>CM046031.1:48416422-48444928 GCA_025215565.1 Flaveria ramosissima | reverse complement strand
CAATATGCTCCACATCTGAGTCACTGTCCTCGTGGCGCCACTTCCTCTTTGCTGGCGCCACATAATCAGCACGGGCCAGATGCCCAAACAACCTCCTGACAGGGGGCTTCACCTGCTTCCCCCTGTATACCTTCATCCGGCCAAGAGTCGTGTCGTCCATGACCTCAAGAATAACAGCGTCCTCCTTCTCCTTCGGCAGGGAGGGAAGCTTCTGATCAATGATCATCTGTAGAAATCTAGGGTACATACAGAAGCCTTCCTTCCCCTTCCCCTCGAGGTTCTCCACCAAGTAACTGAATATCATCTTGGAGAAGCTGAACGGGTGGTTCAGCACCAACGCTGCATATGCGTTCTGGATCTGGTCGGAGAGCTCGTCAAAACCTCCTTTCCTGGATGCAATACACTTTAGCAGCACGTGCGCAAGGTACTTAAACTGGGGACAGAGGTTACTCTTGTTGAGTACCCCGGCATTGATGTCCCCAGAGTACTTGGCTCTCATGAAACATCCACGGACCGTGAGGGGGTGTAGACGTGTGGGACACTCAGCATCGTCTCCAAACTGTAGAACTATCCTCAGATCCTCCTCAGAAACAGTGATAGCCTCACCAAAAATCGAGCTCCTGATGCAATGAGGCTCGGTGGATCTATCTACAGATGCGCCTTCCCAGAAGGCCTGCTGCACTGATCTGTATGGTGTGCAGGGAGTGGATATAGCGTGAGCGATCCGGGATCTCTGTAGAAAAGTAATAATGCCTGCGAAGTCGGCTGCATTCCTGGATGTCAAGTCCAGGTGAGCACATATGTTGTGCTTGGTGCTCATATTCCATCGACTCGCCATCTGTAACACATAATAATATAAACGTTAGTTTCGTTGGCTAAGAGTATAAAGCAACACTTAGACTTTGAATGAAAATTATCTGTCATGCGATTGAGGTTGTACGACTGAAGACAGTCGTGCGACTGAATCGTGCGATTGAGATTCAGACGTGCGATTGACCTCATGCGCACGACTGAGTGTGCGACTGGACTCATGCGCATGTACTCTTGTGCGGTTACACCAGTCGTGCGACTGAGTCTCATTCGCATGGTTCAGTCGTGCGGTTAAGTGAATCGTTCTCCTTCAGTCGTGCGACTGAAGTTCATCCGGACGACCAGTCGTCTGTCTCAGTGTTCAGTCGTCCAACGTTCGAATCTACGCAAACTAAGTCCTATAGCCCAATTAACCGGTTCTTTAGTGTCGCATTCTCTTCCCTAACAACCTATTTTACTCAATTTTAACATATTACTTAGTTTTAATAGGTTATTAGGGTTTGACAGTCGCGGTTCGCACTTCACAGTCGTTTAATCCATTTAGGGTTCCAATCTTTCTGATTTTGATGGAAATGGACTTCAAAGTACCTGTATGAGGATTAGCGAACGTCAGTGACACAGAATCAACAAGAAAACTCAGGCAAATAAAATTTTGGCAGAGTAACGGTAGGATGTGCGATTTAGGGGCGATTTGAGGGTGATGAGTCTCTGCGACCGACTCCACCTCTATTTATATCAACCCTAGATCCAATCGTGCGACTGAGTTCATTCGCACCTTTCAGTCGTGCGAGTGGGACTCAGTCGTGCGATTGGGTCAGTCGCCCTTCTCCAGTCGTCCGACTGAAGTTCAGTCGTGCGACTGACTCACTCGTTCGCACTTAAGCCTCCGATTGGACTAATCGTATGATCCATTCGTGCGAATGGACTTCATTCGTATGGTTAGTCCATACGTATGGTCCATTCGTGCGAATGGGTCATACTTAGTTAATTTTTCTGCTATTTTACCAATTTACCTTTAAACTCTTTTATATTAATTAAATTAACGTTATGACCTTTTGATCATCTCAGACATGATCCTTTTATCTTGAAAACACTTTGATCACCTCAGACGTGATCCTTTTTACCACTTTGGTCACCTCAGACGTGACCCCTTTTAAAAATACTTTGTCACCTCAGACGTGACTGATATAACCTTTCAAAGCACATATGGTCATCTCAGACATGACCCTTTTAGTGAGTTTATTCCTTCTGATTTTCCTGATGTAGCCCGACACTTGACTCAAGTTAAAACTTAAAACAAACTAACTAATTTAAGAATTTAAACTAATTACATAATCAGACATATTTTTGGCTTTTTGTGAGAGATAAATCCAGAGATTGATATCTACGGGATTTGGATCGGGAGTAGATAGCTTCAACTTAGGTTGATCACATCTGGACCAATTCAATTTTTGGAATCATACAGGCAATTCAAATCATTTGGGACTCGTTATTAAACCTTTTGATGCTCAAGTTCTCGATGTTCATCCAGAGTCGTTAGCAACATAAGGAAATCATACTGAAACTCTTAGATTCTCACATTGATTTGGACCTTTGAGAATGTAGCCACAATGATTGTCAGTATGTTTGTCCACTTAAATCCATACACAGACTTTTGACACAGACTGGTGACTTATTTAGGTTAATTATTTCAACTAACACTTGTGGATCCCACACTTATATGGTAATCAACATCCCTCAGGAGCTTTTGAGCGGTCTACGGGTATTATTACAAGAAGAGACTATTCTTAGAGCTTTCAAAGAGAAGCCTGTCCTCAGGTCAGTGCCATCGCACAGCAGAGAGGCGGCAAACAACAATGAATTCTAGAATATCTAGGTTATGCTTATCCTCAGGTCAGTGCCATCGCACAGCAGAGAGGCACAAACCTATCTCCTTGTTAGAGCAGCTTATTTTATTTTGCACAAAATGCACCAACAACATAAGTCATTAGCTTTATTGCATTTGTCTTTCATTTTTTTCTTTTGCTTTGCTCTAGTTATGGTCATCCGCACACATTTGTGGCGTTTAATTGCTCATTACCCCTTATTGGAATATTGTTGATTGTGTTAACCAGTGATAAGATGGACGCCCACAGTCAGTTGAACACTTTAGTTTTATCTTGAAATCACCAATCCGGTCTATTTGTCTATTGTGTTGAATCTACCAACATATCATATATGGTCTAGCAGCCTCTAAGTCTACTTTCTTTGTGTCACCTTAGGAGTTGCCAGTTTTCTATCATCTTTCCTTTAGTATTGCTTAGACTACACAGATTTATTACTTTGAACTTTTGCATATTACTAAAACTTAAATTTTAAAGTCCCTCTTGATTTGTTCCTGTGTACTATCATTTTCCAAAGGTATTGAATCGGTATCACAGATACAATCTACCTTATTTCAGCTCGCTACTCCTTCTCCCTCATTTTTTTTTTTTTTTTTAATGTTAACTTGCTGACATATTCTCCCCCTAAAATACTAAAATCATTTCTGGTTTAATTATTTTAGGATTTAATAAACAGCAAGAGAACATGAGTTTAAATAAAATTAAAATCAAATAGACAAATCAAAATAAATAAAATTTAACTACACGACATCGGACTACACATTTTCATCATCAGGAATTACCTCACTTTTCTTTTTAACACCGTTGACCTCTAATAAATATTGAAAACGTGGTTTATCAAAGGCTTTAGTATAGAGGTCAGCGCGTTGAAAATCAGTATTAATTTTAACCACATCAATTAAGTTCTTTTCAAAACAATCTCTTATGAAATGGTATTTAATACCGATGTGTTTGGTCTTAGGATGTTGGACCGGATTTTTAGTTACTGCAATTGCAGCAGAGTTATCAACAAAAATAGGAGTAGATGAGAATTTTAAACCGTAATCCCGCATTTGCTGTTGAATCCAGATGATTTGAGAACAGCAACTTGCAGCAGCAACATATTCGGCTTCACAGGTTGACAAGGCAACCGATGTCTGCTTCTTACACTGCCAGGTAACTAATCTTCTCCCAAAGAATTGACACCCTGCTGATGTAGACTTGTAGTTCATCTTGCAGCCCCCGTAATCCGAGTCACTATACGCGGTAAGCTCAAAGTCATCATCATGAGGGTACCACAATCCAAGTGTGGGTGTACCCTTCAGATAACGAAAAATCCTCTTGACCCCGATCAGATGGTTGACCTTTGGTTTAGCCTGATATCTTGAACATAGACATGTAGCATACATAATATCAGGTCTTGAGGCAGTGAGATACATGAGGGATCCGATCATTCCTCGGTACATAGTGGCATCTACTAGATCTCCATTATCATCCGGTGCTATATCATGATTAGTAGCAAGTGGAGTCCCAGCAGCAGAAGCATTCTCCATGTCAAAGCGACTGAGAATGTCTCCTACATACTTGGTCTGATGTAGAAAGATTCCATTAGGTGTTTGATCCACCTGTAACCCGAGAAAGAACTTCATCTCCCCCATGGCACTCATCTCAAATTCTTTCTTCATTACTGCTTCAAACTCTTTACATAACTCTTCGTTCTTTGACCCGAAGATTATGTCATCAACATATATCTGTACAAGCAGTAGGTCGCCATCCTTTTCCTTAATAAACAGTGTACAGTCAATTACTCCCCTGCGAAAGCCGTGTTTCACAAGATGAGTTGAGAGTTTCTCATACCAAGCTCGAGGAGCTTGATGAAGCCCATACAAAGCTTTGTCGAGCTTGTAAACTCTATCCCGATGGTAAGGATCTTCAAAACCCTCGGGTTGACTTACATAGACTGTTTCTCTGATTTCCCCATGAAGGAATGCACTCTTTACATCTAATTGGTAGACTTTGATCTTCATGTACGATGCATAGGCAAGGAAGATACGAATAGCTTCCATCCTTGCCACGGGTGCAAACACCTCATTGTAGTCAATTCCCTCGACTTGGCGAAAACCTTGAACCACCAGTCGAGCTTTGTTCCTGATAATGACCCCTTGGTCATCCTTCTTGCATTTTAGTACCCATTTAGTGCCAATGACTTTAGCACCTTTAGGTTTATCAACCAGAGTCCATACACCTAACTTCTTAAACTGCAGAAGTTCTTCTTGCATGGCACTCACCCACGCCTCATCATTGAGTGCCTCACTGACATATTTTGGCTCAACCTGCGAGACAAAACATCGATAGGCACCATCATGAATGTAACCTTTCTCCATAACCGAGGCGTAATCAGCTGAGTATAACTGATTTCGGGTTTGTACTCCTGATCTGACATCCCCAATAACATTGTCAAGGGGATGATAGACGTTTAGTCGTGATCCTGGAGTAGTAGGAACAGCTACCTCAGAACCAAGATTATGAACATTTGGTTCTGCATCTGAGGTAGTTGGAGTTTGAGGTTCTGAAGTCGAAGGTGCATCACTCGTAGATGCTTGTGGACTTTCAGGAACTGGAACCTGTTCCTCCTGACTGTTCTGGTGTCATCTGCTTCAGCTCATCTTCAGAGGAGGAGTCACTGTTGTCGACTCCCCCTGACTGAGTAGATGATTCTCCCTGTGTGCTAGATGGTGTATTCAGAATATCATACATCATCCTAGTAGCTAGCTCATCATCCGAGGGAGAGAGAGGTATGTTGAAGGATTTGAAGAATCCATCATAATCGAAGAAGTAGGCAGGTCCTTTGCCTGTAGGTGGTGTGGTATATCTCTGAACGTCGACATTACACCACACTTCTACAAGACCCGTTGAGTTATTGTAAACTCGCTTATTCGGTATGTTGTATCCTAGAAAGATTCCTTCATCTGCCTTCTCGCTGAATTTTCCTTCTTGTGTCTTCTTCAGAAGTGTACACGGCGCGCCAAAGGGTTCAAGATACTCCAAATTCGGTTTGCGTCTTTGTAGTAGCTCATAACATGTCTTTCCGTGGCGCTTGACTATTAGGACTCGATTCAGTGTATAACATGCATTGCTACTGCCTCATTCCAGAATTGGATAGGCAGTTTCGAGTCAGCCAGCATAGTCGTGCAGTCTCTATCAAGCTCCTATTTTTCCTCTCAGCAACACCATTCATCTGAGGCGTGTATGCTGAAGTGAATTGATGAACAATTCCCTTTTCCTTGCAGTATGCCTCCATCCATTGATTCTTGAATTCGGTCCCGTTGTCTGAGCGTACTTGTCTAACCTTTAGCTTGTAGAGAGATTCCAGAGTGGTGACTAATTCCTTGAATGACTCAAATGTTTCTGATTTGGATTTCAGAAACATTACCCAAGTGAACCTTGAGTAGTCATCAGTGACCACAAAACAGTACAAATCGCCTGCAATGCTCCTTGTACTGACTGGACCAAACAGATCCATGTGAAGAAGTTCAAGAGGAAGTTCTATTGAATGAACTTTCTTTTCCTTATGAGACTTCTTTGTCTGTTTGCCTTTCTTGCAAGCTACACAAAAGTCAGGAAGTTGGAAGTTCTTGACATTTACTCCTCTCACTAAGTCCTTCTGAATCAAGTGATTCATCTTCCTTTGACTAATGTGTCCCATTCTCCTATGCCAGGAGATTGAGTCCTTCTCAGTAGCTTTAGATAGAAAGCACTGCACCTCATGATCCGTTGGAGCAGCTGTTGACAGATCCAAGACATATAGGTCCTTATATCTTGAAGCAGTCATCAGAACTTGGTCCTCTGGAATCATATAGTCTTTCTTCAGCACGTAACACTTCTTGTTGTCGAAGATGACTTTAAATCCTTTATCGCAGATTTGGGAAACAGAAAGTAAGTTATTCTGAAGTTGTTGAACGTAGTTCACCTTATCAAACTTAACTTTCTGATTTCCACTTCTCCCTGTGCTGTGATGTATCCTCCCTTGTTTCCTGCAAAGGAAACATGCCCTCCTTTTATTTGTTTGACATTTGATAAAAGGGCTCTATTTCCTGTCATGTGCCTGGATGCTCCGCTGTCTATAATCCACGTGTTAGTCTCAGCGCTATACCGAACACCCTGCACATATCAAGTAAATGTATTAGTTTAGGTTAGGAACCCAAGCCTTTACTGTCTTGGGTTTCCCAGAGGCATCACACATCATAAACTCTACCCATTGACCTTTAGAAGGTGAGGGTAACTCAGTCCTTCTTGTCATCAGTATCAGTCACACAGGATAGACTTCTCTTTCCATAAGCCAGATTTGTGCAATGCCTGTTTATGATAAACAGTCGTCTGGCTTACAGGTTGGACTTTAGGTTCACTAGATCTTCTAGGTGGAGTTAGAGAAATCCTCTTAGAAGACCTAGGTCTAGAGTCCTGAAGATCAATCTTCTTCCTAGGTGTCTGATAGAAAGGACAATAGGAAGCAATATGTCCACATTCTCCCAGTTGTAGCATAATTGCTATCAACCTTATAATTTGACTTTTTGGTGGAGAAATGCGTGACACTTAGTAACATCAATCACTTTAGGTTTTGACTCTTTGCATGTTTGATGTTTTCTCTGGTTTAACAAATTTAACTTTAACTGTTTAACCTGTTTAACTTGTTCAATTTTTGGTTAACTGGTTTTTGACTTGTAGCATGTAAAAATTAACGTTTGAAGTCTTTTTGGGTTCTGATTTGACTCTGTTTGACCCTGACTTTAAGTTAACTTTTTCAAATTCATTTTCCAGATTAACACAAGGCAATTTACCCTTTGCCTTTGAAGTGGCCTCCTTTTGTTTCTGTCCAGATTCAGTAGATGAACATGATGTGTCTGGATCAGTAACAAGAGGAGTGGTCACCACATGATCCTTGATTGGGTTGTTGTTTACTGGTTTAGACTTGGTGTTCATCAAGGTATCAGGTGGTGGTGGAACCACTTTGTAGCCTAATCCCTCCCCATTATTCCTTTCTCTCACTAAGTGTTGAACTATGTGTGAAGAACTAGTCCAACTATGCAGTTTCTGTTTTAAGGAATTAACTTCTACTTCTAGAACTGCCTTTTGTTTCTTAGTGTCCTCTAGGGAGTTTAGATAGTACCTAATGTCATTTGATTGATTAAAGGCAACTACTTCGGTTTCCCTAAGTTGTTTAGTCAATAGGTCTATCTTTTCTTTATAACTATGCTCATTTTGTTTTAGAACTCTATTGGCCTCAGTGCATAGTTGTAAATCCTTTACTAAGTTATCATTGTGATCTAATAACCTAGCAAATTTTTCATCAATGCTATTCCTAAACATATCACAGTTAGAACAAGCATGATTATTAAACATTTGGTCAGTTGTACTTACCTGTGTTGTTTCAGAAGAGTTAGCCATCAACGCAGCATCATCAGACGTCTCTGGTTCTGGTGATTCTGACTTTTCTGTATCTGACGTGGAAGTCTCCTCCTTTGGTATGTAACTGACTTCAGCTGCAGTTGTTTCTTCACTGTGTGACATCGCTATATCAACTGCTAAATCACCTTCACTCGCAGAATCATCATCAATATCTTCAACACTGGCAATGTTAGATTCTGGGGAGACAAATCTAAAACTCCAGTCCTGTCCTTCATCATCATGAGCAGTCAAGGCTTTTGGGTCCTTGTTTGATGAAGTAGAACTGGAGGCTTGCTTGTCTTGGCGAGTAAAGGATGAGAACGGGTTCCCATTACCCGTCTTCTTTGGCTTGACACATTCCCTCTTGAAGTGCCCTTTCTCTCCACAGTTGAAGCAGGTCACTTTGCTCTTGTCAAAACCAAATGTGGTATCCTTAGTAGCTATCAAATTTTGTCCTGTCTTCTTAACAAACTTCTTCGCCCTTCGGACAGCGCTAGCTAAGGCCCACATTATATCCATTCTTTCAAGCTCCATTTCATCTACCTGCTCGTAGTCTTCATCTGCCAAATGACAGTTTCCAATCTTCCCAGCCACAAGTCCATCATATGAATGAACTACTACTGCGGCGAGAAGATCCATATGCTCTCGTGCTACTTCTACAGTCACATTACCGAGGTTCTCGGTCTTCAATTTAGTAGCACTTGCTTCTGATCCAATATAATGGGTACATGACGACCCTGACGTGTCTGATCCAGAAGGAGAAGCATGTGAAGGACCTGACGAGCTAGACACAAATGCTGTCTGGAGAGGTGCTCCAGATGTCTTAGCTTGAGGCGTGGCATTGTATAAAGCTGGGTTTTGTGTATATGAAGACTTCTGTGCTCTATACTTCATCCTTAGTGCTTCTTCACGCAGCCTGAGAATAAAGTCATTTATATCCAGCTTTATAAGTATACCATTCTGTCTAAGATTAGACACGAATGAAGCCCACTTATCAGGCAATCCATCTGCGAAGTTGCTTACTTTCTCTTCCATAGTTGTTTCCACTCCATGTGTATGCAACTCGCTCATCAAATGGTAGAATCTGTCTATGACTTCATCTAAACTCTCGTTACCAATCGATGAGAAGTTATCGAATTCCTTCTTTAACTCCTTTGCCTTGATTGCCTTTAACGATGCATTCCCATCATACCTTTTCTCTAGCTCATCCCACAGTTTCTTGGACTGCTTGTTCTCTGAGTACTGGTGGAATATGTCTTTGGGGATCGACTGAGTTATCATCGCATAAACTCTTTTCTCTGCATTATACTTTACTTTCTGTGCGTCAGTCATCCCACTTAACGTTAATTTTACTCCATCTGCTCCCACCGGTGTACTATACCCAACCTCGATAGCTTCCCACAGATTAGGATCTACTCCATTGAGGTAGATCTCAAAACGTTGTTTCCAGTGAGGAAACTCATCTAAAGTCAAGAGCTTTGGTGGTTTATTGTGAATACCCACCTCACTCTCAAGCAGCAGCAGGTTCTGAATTCTTGAGTCCTTCCCAGCAGTAAAGGCTGACATCTGATCTTCCATGGTTAATAAACTTAGAGTCTAATCAAATCAACTTTAACTGATGCGACTGAAGGATGCGAATGGTCTTATCGTGCGTATGAACTCTGCGATTGGTTCAACCGTGCGACTGAACAGGGCGAATGGTTCAGTCGTGCGAATGAATCTGGTGCGTATGAGCTATGCGAACGAACGGTTCAGTCGGCCGAATGAGGGTGCGACTAGGTCCAGTCGTGCGAATGAACACTGCGAATGAGTCTAGTCGTGCGAATGGGTCACTCGTGCGACTGAAGCTGCTGTTTTGCGAAAATTTCTAGGTTTGACGGGTTTCAGCCGTAAAAATTCGAAATTTTGCAAGTCCAAATCGTCTAAGTCCGTAGAAACTGAACTTCGATGAGCAGGGAACGTCCAAGATCACTTTTGATGCTAAAGATTGCGTTTTTCGTGCAAAAACACAAACTTTTATGCAATCTTGATTGAATCAACACGAAATCAAGAGCCAAAGCTCTGATACCACTTGTTAGGACCTGGTATTTGAACGAAATACCGAGTGATTGCGTGTTAAACCAACTCAAATAGTGCGGAATCCTATTTGATTGGCGATCCAATCAGTGAGAACACACGATGAATCAATCAAGAATTGATATCAACGTCAGAAATCGATTGGGAACCGATCTGATGTGTTCTATGAACTTGGAGAACGATTTGGGAGGCTTCTGGACGGCTAGGGTACGTCTGGAATCGTAATGGGATGAATGCTTACGTTTTCCCACGAATTGGGTCTATTTATAGGTTAGTATTGTTCAATCGTGCGACTGGGCCATAAGTATGGTTCAGTCGTGCGATTGAACCATGCGGTTGATTCATCCGCACGACTGAGTGTTCAGTCGTGCGATTGAGTCAATCTTATGTGTCAATCATACGACTGATCCAGTCTCCTGTTTCAGTCGTGCGATTGAGTCAATCGTATGAAGTTATTCATGCGTGTGGTCCATTCGCATGGGCCATTCGCATGAGAACTTCATTAAGTTAAGTTTGAATGTTCTATTTAATATAACATAATGTGCTATCATTCAAACATCATAAACCCAATCATTCAATCACAACTCATTAATGAAATATTAAACATTACAAGTAACAACCAATTCATATCATTTCATTAATCGATTACAATTACATCATAATCAGACAGACAAGTTCATTACATTACAAATCATGATCTAGGGACATACATGTATCAACAAAAACTATATGAGACCAAAGTTGAATTAAAAACAAGTGTTAAGAGTTAAATGTGAAAAATAAACTATAAGGTTAATTTTAATAATGATTAGTTAGAGACTAAGTTTAATTTTAACAAAATTAACTAATTTAATCATCTTTAGTGAAACATTTTATTTATTTTTAGAAAAAAGTTACTTTAATTAATATAATAGTAAATTTTCATTAATTAAGGAAACTATATTTATATACTAATTTGTAATTTTTATTGTAGTGATGACACGCGTCTAAATACTAGGTGAAACCTAGGTGGACATCCTAAAAATTTAACATGTAGCTTATAAAAATTTTTAAATTTATTAGTATAGATTACTATCAATATCTTTTATAGAAAAGAAAAATGATAAAAAAAGTAAGAATTCATCATAAAGTGACATGTATTTTATTTTGTTTTTGTTTTGGATAATTTCATATGTATCCCTACAAATTTGCCTAATTATCATAACATATCGAAACAAAGTTTTAAATGTCACATCTATCTCTAAAAATACAACAAATATCATACATACCCTTAAAATAGTATGATTACCATTTATCTACCACATATCATAACACATGGCCGTAGCCTTTTACTTGGTTAAAAACTTGAATTATTTGAGACAATAATAATAATGTTTATGACACATTACACTATCTACCAACATAAGATGGTCTCCACAAACCATCACCTCTCACACACATCCACCAAAAACTCACAGATTTGGATGGATATGTTGCCTCCAATGGCTGTCCTCTAGAAAGCTTTTTATTACACACCAGTACACTCTGATATAATTGATATCTCTCTTTTCATAACCCCAAAAGGTAAAAAAGTAAATAACTTTAGATTTATCTTCCTTTGCTTGTCACTTTCCCAGTTAACACACACAGTCTGTATATATTATATATATATTTTATATTTACAGTCTACACGCACGCCCCTCATACCTTTTAACCTGCTGCTTTTCTTGAAACCCTTTACTGTTTTCTTTTCAAAAAGCCCATACTTGCTCCAAAGTAAGTCTTTTTATTCTTCTTTTGCTGACAAAATCTTTACACTGTTGATTCCCCTTGGTTAATGTTGAGAAATCTGTCATTTCCCATTGTTCTAGATTCAAATCTTGTGAATTGGACTTCAAAAAGTGACAGTTTTTGAGGGATTCAAATGGGTTTCTGCATTCGGGTTGTTGGTTTCTTTCATCAGCTGTTCTAATCTCTTTGTTCAAATTTGAAGGCTTTTGAAAAGATCAAACAAAAGTTGGACATAGACTGCTATGATGAAGATTTTGACTTTACTTTGTGCAATGTGTCCCCAAATTGGTGGATAGATTCTTAGGTGTGTGGTGGGGTCTTGTTTTCCCCCTTTGTGGTTGTTGACTATGAGGATATATTGACCTCAACAAGCCCCAATAGGATTTCCTACGAAATTGAGGTATTTTTCTTCTTTATTCTGATGTAGGTTTTGTAAGAATTAGTCAAAATTATCATTCTCAGGTTTGGTAGTTGAATTTGACTTTATAATGGTTGAGTTTTTTAAAGAATCTCTTCAGAATTAAAGTGATTTTCTTGTTTAATCTGATTTGGGTGGTTCATAAATCAGTGAAATCTATCATAATCTGATCTGGGTAGTTGAAATCTGATGATATGAAGACCTAATTTGATATAAAAATTGTTTCTTGAAAATCTTTTAGCTTTTTAAAGAACTGGTATGAGGGATATGAATGAACATGGGGCAAAAGATTGGAGAGGAGCTGTGAAGAAGATGCTTCCTCCTGGAACTGCACTGCCTGAAGAAAGTGATGATCTTGATTACTCGATTGCGTTGGAATATATGGGTCCTGATGTATCTTATGAGCTTCCTAGGATAGAACCATTAGATATGAACACCCGTTCAATCCCGACTGCATCCATAGCCGAATCGTTCTCTGATTCAAGAAGATCTGTCACTCGTGATGGCCCGGGCCCTCCTGTAATCGACCCTATCCCGTTGCCCGTTTCTTATATTGCAGGAGTGGCTGGTTCGGTGAATCAAAGTCCAAGGTTATCAGGGAGTTCAGAGTCTGTAATCTCGGTTTTGCATAACGCTGATTCTTTTTCAGCTTCACCATCGGGATCTCCTGGTTCTGCTCATAACCGAGATGATGGTCATGGGAATGAAGTGCGACGAGGCCCGGTGGTAACTTTCAACACGGTTGATAGATCCGAAAGGAAAGAAGTCGGGTTAGAGAGGCCTGGCTATTCAGAATATGTTGCGGTTTCTAAAGAAAAGAAGAAAAAGAAACAAAAAACACGGTTTGTTATCGATGTGGTAAAGGGAAGTGGGAAACTAAAGAATCTTGTTTAGTTTGTGATGCAAAATATTGCAGTAACTGTGTTCTTAGAGCTATGGGATCGATGCCTGAGGGTCGAAAGTGTGTTACTTGTCTTGGTGAGGTGATCGATGAGTCGAAGCGTCTTATTTTGGGGAAACATTCGAGGTTATTATCTCGTTTGCTTAGTCCTTTGGAAGTCAAACAGATAATGAAAGCAGAAAAAGAATGCGCTGCTAACCAGCTTCGACCCGAGCAGTTAATTGTGAACGGTTATCCACTTAAACATGAGGAAATGGCAGAACTTTTGGGCTGCCCGTTACCTCCACGAAAATTGAAACCTGGAATGTATTGGTATGACAAAGAATCTGGTCTTTGGGGAAAGGTAAAAATGTGATTCTTATCAAGTTTTCCTTATCTTTTGTATGTGTAGGTGCTAAATGGGTGGGTCGGATAGGGTTGGGAAAGTAGTCAAATGAGTTGGAACTATGCGGGCTAGGTTCCTAAAATACTTTTTGTTCAGGATCATAAATGATTAGTGATTAATCTATTAAATCTGGTTACAAAATCATATTATAGTAATCTGGATTATAGAATAATTGATTTAGGAGGTTTTATGCATAAAAAATGAACTACGGGTGACTTTCATCCTTTTTGACCTGTTTCTATTCTAGCTAACTTTTTTTATTTTACCTGTTGACCCGTTAAGGACCAGATGACCTGAAAAAGAAAAACAATTTATAAGCAAATGGATTGAAACTGGCATCTTTATTTACGTGTAAAGATTGTAATATTTTGTTTTAATTTTTCAGGAAGGAGAAAAACCTGATAGAGTTGTGAGTTCAAATTTGAATTTTACTGGGAAACTTAGTCCGAGTGCAAGCAATGGAAATACAGAAGTTTACATGAATGGTCGAGAAATTACCAAGCTTGAGCTGAAAGTGTTAAAGGTTAATCATTTCATTCTCGACCTCCCTTTTGGTTTTATGATAAATTGGATGGGCTAGGTATCGAGTCAAAATGGGTAGATCCATTCAAACATATTTTGAGCCAATTTACCTTTCTTTTTTTAAATTAATAGTGTTATATATGCTTGCAAAAATAATATAGTCACAAAAGCAAACAAATTTTTTAAATGAATCTTTATAAGAGGTTATATGCAAAAATTACTAGTTGGGTAATTTTGTAACCCACAAATTTTTAACTGGGTCGAAACTACCACCTCTAGTGTTTGTCATATGAATCTAGTTTTTAAGTTGATATTTAATGATCTTCAAGGTGAAACAGAACCCTAATTTCGCCTTACGTTTTTCATTTGTAGTTGTTGTTCATAGGGAGATAGTTAGGTTGCTGTTGGTGGCAAAATGGACGGGTTAGGTAATGGGTTGAAACAGGTGCATTAAACATGGTCACCAATACTATTATTGAAATAGTTATCCAAGTTTTTGAATAAAGCAATTTAGTAGGTTGTAAACATGTGGGTATACAATGCACAATATTTAAATTTCTGGTACCATGTTATTTGTCTGACCCATTATTAACATAATATAACTAAGTTGACCCATTATGCTGCATGAATGGATATGAGTCATCCATCACTAAGATTTGGTTTCTCCATTTATTGCAATGAAATAATTTGATTGTCAACTATTCCAAAGACACATACCTAGGAATTTAAATTTCTTCTAAAGGTGAGTCGGCTGGCCGCCCCGCCCATGTTATGGATATGTCTTTGTCAAATCAGTTGTGTTAACTCGAAACACTTTTTGTCTGAAATTTTTATACATTGTTTTTAATTATATTTACAAAAATTATGATATTTAAATACTAATATATGTTTTTGAGTAAAAAGACTTAAGGAGGTTTAATGTATTGAACTATTGATAATTTGATATTACACCTTGTAAGATGTATGACCTGATCCTTTGTCCCATTGGTCTTTTTAGAGGTAAAATCTAACCTGAAACGACCCGTTCACAAGTAAACGGATCAAACTTTCCACCTCTTATCAATTATATTCATTAGAAATCTGTGTATCAACTTGTTTTAGATGGCTCATGTGCAATGTCCCCGTGATACTCATTTTTGGGTTTATGATGATGGTCGTTATGAGGAAGAAGGCCAAAATAACATCAAGGGAAATATCTGGGAAAAGGTATATAAAAAATCTCATATATTATGGTTAATTACGCGTATGTGACTTAGGATAACGTCTTTTTGCACAGGCTAGTACACGATTGCTTTGTTCGTTGCTCTCGTTGCCCATGCCGCAAGGTCAGCCACAAAGAGAAAAGGATGAACCCAGCAATTATACTACTGTTCCTAATTACTTGGAGCCGAAAAAAATTCAAAAGCTTTTGTTACTTGGGCTTGAGGGATCAGGAACCAGCACCATCTTTAAGCAGGTATTTCAATTTAAAATGTGTGAAAAATCACTCTTTTCTTAACGAACCTTAATATTCGCTGGTGTTAGAGATTAAGTTTTTGTATGTATGCGCGCAGTTAGTTATCTTTAAGTTTTTGACATGAAATACGAAACTAGTTTTACTTTATCACATAAAACACTTATTTTTTCAAAATTATAAAATTAAACGGGTTAAAAGGTTAAATTTGGGACCGCGTGACCTGAACACAAGTTGCTCAGCTAAATGTGTATGTGGGTTCGATGTGAAACTGATCCAAACCTGCTTAGATTAAACCTAAACTCGCAAACTTTATGTTAGATTCATGTTGTGTCATAAATTTACACACTTGACACTTATGTCCAGAAATTTTAATATGTTATAATTTTCTATTAAAAATGATTACAAAAATCAAATTCTTTCGATTATGTACTAATTTTTGAACTAAAATGATCTAAAATTTCTTGAATTATTAATATATTATATATGATTACAAAATCTATTTTTAGAATAATGATCCTATTTTTTTTTTTAATTTTGCTATGGTTAATGCAGGCAAAATTCTTATACGGCAACAGATTTAGTGATGAAGAGTTGCAAAATATTAAGCTTATGATTCAGAGCAACATGTATAGATACCTCAGCATTCTGCTTGATGGACGAGAGCGCTTCGAGGAAGAAGCATTGATGAAAAAGAATTCCCTTGAATCCCATGATCAATCCAATGAGACAAGTATACTTTAGAAAGCTATTTATAAAATTACACGCCTTAAAGCACACTTTTTCAAGTTTTAGGAGAATATATGAAAAATGTGTGGTTTCATTTCAGGCAACGAGGGCGATGCTGAAGAAACTAATCTTTGTATCTACTCCCTTAATCCGAGACTGAAGCATTTCTCTGATTGGTTACTTGACATCATTGCAACGGGCGATTTGGATGCATTCTTTCCTGCAGCGACACGCGAGTATGCTCCAGTCGTTGAGGAGGTGTGGAAGGATCCCGCCATCCAGGAAACTTATAAGAGGAGAAATGAATTACACTTTCTACCCGACGTTGCAGAGTACTTTTTAAGCCGGGTATTTTCATTTCTTATATCACTTTCGGGCTGTTCTTCACCATTTTGTTTAGAGATGATGAAATAGACGGGTTGGATAACGGGTCAAAATGGGTTAAGATCAAAACGGTAACTTTTAAGCAGGACCTAAAACACTTGTCCAAATTTTAAAACTTGTTAATTGTGTTGAACATGATTACAAAAACTAAACATTTTTAATAAAGCATTTTAAGAGGGTGTACACTTTGGGCCCTGTTTGACCATTTCCCCTTTTGCTAACCTTTTTTAATTTTTATCCTTTGACTCGTTAGAGGTAAAACATAACCCAAACTAACATGTTCATAAGTAAATGGATCGTTTCAACATCTTAATCTTGTGTCATATGATGTGACAAATGGGATCCTTAATAAACAAAGGGCCATAGTGAAAAGATTGTATATGAAGTCATTTTGTGGATGTATGCTTATAGTATTTTTGTTGTGTCGGGTTCAGGCGGTTGAGGTTTCTAGCAACGAATATGAGCCTACAGAGCATGACATATTATATGCTGAAGGTGTCACCCAAGGAAATGGCTTGGCTTTTATTGATTTCTCCCTTGATGATCGTAGCCCGATGTCCGAGACGTTTAGCGACAATCTTGATGCTCAATCTCAGCATTTTTCCAGGTATGTAAAAGAAAGTTATCAACTCATTACATTTAAAAAAGAAATGATGTTTTATGATCATTATAGTTTAACTTCATATTATAAACCATAATTTGCTCATGAGTTATCTTCTTTATGCATCATTGTTTTAGATATCAACTCATCCGAGTAAACGCCAAAGGAATGAACGAAGGCTGTCGATGGGTGGAAATGTTTGAGGATGTTCGAGTTGTTGTCTTTTGCGTCGCCCTAAGTGACTATGACCAAATGTGGCTATCACCTGACAGCGCGGGAAGCGGGTCCCTACTTCAAAACAAGATGATCCAAAGCAAAGAGCTTTTCGAAGCAATGGTGAAGCACCCGAGTTTTAAAGACACCCCGTTCGTTTTAATCCTAAACAAATACGATCTTTTCGAGGAGAAACTCAAGCAAACCCCGCTAAGTGCATGCGAGTGGTTCACCGACTTCAGCCCAGTTCGACCCTATACCAGCAACCATAACCAAGCGCACCAAGCCTACTACTACGTGGCTATGAAGTTCAAGGACCTGTATGCATCTCTCACCGCCCAAAAGCTTTATGTGTGGCAAGCGCGTGCCAGAGACCGTGTGACGGTTGATGAAGCGTTTAAATACATAAGAGAGGTTGTGAAGTGGGATGATGAAAAGGGCGAGACGTATTATGGTGGGGCCGAGGACTCGTTCTATAGTACAACTGACGTGAGCTCGCCGCAGCACGTCATGCCCGAATAAACTATGTTTGATTTGTGTTTATCGTCGTGTAGATAAGATGGTTAATAAGTTATAATTTTATTTGGAATTTTACGAGTTTGATCCGAGTCTTGCGTAAGTTGATATGAGAAGGGTTAAGATCTGTTTTTCTTTAGTTGAAACGAAATCCATAAGGTTTCTTTTTGGTGCAACATAACATAACATAAAGATCGTGTATGTATGGAATATTTACTGCAAGCCCTCGAAATCAATTAGACGGTTCACGAGCGCTGTTAGTGTTTGTCGCAAAATAAGTTTTGCCTTTATTATGCACGGTGCATGTAATAGTATCAATAAAAATCAAAAAATGAATTTCGTATAAAATATTTTACATACCTTATAGGTATTAAGAGACTTGAGATCAAAAAGATATTTTTTAACAAAACTTTAAAACTCGAGTAAAAATTGATGTACTTTTAACTAAACGTAAGACCATCAATTATCATTAGCTCAAGTGGTTAAGATTTGCTACCACGTATGACAAAAATAAAGAGGGGATCCAGGTGGCCCAGGGGTTTTTCTCACATAATGTGAGTTTCCTCTTAAACGTGCTCTCAAGTTTCGTACTTGAGTAATGAAGATACTCCCGAAGGGGTATTGCCCTTTCCGAAAAAAAGGACTACATAGAAGATGATTTGTGAAGTCCACATATGCTTCGTCAACATGGCTCGGAGTAGGCTTTATAGATCACTAAACAAAAATGACCATAAGCTCATATTTACTATACCTTACAAGGCAAACTTCAATAGCCTCTTGAAACACTAAAAGTTTGAAGGTAAGTGTTCAAATCCCATTATAAGTAAAAATAAAGTTTTTCGTTCAAAAATAAAAACAAGCTCGGGTACAACCCTATAATGCACGGTTCATTTGGACAAGTTTCTTTCAACGTTGCCTCTTAGTTGGCTTTCAAAATGAGCTTTCAAAACAAAATAATAAATAAGTAAAATTACTATTATGCCATTTGTATATTATAAAACTTTTGTTCTCTTATAACTTTTAAAGCATTGTACTTTATAAGATTCTGAATATATAGTCGCGTCGTATATGTTTTTAGCTACATAACGACTTAATTTTTTTCAACACCAAGTTGGCATGGTAATATACTAGTAATCAAAACACAAATGTACAAGTCGTTGTCAAAGCTCTTTTAAAGTTTTGTTTTTCATAGTCTTTTTTTGTTGTTTTCTTATAACTTATACGATCTTTTGCAAAGGGTTAAGTTTGTCTTTACGACACACTTATGTTTATCAACGTGAAAATTTTTAAAAATTGAATTAATGTACAAGGCAAAACTACTTCAAGGTTTTATTTTTTATTTTAGTTTTAAATATGATTTTTATTAAATTATGAATACATTAATGTGATTTGCTTATGCTATTTGCTTATGCTACTAACATACAAGTAATAAATGAGGAATTTACGTACTTGTTTTTATAAACATTTCAACGTCAGTCGTTTTCATTGTTTAATGTCATCACCGCAACGCGCAGATCTTATTACTAGTATATCCTAAAAAACATGGACCTTGAATTCAAGAATGGGAGCCCGAAAATCATATGTGGTTTGCATGAAACCTAACCCTTTTCTTGTATTTAAACAAAAACTAGTATTAAGCCCCCCGCGTTGCGACGGGTGCATAAAACCGTGTCAGGTAGCACCAATTTCACACCACCGTCAGCGACAATCAATACCATAAAAACTCGTATTCAAAAGAAATAAAAATGACGAAAATAAACCGAATGAAAAATAGACGTAAAAACGTTGAGCCACACACATGAAATATAAAACATTAAAAATTATAACTAAGTCAATCTAGGACACACGTTGCGACGAAGCCGTTCAACGGGAAAAAACATGCGTAACAAAGTTGAACCACGCGCGCACGTTATGTGTGTTAAATCTCAAAATTTAGACCGGAATGTAAAACAAACAAATTTCTAAAAGATGGAAAGTATAGGAGATAAATGTTGAAAATAAAAATTATAGGTGTTAAATTCTAAAATATGTAAAAGTATAAGGTTTAAAATAAAAAAAATAAAAGAATTCAATGGTTGTACTAAATGCATTGAAATGTGTACACATAAGTTGGTAATTAAAATATATATAATGACAGAATAAACAGAAAAACTTACAACTGGAAATTAAAAGGTGATAGTAGCGAATAAAGGAGAGTTCAAGCAGAAAGCTTATTCTCAAGAGACTTTTACAAGCTATCATATGACAACTCGCAATTTCAGGTCATCCCGACCTCAACTTAGTCATAAATACGCATATCTTACATTAATTTCAATTGAGTTTCACTTATTTAAACTAATTTCATGCATAGAAGATTCTAGGCATAACATTATATGCATCGGTGATTCGACATAATTACCGGCTTACACGCGGTAAAACTGACACACACGAACGTTGGTGGCAATTATTGTATGCATGCAAATAAATAATTTAAAGTGTTACAAAATATTTAGAACCTAAAATATATACATGAAAATAATCTAAATCAATTAGAAAACTCGAACTTGCAAATCCAAATTTTTTACCCGGTATAAATCCTGTTAACACGGTTACATGATATACGACGTACTATTACGATATATCAATACTAAAATATATAGTTATAAATACTTTATTATAATATTTGAATGTATTTTAAAAATTAAAACGTGAAAATAAAAAAATATGTAAAAATAAATATAGTCAACAAATACCACTTAAAATACCTAACACTACAAAAATTTGAAAAAAAACAACCCCCTCCCACACCTCATGGACATTCACCATGCCCCCCTCCCTCACTCCCTCCCTCTCTCTCCTTTCGCTTTCACAAAATATCCTTTGATCCTGCAAACTTTGAAGATTTCTTTTTGAGTAAATTATTATTTTGGTCCTTGTAGTTTGACGAAAATTGTTTTTAGTCCAATAGTTCGTTTTTTACATTGACAGTCCAATAGTTTCAGGGGTTTTTTCAATTGCAGTCCACGCCACTAACACCGTTAAAATTTTCCGTTAAGTTAATGTTAAATGATAAATTTGCCCCTGTAATTAATTAATAAAATAGATAGAATTCTCTCCTACCATCTTCCTCTCCCTTCTCCTCTTTATCTCTACAACCAATTTTACCACTACCATCTTCCTCCCCCCTTCTCCTTCTCCACCACCACAACCACCATGTCTTACCACCTCAACCAAAATCCATCTCTCAACGCCTCCACTAGGATCCATCTCTCAACACCTCCATCACCATTTAAGAGGATGAGCGGTGATGGTGGGTGAGATACTAAAGAGGTGTGGTGGCAACAAAACGAAGAATCCGGCCACACCACCACTTGAAATTCGCTAGCACTCTCTCTCTCTCTCTCTCTCTCTCTCTCTCTCTCTCTCTCTCTCTCGCTCTCGGGATTCTAGCTTAACTGTCACCTCTGATGACCACCACCACCACCACTGATGAAAGAGGAAAATAAAACCCTAATTCCAGATCTGAAACATTTGTGTCTTCAGCCTTCTTCTTATTCCGCTAAAAGAACCACCACCATCACCATCGTGCACCCCCACCTCCTAAGACCACAACCGCCACCATCACAGCATCAACATCTTTGACCCTCTGATCTGTTTCTAAAATTGGATTTTTAATTCCTAGATCTATACGAGTAGATCTAGTTTAAGGGTGGAATGAGTGGTGGAGGCGATGGTTTGGGGATGGAATGGAGTGGTGGTGGCCGGAATGGCGGCTGGAGGTGGTTTGGGGGTGGAGGTAGTGGCAGGTGATTCTTGATATTAAGATAAGAGAGAGACTAGAGAGAGAAAGAGATAGAGAAGGGAGGGAGAGAGGGGTAGAAAGATGGGATGTGATGATTGATATTAGTATTTTTATATATATTATTAAATAATTACAGGGGCAAATTTGTCATTTAACATTAACTTAACAAAAAATTTAATGGTGTTAATGGCGTGGACTACAATTGAAAGAAACTCTGAAACTATTGGACTGTCAACGTAAAAGACGAACTATTGGATTAAAACCGTAATTTTCGTTAAACCACATTGACCAAAATAGTAATTTACTCTTTCTCTTTTAATAAAACAAACTCATGAAGAATTAAAGACCGATTAGAATTTCATCGTCATATTGAACGTGAATTAGCTTCCCAAATCGCAACAGTTCAAACTTTCCAAAAGTTGATGACTTATAAAGTATCATCCTCACTTTTCATCTACACCAAGTTACCACTTTCATTTTGACTCCCCCCTCCACATTTCAGCCATCTCACCATCTCCATCATTCCATCATATTTCAAGCTTCTTTCCTACTAATCTATAACATCTAATAAAACATAGTTTCTTTTGTCACTTGTCCTAACTCATGTGTTTGTCACTTGTTATTTTTCTAGACATCCACGCATCATTTTTTCCTCCAAAATGGTATTATAGTAATTTAAATACTCATACAAATTTATCTCTTTTATTAAATATAAATTTTATTAATTGCTATGTTTCTCTCTCTTATCTATTTTTTTAAATCAAACTATCTTATTTAAAAATAGATTTTATGATGCAAATTAGAAATCACGTCGTTTAATTAAAATCTAAATAACAAAAACTATAGTTTTATATAATATGAAATTTTCTAAAACACTGAACATTTTTTAAACAAAATATTTTGAATCGTTTTGTTTTTAAAAAAATTATAAGCAGGTGAAATATTTTAAAACATCCTTATTAAAGCCACCAGAATAATTACAAACCAGATTTTTATAAAAAATCTTAAAACGAATGTTTAAAAATAAAACTATTTACATAAGAGAGCTAAAAATGGTATTATTGTTTTGTTTCTTGAACTATTACGTATATATAATTTTAATTATATTTTACATTAAAATATTATACTGTAACTATTCATGTTTATTTTACATATATATTTTACAATAAATTTTAATCCGTATATTTAATGAGCTTTTAGCCTATCTATCTATAAAAAACTAAAATAAGCGTGAAACAATTGTAAACCTCATTATACTTACTTTCTCATTTCTCTATATTTTTAATAATAATATTGAATACTAATAATATTACGCATACCGTTTTCAATTTTAAAAAATGTATAATTTAATAAATTAAAAAAACTATTGTTTATTAGAAACACACTTTTTTAAACAAAAATTTTTATAAAATATAGAATACAACGAAATTTTTACAAAAAAAATCATTTTTCTTAAAACAATATATTTAAAAATGACAATTTTTTATAAAACAAAAGTTTAAGAAAATACATTATTGTTTATTTACTTAAAGTAGCTATTTATATGTAATTATAATTATATATTATCTTCAAGCATGATTTTATAATGCATAAATTTTTATTAATAATTATTTAATATTTTATTTATTCAATCCATGTATTACACGGCTACTAACCTAGTCTAGTATATTCCAAGTGCAATAATTGAAGACCAAATGATTTTTAAAATGTTCAAGCATCTTACAATAATCCTTCATCTTTCTTTGCTTAATTCAAATGAGAACTCTTTCTACTTGTTTATATATCTTTCATTAACCATGTTTATCAATCTACTGATTCATATATAGCTATTTTTATCCACAAAAGTTATTTTATTAAAAATGATGTTCTTACAAATCGAGAGTTACAATGTTGATATTTCACCCAACACATGAACAAAGTATTACTTCCTTGTCTTAAAAAAGTAAATATTCATAAGTTCATGATAACTTCAAAAGATGGTTATGTTTATGAGTTTTTAGTGTTTTAAAAGTATTATTATAAACATTAGTGTATTCTACAAGGTTTTATGCATCAAGATATCATACATGTGGCTTTTTAGGTTGCATATACGAGTCATTTATATACTAAAGTCTACTAATATCTAACATTTTGACAAGTGACGTTAGAAACCAATAAGAAACACAAAAATTATAAAAATAAACATCGACTAGCGTACAAAAAGCAGTGCGCTTTTACACCTCGCGCTAAATTGACATTTTTTTAAAACAACAAATGATTAAAAAGTTTTATGCATTAAAAATGCAAAGGTATCTTTATATACTCGATCTGTTAAAAGAACATAACACCTGCACTTGTGTCATGATGGTATCTTTTGTTTTGGCCATGCTCAAAGCCTGTCCTGATATGTTACATTTCATAAACATAAACACATCAACAACTTCAAATGCTACTTTCACTTGTCACAATTCCACATTCTTCTCAATTACTTCCTTTCGTTAACACGTCAACGAGTTCAAATGTAGCGAGCAGCCTTCTTTCCCTACACATACCCTCAATAAGCCGACCCCACACACGCGGTTCAGGGTTAAACCCCATCGGCACCAACACCACCAACACCATGGCTGCATCCACAACACTTCCAGCTTCACAAAGACTGACCAACAACTCGTTCGATGTCGCAAAATGAGGGAGATGTCCTTTGCTCCCCATCACACCAACTACCGCTGTCGCCTTCTGCAAATCTCCTAATTTGTATAAAGAATTCAGCACAATCCTATAACTACATTTGTCCAAATAAACACCTTCATAAGATAATCTTTCCAGCATTTTAAGAGCTTCATATGTTCTATCATATCTGCATAGTCCCACAAGGATAATATTATAAGTAATATGATCACCTTTACAGTCTTTTTCTTCCATTTCTTTTAAAACCTCAATAGCTTCATCGATTTCGCCAGCTCTGCACAAACAATTGATGAAAGTTGTATAGCCGATTTTATCAAGATGTAACCCGACACCTTTCATTTCATGATACACCCTTTTTGCTTCTTGTAGATTTCCTTCTTTGCAAAACCCGTTCATTAAAGTCGAGTAGTTGAATATATTTGGGTCGCATCCGTTTTTCTTCATGAAGTTCATTATCTTCATAGCCCGGTCAACTTTCCCACCACGACAAAACCCGTTTATCAGGATATTGTAAGTCAAGGCATCGGGAATGATCTTATCTTTTGAAACCATTTCCTCAAAAAGACTGATTGCTTCCTCCAGTCTTCCTTTTTCACATAGACCATCCATTAAAGTTGAATAAGTGATCAAATTAGGGTAAGAAGCGTCCGATAATTTCATCTCCTTCACAACCTCAAAAGCAGATTCAAGATTCCCGTTTTTGCAGTGATGTTTAACCAAAATGTTGAAAATGCAAGTGTTAGGATGTAAATCAAGGGTCGTTTTCGCATGTAAGAGAAAACTTCTTGCTAGATCAACTTGATGCGAGTCAACTAAAAGATTCAAACATGTGCTAACGGCTTTTAGTGACGGCTTTTCACGAACAATAGGTTGAATTGCATTAAACATCTCTACAACCCTATTATGAAGTGAAGATTTGGAGAAATGTGCCATGAGACCAAGAAATATACTTTCATGAAACTTGCAAGTTTCATATGTCATTTGATGAAGAACAGAATCTACATGTTCAAATTCTTTTAAACGGGCAAGTTGGTGGAGGGTAACAGCATAAGTCGCGTGGTTGTGATTAAAGCCCCTTTGTTTAGCCACCATGTTAAAAATTTCAAGAACACGATGAGGATCTTTCTCATGTTTGATCAGCTTGATAGCCGAATCATGAGAAATATATTTGGACTTTTTAGGGATTTCTGCTAAAGATTCTGTTGGAGGGTCGGGTTTTGGGGATTTGGCTCTAATGTAATGATGGGGCGAGATCCATGGAACAACAGAAGGCTCTTTAGAAAATGACGTTGAGAACTGGCGAGCCCTACCAGCATTACGTTTAAGTGAATGCATTAGGGCTGGTTTTAAAAAACTGAAGTCAGTTTACGACAAAAATCAGAATTCTTATCCATTATCGGTTTGCAGCCCAAATAATCTAGATTCCTGCAAAATTACACAAAACACAGGGTAAATTAGAATAAAAATAACAAGGATTCAGGTATGTCTCGGTCCAACCCTCCAAACCTACAGTTCTGCAGTGAGCATATGAATTACAAAAATTACGGTATGGAGTCACATACAAGGTACTCTGTTAGCACAAGCAGCAAGTTTCTCATTGACAATGCTTGCTATCAAAAGGTACAAAAATTAGACACTAATCACTAATGTTAAACGCATTAATGCCAAATGAATGACCAAATCAGTATTACTTTTTTGTGATTTTTACTAAATGAATGACAGATGATACAGATATCAAGCAACAAGAATGTGCAATCACATCAAAAGTTTGTCACACACTCATTACTCAACCAACCTATAAAACTTTGTTGAACAAACAATCACATTTTGAGATTAGCGACACACCAGACTTCATTTTTACATGATTGTAACTCAATTCAATTCTTTCTGCTGACATAGATCAAAGGAGTATGATATCCAATGACTTAATAAGGGATAAATGTGGCGGGAATGAAACATGTAATATTAGCTATAAAATTGGCTAAATAAAGGAATATTGCAATGGATACTTAACAAAATAAAGATAGCTTTGATACTGTAAGGCTGTTATCAGTCTAAAGCTGAAATAATTCAACTATCATATACATACATGAAAGCCTAACAATTCCACATGTATATATGCGGTGGCGGAACCAGGAATTATTTCCTAGGGGGTCACTATTTTTTGATGATTAGAATTGTCACGAAACAACATAAGATTTTTCGGGTCGTCGATCGAGTCGGGCCACGTCGGGTCGGTCGGGTCAGAATAGACATTATTAACTTACATTAAAATGTTAACAAAAACACAAATACATATATCATAGAAAGTTAGAAAATGATGTGCTCAAGTACCTTGAGCAGAGAACTTGGGTATCAAGCTGTGATTCCTCAAAAACTGCATATGTTTGCCACACATTTCATAGCTAATCTGTTTCTAATATGATATCACATAAAAAAATGCATATATTTGCTTTCCATTCCAAAGCTAGTATGTTTAGGCAATGATTTATACAAAATAGTTGATAGACCATATTGGAATTTTATAAACAAAAGATTTAAGTGTGTTAACTCACCATCTGCTCTTCCTCATTCTTTGAGTTACCAACAACTCATTGCTTCCAGGTGTTCTTAATCTCCCCTTCTCAGTTTCCACAAATTTTTAACTGCATTTAGAATAATTAACCTCACTTTTTTACAATTTTCTTGATGTATGCTTGACTATCCATTGAAAGTTGACTTTCAAGGAGCACATAAACCTCCATTGAGTAAAAAAAAAACAAAAAAAAAAAAAAAAAAAAAAAGCTACAGGCACTTCAGAATAAGGTACAAAGTTGCATTCATAAACAAAATCAACAGCACTAAAAGGATCATAACCTCGCATAATGTAATGTTACAAGTTACCATGTATTTACACTTAAATGTATTGTTAACAAGTCTACACCTGAGGGTGTATGGTTAAGCAACTTTAATAATTAGAATTGGGGTTTAGGCAAATTGATGAATTCAAGTAAAAAATCATGAACAATTTTGTAAATTCATTAACACTTTATCATATTTATGATGAATGTTATGACAAACAGATTCTACAAACTTAAAGATTAAACCTTTAAAATCAAGAACCAAACTTTAATATAGAAAACCAACCTTTAAAATGGAGAATAAACAAAGTAGCAGTGAAGGGAGGAGGGTTTTGGCGACTATTCTTTCGTTTTCTGAATGAAATCAGCGAAGAAGGATATGAAACGAGGTAGCAAACTGCAGCGGCGATGGGGGAGGGGGGAGGGTTTTGGGTTGATTCTTGGTAAAAAGTGTATTAAGAGCGAGGGGCTAACTTTGTAGTTGTAGCATCAATTTAAAAAGTTTTGTTCCAATCAGGTTACTTGTTAAATTTTTGTCTCAATCAGATTATTAAAGTTTTAGAATTATTTTAATTAGGTCATTCATAAATTGTAAAAAAAATTTAACAAATTGAAATCTTAAAAAAATTTAACAATATTTATAAAAAAACTGAATTATTTAAAAACAATTATGAATTATTTAAACAATAAAAAAATATGAGTGATCTGATTATAACACTCTTAAAACTTTAATGACTTAATTGAAACAAATAAAAATATAAGTGACTTAAATGGAACACATCTGATTAGAACAAATAAAAATATGAATGACCTAATTGAAACACTGGTAAAACTTGCTTACTATTCTGTGAATTTTTTCCTAAGGGTAAAGCAGTAATTACACATTTTAAGGAGGAGTATAAAAAAATAAAGTTGCGGGAATCGAACTTGTGACCTATTTCTGCAAAAGCCGCGCGTGATAAGAGCTGACGAGTAAACCAAAGCGTTATTATTGAATCTGATCTAAACTTAATAATACTTACGGGTTCACTTACATAAAAACTATGGATTCACTTGAATTTTCGGTATTATATGATCCACTACCAGTTTCAAAATCAATGGAGTCACTTGACCCCGTTCCCTGATATGAAGAA
>CM046031.1:48016422-48408922 GCA_025215565.1 Flaveria ramosissima | reverse complement strand
AGACCATACTTATGTCCACTGGATAATAGTAGTGTCTTCCGAAGGTAAGTTGGCTTCGGAAGAACAAGTTCTTCCGAAGCCACTTATACTTCGGAAGAGGCTTCTATACTTCCGAGGCTTGAGGACTTCTGTACTTCGGAAGTTGACTTCAGATCTTTCTTTCTAAGTCTTGATCTTCGGAAGTAGGTTCTTTGTCTTCGGAAGTTGGAGTTTTCCTTCGGAAGTAAGTTTTACACTTTGTCTTCGGAAGAGCTCCTTCTTCCTTCGGAAGTTCCACACTTAGCTTCGGAAGTCCTTTGTTTGTTGTATACCAAAATCTTCTAAGTGACTTGGTTTTGGTTGCACCAGCCTTTCTAGATCCAACAAACTCCCCCTAGGCTGATGCTACCAAAACCTCACTTATTTCTGCTTCTCAAAGCTTTCAGCACCAGGGACAAAAGTATTTGTCTGTCTCTTTGTTCTTCCCTGAAGTGGTGCTGAGAAGCTTGTACAAGTCATTGGTGGATAGGAGATCCAGTCTATCACTCTGAATGACATGTACCCTTTGTTGTGTCCCCCTGAAAAGAGTTAGTTGACGGGAGTTATAGTCATACTCCCATCTAACTATGGATTCAAGTTCAGGACCTTCAACCATTTGTAGAAAGGCTTTGCCTTTGGTTGCTGATCCCTTCCTTTCCTCCTCCTCTCTCAGTTTCAACTCTTCTTCAACCTTGCTTCTAGCAGTTAGCTCGGCCATATGAAGGCTGCCTAGATGATTTCTGATATGGGCAGCTACATCAGAGTTTGAAGGGTTGGAGAATGGCTTCTCTGCTAACTCAGCAATGTCAACTGCTCAAGTGTAGCAGAGATGAGGCACTTAGCCTGTTGAGCTCTCCATTCTCTCTTTCAACAACAAAGTTGTGAGAAGAGTCTTCGAACCTCCACTGGATGATCTTCTTTCTAGGTGCAAGAGGTTGTCTTGGCACCCGGTCTCCCTTTCTTGTTATCCAGTAGAGTCACCAGCCTTCTCCTTAACTTCTTTTCTTCCTCATTCAAAGTGTCTGAATTGAGGCCAAGGAGATTTGCAGCTTGGTCCAAGTTCCTCTGGGCAGATCAAGAAATTGATCTCTAGTGAGGGAACTTGAGGATCCATCAACATAGGTCAAATTGACTGAATCCTCCTCACAGGAGATATCGCTCAGAGTTGTGCAATTTATGAGCTTTGTCTTGACTGCCTTGAATTCTTCCAAGGAGAGATGTTTAGAAGGCTGAGGGATGGTTTGATGGGTTGATGGGTAGGTTGAGGTGTTTGGGTTCTGGCTAGAGTTTGGGTTGGAGGATGGGTAGTTTAGGTGGTTGAGGTGAAGAGGTTGGTAGGGGTGATGGTGTAGGTTCAGGGGTGTATGGTTCAGTGGTTGGTTCGGTTTTGATGGGGAATGAAAAGGGTATAGGTTCAGGTTGTGGTTGGGTTTGGAGTTTGGGTTGAGTGGTTGCTTTGAAGATCATCCCCTGTCCCCTTCTATACATCTCCTTCCTCTTCCCCCCGCGCGAATGTCAGCCTTAATGTCACTGACATGTCGCTGGAGAGTCTTTTCTGACATAGGACCCACCTGCCTGCCAGAGAAGCCATGAGCCTTGAGATAGCTCTTCATCCAGGCCTTCTCACCTATCTTCTTGGCAGCAGTCAGTCCTGCTTCCTCTTCCTTCTTCTTCTTCTGCAATAGCTTTTCCTTTGCAGCTCTCTTTCTCCATTTGATCTTGCTCTTTGTTGAAGAGCCATAAGATCGTATCATTGTTATGTGGAGATAATTCTTCTTGAGAGAAACCTCTGGAGGTTAGGAAAGTTATCATTTCCTCCCTCCTGAGCTGCAGATCAGCTTCTCTTTCTTTCCTCTCCCTTTCTTCTTCTAAGGCCAACCTTGCTGCTTCTCTTCTTTTGCTGTTTTAGCAGCAAGGTTGCCTTTTCCAGCTCTATTAACTCCTCTAATGGTAGCAGGAGTACATCTTCAGTTGCAGCTCCTAGACTAACAGTCTATATCGATAATCTCTACTTTTTTTCGGTTGTTGACTGCCTCCTGGTTGGCTGCAGCTGCTTTGGTACTTGCAGCTAGCAGTTTTCCAGTTGGGCCTACCTTTTCTTTTGAGTTTCTCCAACCTTTCTTCCTCCTGAAGCTCTTCCGAAGTCATCTTCCTCTTTCCTTTGATGTCTTCGGAAGTACTAGACTTTGGGGGTTCTTGGATGGAAGATTCAGGTTGAGTAGTAGAGATGGGAGCTGGAGTTAATGCTGATGTTAGAGCTAAAGGTTGGGTGAGAAAATCCTCCCTATTAACCTCAGATGCAAGTTCCAGGATTGCATCTGTGACTATTAGATCATCGGATAATGAGAATAGTCCTTCCGCAGCAGCAATCTCAGCTTCGGAAGTTTGAAATTGTTCTTCTGAGGCTTTGAATTGTGCTTCGGAAGTCTGTGAAATGCACTATCTGTCCCACTGTTTCAGTTGCTGGGCCATCGGTCCTTGTTTCCCCTTCGAAGTTAATCTCAGGTTCCACTTGGACCTTAGGTTGACCAACTTCCTCAATAGTGGTAGAAGGTGCATTTAACCTCTGAAGCTCTTGAGCTCCGAAGTAGATCACAGACATATCAGGACTTGGCTGTTCTATAAGAGATTCCAATAGAACTTGTTAAGAACCTATTGAGATCTTGGAGCATCCTTTGATCCACTTGAAAACAACTGGAGGAGGCTCAGGAAAAATTGCAGCTTGTTGCACTAGGATACTTTGAGCTCAAGGAAGTGAGAGCTTGACTTTGGGTTTCCTCCTGTCTTTGACTTTGTCTCTGAACACTCTCCCCCTTTTGGTAGCATCATCCTGAGAGCTTGATGAGCTAGAGGAAGAGGTCAAGGAGACCTGAGTTGGTACATGCCTAACAGACCTCTCAATCTGTTTCTCAGCTAGTTTGGCCTTGAGAGTTTTCAATCTTAAGTTGCTGAGGGGCGGAACCTATCCTCTAAAGTCCTAACCTTGGATTCAAGATTTGTAGATTTTAGGATACTTTGAGCTCAAGGAAGTGAGTGAGAGCTTGACTTTGGGTTTCCTCCTGTCTTTGACTTTGTCTCTGAACACTCTCCCCCTTTTGGTAGGTAGCATCATCCTGAGAACTTGATGAGCTAGAGGAAGAGGTCAAGGAGACCTGAGTTGGTACATGCCTAACAGACCTCTCAATCTGTTTCTCAGCTAGTTTGGCCTTGAGAGTTTCAATCTTAAGTTGCTGAGCGGCAGACCTATCCTCTAAAGTCCTAACTTGGATTCAAGATTTGAGATTTTAGAAAGTAGGTCTTAAATGGTGAGTTGCATTCTTCCCTCATCTTCTTTTGAAGAACACGGGGAGATGAGGTAACATACCTTGTATGTTCATCCTCACCACCACATGTGGTTTCTTGGCACCCTGGTTTCCCTTGCACAATGATGTCTCTATCAGAGTCATCAAAGGGCATGGTTGTCGTAGATTCAGTCCTGAGGATCCATTGAGGCTCCTTCAGTAGTGGCAGCTGAATCTACATGAGTCCCCCTCAATCAGTGGGACTCACCTCAGTAAAGGTTGTTGATGGGGGCTAGAGATGAGAGGTCTCTCTAGGCTCTGTTGATCCTTGAGAGGGTGTTGTGGATCAACTTCATTGCCCTTAAGAGAAATAATCTCTCATCAGCTCCAATTAAAAGTTCAGTAAAGGATATGGAAGTGTAACCTAATGACCCGGGACTTTGATCAATGTCTAAAGGCATCGAGCCTGTGATAGGGCTGTCCTTTTTGGCTGCTCAGGGGAGGAGTATAGAGACTCTCCCTGAGGACTTTCAGCTGGGTTTCGGGCTCATGGGTCTGAGATTGAGGAGACTCAAGACCCATATTGTGAAGGATGGTTGGACCTCAGGCTGAGTGGAGCCCTTTGTTCCACTCTAGCCTTTTTAGGTAGAATAGGAGGAGCTTGTTCAATCAGAGAAGATTGAACAAGGGTTCGTTGGGACGTCTCTAATAAGTAAAGGTAATGGGTGGTGTAGAAGGTAGATTTGGCAAAGTGAGGGTAGTTGCTGGGTGGGTTCATCACCTGTGGGGTTAACAAGGATGTCACCAGGAGCCATTGGCTCAATCATACTTGGAAGAAGTGCAGTATCTCTTCCGGTGAAGTTGGTGGACACTCTCTTCAAGTCTTGAAGATGGTCGGCCTTATTTGAGGAGCAGTCAGAGCAGCTGCACAGACAAGCTTGCTCTGGTCCAGCTCACAGTTGATTATGTGCTGGAGAAATCTGGGATACATGAAGAATGTGTCCCTTTGAAGATTTCCCATGAGGTTAGTCAGCACAAATCTTGAATAGTTGAAGCAGAGGCTTTTCACCAACCCATGAACTAGGCACCCAAGTTCATATGGGATTTGATCCCATCCCCCAGATTATTAGACAAGCAGTGAAGAACCACATGCAGCAGGAACTTCCATTTCTAAGAGAAGTTAAATTTGTAGACAGTTGACCTGCTAACATCTCCACCATATCCATTTGGAGATAAGAATTGTCCAAATCTGCTTTGGGGAATTCCGTTGGAGCGCCCTTATCATGAAGCTCTAGATGCTCCCTAATGATCTGTTCAGAAATGACCAAATCCTGGCCACAGATGCTCGATCGAATGACACGAACCCCATTTAGGGTTTCAATCTGACCATTTGCCCAAAATTCAGACATATGGTTTGAGTAAATCGTGGGGTTTACAGTCAGAGCGGGTAGTAAGAAGATTGGGTCAGAAAGGAGATGATGTCTGAGAAGTCAACATCCCTTGAAGAATCAAGGAGTGCGACTTGTTGTGCTGAGGGTTTAGTGCCATTGAAGAAAATTACAGAAATATAGTTTGGAATAGGGTAAATTGAAGATGAAGAAGGCTTTTAAGGCAGGGAAGTAATTTGGGTAAAAAGGATGTAAGTGATTAACCGGAAGTATTTAAATGGGTGGAATGGCGGTTTAAAGGGGGTTTGGATAAGACGATGTGAGGTTTCAGTGGATGATATGACATGGGCGGTAAGGTTAGTCCATTTAAATAATTCGAAATCATTAACAAAATCTTTACTTTTACAGAGTGAGGCCAAAAGATTTCCGTTACACAGTAAAATCTTTCTTCCGAGTATAAAGCATTTCCGAAGGTAATATTCTTCCGAAGGCAAATTTACTTCCAAGGTAAATTGATTTACTTCCGAGAGTATATGTTGCTTTCAAGGGAGTGTTACAAGCTTCGGAAGTAGATCTGATATGAAATCAATCGCTTCTTCCGAGACTTAACACTCTTCTGAGAAGAAATTATCCTAGGAGAAATTTGCTTCGGAAGATATGTGAAATATCTTCCGAGGGTTAATTTCTCTTCGGAAGAATTCATACTTAGATAAAAATTTAGAAAAAGATCTTTTGTAACAGGGCTTAGATTGTTTTGACATAAGACTTTACACATTAAAATGTTTCAAATGAGATCAACTAATCAAGGTTTATCATCCCAATAGCTGTAATGAGATATTTAAATCTTTGTTCATCAAAGGCTTGGTGAACAAGTCAGCATATTGTTCATTTGAGTCAACTTTGATTAGCTTGATAAGATTTTTCTCATGAATATCTCTAATGAAATGATACCTGATATCAATGTGCTTAGTCTTGGAGTGCTTCACTGGATTTTCAGTAATGGATATAGCACTGTTGTTGTCAATGTGGATAGGAGTGCTCATGAAGTTGAATCGTAGTCTATCATCTGGTTTTGAATCCACAGCAGCTGAGCACAACAACTAGCAGCAGTAATGTATTCAGCTTCAGCAGTTGATGTAGAGACACAGGATTGCTTCTTGCATTGCCATGAGATGATCCTTCCACCAAGAAATTGACATCCACCAAATGTTGATTTCTTGTTGATATTGCAGCCACCATAATCAATGTCAGAGTAACCATAGAGATTGAAATCACTATTTCTGGATACCGAGACCTAGTTTAGGTGCTCCTTTGAGGTATCTAAGAATTCTCTTGGCAGCTATTAGGTGAGACACCTTTGGAGCAGCCTGATATCTTGCACAAATGCAAGTTGCAAACATGATATCAGGTCTCTACTTGCTGTGAGATACATCAGAGAACCAATAATCGCTCTATACTGATGTTGATCAGTATCCTCCCCCTCAGAATCAGGGCAGGGATTGTGGTTTCTGGGTATAGGTGTTTTTGCTGCTTTACAATCTTTCATATCAAAGCTTCTAAGATATCATTGACATACTTAGATTGATTGATAAAGAACCCTTCCTTCATTTGTTTTACCTGTTTCCAAGGAAAAAGTCCATTTTTCCCATGGAACTCATCTCGAACTTCTTCTTCATAATGCTCTCAAAGTCTTTACACATTTGGTCATTTGAGGAACCAAATATGATATCATCAACATAGACTTGAACGAGCAAGATGTCTTTCCCAGACTTTCTTATGAAAAGAGTCTTATCAATGGTACCTCTAGTGTAACCATTCTTCAGGAGAAACTGAGACAATGTCTCATACCACAGCCTAGGTGCTTGGTGCAGCCCATATAGAGCTTTATCCAATATGCACACATAGTTGGGATGTGTGGATCTTCAAATCCTAGAGGTTGGCATACATAGACTTCCCTATCTATATCCCCATATAGAAAGGCACACTTGACATCAAGCTGGTAGACAGTGAAATTCTTGGATGCAGCATAAGCAAGGAAGATCCTAACTGCCTCAAGTCTTGCAACAGGTGCAAAGACATCAGTATAATCGATTCCCTCCTCTTGAGTGTATCCTTGAACCACCAGTCTTGCCTTGTTCTTGATAATCAAGCCTCTATCATCTCTCTTGTTTTCTGAAAACCCATTTAGTGCCTATAGGTACTTGACCAGATGGTAGCGGACATAGGTTCCAAACCTTTTGTTTTGAATTGAAGCAACTTCTCTTGCATTGATTCAACCCAGCTACTATCTTTCAAGGCATCTTCCACCTTCTTGGGTTCCATTTGGGATAAAAGCATGAGTACAAACAGACATTCCCATTGTGAGTTTGTCCTCTTGTTCTCACGCCTTCAGAGACTTCCCCTATGATGTTTCAGCTGGATGAGTGTTATGAATCCTGATCTAGGAATCACCTCCAGTTGCAAAGATAAATCCAAATTGGACATATTTGCTTAGGAGCTTGAATACTTGGTCCAGGTGTTGTTTCAAACTCATTCAATGAGGACTGATTGAATGAGGAGAAACATCATCATTTGTTTGCTGTGAAGCATCATTAACAGTTGTATGTTCCTTCAAGATGGTGCTTTCATCAGCTTGGTGTTGTGCAGGGTCACCTGAAAAGATTTGAAAGTCAGCAGGTGAATCCCTTGTTGAAGTACCACTATCTCTTGAGATGGTTATGCTATCAGATCTTTCAATAGTGGGAACTTGATTTGCTGCAACTCTTGGAGAACTTGGAATAGGTCTGGGAAGCTCAAACAGTTGATCTTCATCAGAGTCACTTTGAGCACCTGTTCCAGCTGAAACATTCTCACAAGATGGTTTAGAATAGTTTGGAAACAATTCTAAATCAAAGATATGATCAAGGCCATTCCCCTAACACAAGGAGTGTGCTCATTGACTACAATGTTGGAAGATTCCTCAAATTGTTGATTTTAATATTGTAAAATCTATAAGGTTTTAGAGTAAGAGGAATATCCAACAAAGATAGCATCATCCGACTTTTCAGCAAATTTTGCCAAATTGTCTTTTGTGTTAAGTATGGTACACCTACTGTCAAAGGACCTTAGAAAGCCAATGAACGGTGGCCTCTTGTTCCATAACTCATAAGGGGTTTTTCCATGTGGCTTTACTATAAAAACTCTGTTCTGCACATAGCATGCAGTGCTGACTTCCTCTGCCCAGAATGTTAGAGGCAGCTTTGAATCAGCTAACATAGTCGAGCAGCCTCAATAAGTGTCCTATTCCTCCTCTCAGCAACACCATTTTGTTGAGGAGTTTTAGGAGCACTATATTGTCTGGCAATCCCTTTTGAGTTACAAAATGAGTCAAGAACTAGGTTCTTAAACTCAGTCCCTTGATCACTTCTAATTATTTTAACCTTGTGATCAACTTGATTTTCTATTTTAAGAATAAAAGATTTCAAAGTTTCAGCAGTTTCATCTTTGGTTCTTAAAAAGAAATACCCATGTAAATCTAGTAAAATCATCAACAATCACAAGGCAATATGATTTCCTTTCAATGCTCATTATACTTGTGGGACCAAATAGATCCATGTGCAATAAGTGTAATGGGGTGGTGATGGAGTTAACAACTTTGGATTTATGAGATGCCTTGTGTTGTTCCCTTTCAGGCAAGCAACACAGTTATCTTTGCAGAAAAATTCCTTTTTAGGCAAACCATGTACCAAGTATTTTTTAGCCAATTTATTCATTGTCTTAAAATTTACATGACACATTCGTTTATGCCATAGTTGACTCATCACCATCAGCTTTGGAAAGAAAGCATGATACTTCTCCCATTGGGGAAGCATTGTTCATATCCAGCTTGTACATATCCCCTTTCGTTGGAGATCTAAGAAGCACCAATTCCTGAGGAATTGTCATCCCGGGTTTGAGGATAATGCACTCATGTTCTGTGAAGAGCATTTGATGCTTTTGATCATAGAATTGAGAAACACTTAACAGGTTGTGTTCAAGCTGTTTGACAAAATTAATTTTGTCAACTTAACTTTACTTTCCATTGGATATACTTCCTCTGCCAGAAATATATCCTCCGGCCTCACCTCCAAACTGGACAGGACCTCCATCATAATATTGAAATTGTTGAAGGAGAGATCTGTTCCCTATCATGTGCCTGGAGCATCCACTATCTACAATCCAAATGTTGTTATTCTTGTCATATGGATTTCCCTGCACATAAGATGAGATAATTAGTTTTGATTGGAAACCCAAGCCTTATTGGTCTTGGGTTCTTCCAATGATAATGACATAATTGAACCAAAAATTTATGCATGGGGGTTCAATGGATGTCTTTGAAGAAGAGGTTTGGGCTACAACATCTTCCTTGATCTTCCATTCCATCCCTTGGTTGATCATGGAGGATGAGCTTGTTGAAGCTTTTGTAGCTTGGCATTCTTCCGAAGCTTCTTTCTTTTTGGAAGAAGCCTTCACCACCTGTTCTTCCAAAGCAGTCTTCTTCTGGGATGGTTTCAAGGGGACTCTTTTGCTTTTCTGAGTCTTTACAGCTTTAGCTTCCGAATCCTTTTTCCTTTCGGAAGAAGAATCTTCTTCCAAAAGTAGCCTTGCTTCGGAAACAAGCTTTCCCTTTTTCATCACTTGAACCATTTGATATGGTCCAAATGAGAAACCTTCCCTGACTCCTTCCTTTTTAACATTATTTGCATAATGTGTGCTAGCAGGATTGTAGTAACAATCTTTGGCCATGTGGTTTTGCAAACCATACATTATGCATGCAATGTTAATCTTTTGGGAATTTGAGGATTGTTGTTTCTTGTTCTTTTTCTATTCATCAGCAACCTTTCCCTTTAACTTCTGATCCTTTGGTAGGACAGGAGTACTGGTAGTACACCCCTTTCCTGAATCAGAATTTCCAACCACCTGAAATCCAGCTGAGATGAATACACCCTTTTGCTTTGGGTCTATCTTTAGCTTGGACTCAGCCACTTTCTTGGCAGTTTTTCTGGCTGCCTTAGCTCTGCTTCTTCTGGCTTTGGTGGTCAAGGTTTGATCATCATTGGAAGGGGAGGGTATAATTACCTGGTTCTTCCCTGTGATGGTCTCCATAGTTGCATCATTCTTTGACTCATGAGAAGGTGGGTCAGCAATGGAACCTCTTGCTCTTTAGTACTACACCTTGGTTGTCTTATAGACTCATAAGAGTGTGGTGGAGCAATTTCATTGGTTCCCAACCCACCTTTGTTTTGGTAACAAAGTTTTGAGTGAGAGGATGATGCAAGAATGGCATGGAAGTTTTGCTCATAAATAGCATACTTCCTGGCTTGAGCCTCAGCTGTGACAAGCTGGGCTTGAGCCTCAGTCAATTTGGATATCAAATCCTTTATCTGAGTCTTATAGTTTGTGTGTTTATGTTTTAATAGGGACACAGTTTTCTCTAACTCCTCAATTTTTCTTTGGTAGTCAGATTCAGCCCTTTTAAAGTCAGATTTTAAAACATTTAAAGACTCAATATCAGATTTAATCTCCATATTATAGTCCTGATACAGTTTAACCTTAGCAATACAGGCAGGAGTACAGAGATGTTCATATACCTTGTTTTCATCTGTTTCGGCCATGAGTGCTTGAGTAGGAGTCACATCCTGTACCATGAATCTCCAGTCAACTTCTTGAGCCATTGCAGCTGTTTCTGTTGACTTTCCGGTGGGCTTTGGTGTAGAGGGATGTGTGGAGGCCTGTGGGGTTCCCGGGTTGGACTTGGGAGCCTTGCATTCCCTTGCAAATGACCAAGTTGGTTACAGTTGTAACATTAGGCCTTGGTTTTGTCAAACCCAAATTTGCTGTTGATTGGGTTCTGGGGAAATTGCCTTCTAGTTTTTTTAAAGAACTTCTTTGCTCTGTAGGTTAGAAGAGCCATTTGTTGGACTATGTCCACGTATTCTACGTCATCCGGGCTAAAACATTCTAGATAATCAAAGCAGTATTGATAATCATTTGAGTGTTCACTTCCTGAGACAAAAGCACAGCTGTCCTGAAAGGAGCTTTGCTGAGCTTGTTGAGACCTTGGAGTCTCAGGAAATGTGATGTATGGCCCAGAAGAACAAGATGGCTGCTGGTGTAAGTCAGGTATTGTTGAGGCTTGGAGATTCCTGAGCCTTCAGCAACCATTAAGGCATTGCTAGCAGGAAGACTCAAGGTCTGCTTGTCTGATGACCCCTCTTATTTCCATTTCCAAACGATATCCATCAAGGATCCCATAGAGTTCGGTCATGGTGAGTGTATTCAGATTCTCTGTTCTCTTGATAGAGACACAGTAGAATGTCCACTCATTGGGTAATGCACTCATGAAATTTCTTGTAAGGTCTCTGAGTTCATGAGCAATTCCCACAGGTTGAAGGAAAGAGATGAGATCCATGTACCTAAAATATTTGCTGGCTAAGAGTCTCTCCAGCAACATAGGTGAAGTTCTCGAACTGCTGCTTCAGTGAGTCCTTCTTGGAGTCATTGAGCTTGAGTACATTTGAGCAAGCGCATCAAAAAGTTCTTTGGCAGACTTGCAATGCTCAAACCCCACCATGATAGAGTTTGGAATTGCAGTCATAAGAACAGTCATAGCATTGTTGTCGATGTCAAGCTTCTTCCTGTCTTCATCAGAATAATCTTCAACAGCTTTCTCAGTCATGGCACCGTTTCCACCAGCTACTTTTGGCTTATACGGGCCATTGGCAATGGATTGCCACATCTGTTGGAGCTGGAAAAGATAGTCTATATTATCAACACAATGAAAGTCAACAAAAGTCAACGTCACGGTCAAAGTCAACAAAAGTCAAACCCGACACGCTCGAGACGAGGAACCGAGACAAGACGTTGAAGATTTAAATGACTAGGAGTTTTATTGTAATAAATATATTTTGTGTGAACAAAATATATTTTATCTTGTTTTAGTCATTTTTATGCTTAATATGTAATTTTGTATTAATTAGCCTAAGTCTAGGGGGTTAAGTGCAATTAGTGAATCTTAGTCTAGACTATAAATAGGTTAATTGTCATTAGGTTTTGGTTAATGGTTGCATGACCAAGATTGAGGGATTATTTGTAAACACACATTTGCAATCTAATTGAAGATCAAAGGGTTTTCATTGTCTTATCATATTTTGATCTAATTCTTCATGATTTGATTCAAGTTTGATCATCCTGGATTTACAATTTGGTATCAGAGCCATTTTGGATCAAATTCACTGAAGATTTGAAGATTTTTAGAGAGAGAAGTTGAGGTTTTGGTTGTTTTTGTTCAATATCAAGTTTTCATCAATTCGGATCAGATTTGAGTGTTATTGATATGGAAATTGATTGAAGTTTGCTTGTTATTGGTTGGGAAAGCTCTGTTAATCATCAGATTTCAAATCCATTGAGATTTGGGCAATTTCAGATTGATTTCGTGTTGAAAAAGTTTTTCAGCTTCGTTCAGCGAAATTACCAGTTCATCCAGCGAAACTACGAGTTCTTCCAGCGAAACTACATCGGTTATCCTCATTGAAGTTGTTTTCTGCTGTCCTGCGAAACTAGTATCATTGAACGAAAGTTCAACAGTGCTTGTGTGCATATTACAAGCGAAATTGCTGTCGAAAGTATCTTTGAACGAAAGTTCAAGCTTGTTTTGTGCGAAATTGTCGACGAAACTAAGCAGTCTAAAGCATTTGGGTAGCGAAACTGCTGCCGGAAATTGCCAGCGAAAGTACTGTCGGCTCAGCGAAACTATTATTTTTTTGCGAAACTAGCTCTGCGAAACTATTCTAAACTTTTTGGGACATTTAAAAAATATATATATTTTTCCCGGGGGAAAATTATTCTAAACTTTTGGGAAAAATATTTTTGGGACGTTTAATTGTTCAAGATTTGTACAATCATGTCATCTTCAGAAGATTTTAAATCAGATAATCTCACAATGGCACAAAGCCGGTTTGATTCTTTTGCAGCAATGAAGAAAGAAAAATTGTCAGATTTGATTGATCGATTCTTAAAGGTGGCAAATAATCTAAAGAAGCATGTTCCTGATCTCAGTAATCATGAACAGATTCAAAAGCTTCTAGACTCTCTTCCGTCTGCATGGAATCATCAAGTTAAAATGCTGAAGCAAGAAAGAGGTTATGTCGACACAAAACTTATGGATATGATCAACAAGCTAAAATCTCTCGAGTTGGATATCCAAAGAAACAAATTTCAGCAAGCCGTGTTCCCACATCAAACCCACGCGCTTAATACTGATCTTGTGTCTTCTGTAACAAGCATACTTGATTACAAAACAGAGATGATTGAAAAGTTGAAGTTATTGAGAACTGATTCAGATTTAAACTCTAAATTCAGAGAAACTGTTGAAGAGAATCGTGAAGCTTTAAGAGTCGACAATGACAGTAAACCAGAGTCTATGAGAACCGATGATGATAAGGCTGGAAAAGCTGATAAAAGAGAGAAAGAGTCTGAGGTTGACAAGATGCTGAAGGTCAAAGAAGAGGAACAACAAGAAATCACATGGGCTTGCAACTGTGAAAAGAGCTTAGCTGCAGAACGAACTATCATGGGTCTTCCTTATGAGACTGTTCAGGATATGTGTTCTTCGTCATGCAAAATCCGGTTATTTGGGATTTATAAGCAAACAGATTGTTATTGGAAAATAAAAAGAATTAAAAACAATCAATCAGGAATTAAAGAAAAATGAAATTGCTTTTTCAAGAAAACTTAATGAAGCATTGGCTGAAAATGATCTTTTAAGAAGAACCATTTTGGAGCGTAACGTTGAAATTAATATTTTGAAAGAAAGGGTGTTTTAGCTCAATTTGAAACAACTCAGCTTCAAACAAAGCTTGATAAATGGACCCTTTCACACATGAAAAAGGATGAGCTTATTGCTAAACAACAAGGATGCGGGTAAAACATGGGATTGGATATAAATCTGATGGTGAAACTGTATTTAATTCAGTTCCACCTCCTTCTACTTTATGTTATTCACCAATTCCCAGACCTCATTCAACAAATGATTTGATTGAAGCTGCAGAAACTAATCGTTTAAATGCAGGTCTAAGCAGTGTTAATCTTAAAGAGGTTAGAGATGTGCAGGATTCTCCTGTAGGTTTGGGATTCCTCAAGCAAGGGTCTGATAAGAAGATTAATGACGATTCCACTTCTGATGCTCAAACACCAATATCAGTTTCTTCTCCAACTTTCTTCAACAAATTCAAATCAGGTAACATTCCTTCGTTTGTTCCCGTCAGGTTTGTCAAAGAAGGAACAATTGTTGAATCATCAGGCAATGAGAATCCTACAAGCGAAGCCAACACGATAGGAGATGTCAATCAAGATCCGTTGGAGAATGATCTGTGTATACGAGACTGGATAAGCTCAGATGATGAATCAATCACAGAGGAGCGTGTTGGTTCCTCACAGATCAAGATATCTCCTGACATTGTCAAGTCACAAAAGCTTCCAAAAGCTGAATCAAGACCAATACGGATCTCTTCTCCAATTGCAAAGCATCCCAGTAAATCAAAAAAGATCTCATTCACTACTCAGCACGAGAAACTACAGAACAAGCAAGAATCTGCTACAAGCTCCAAGCAATCCTTATCACCACCTCCACAACACGGGACTACAAAGAATCAAAAGCTTTTCAAGGCTTGTTTTGAGTGTGGAAAAGAAGGGCATGTGGTAAAGAAATGTCCTCAAAGGCTTGCTACGAATGGTAAAGGCAAAACAAATTGCTTCTCCGAATGTAAGTATAAAAAGAATGTTCCAGACGGTAAAGGCAACACGGGTTGCTTCTCTGGATCAAGAGGTAAAAAGCACACATCTTTGAATGGTTGGATGAAAAACCCTCCATCCAAACCTTTTCATGTGAAGCCGGTTTCACATGATTCAAAGATTAAAATGACCAAAGGTTTCAAACCAAATTCTTTTCTTTCCGGTCTTAAACAGAAAATGATTTCCAAATTTAATTCATTAAAATCCAAGTTAATTGAACCGAAGCAAATTTGGCAAATTAAAAAGAAGGATACAACAATCCCCGATTGTTTAAACGGTTGTGTGCAGAAGCTTGTTACTTATCTTGATGAAAAAGGAACTTCCAGGACTACGATGGTCTGCGTTTCCCTTTCTAACTAATTTGTTAATGAGTACAGGAACAATTCAGGAGGACTGTTAGTAATCCGGTTTACTGACAGAGATTGTTCTTGATTCAAATTTGAGGCAGAACAAACAGGTTAAGGTCATGGTATTTTATCCACAATCTGGATATTTATATGCTCAATCACCGTTCTCACTTCACAATCACTACATATTTCTTGAGAATTCATTTCTTATCTTCATATCAGTGTAGTTTGGAAGACCTTCTTTGATAAATTTTTATTTTTGTACAGTTTAAAAAAAATTTTAAAAAAAATAAAAAAAATAAAAAAATAAAAACAAATAATAAAAAAAAATAAAAAAAAAATAAAAAATAAATATAAATATAAAATAAAAAAGTTTGCAAATATAAAAATTTAGGGGGAGAGTATATGTAAATAAAAATGAAAAAGAGAACTGGGAACTTGATTTGAGATGATTGAGAAATGATTGTATATCTTCTTGCAATGCTTGTTTTTGCATGACTTGCGTTTTTAAAATGAGAAATGATAGTAACTGATGTTGTTATCTGATTTACATCTTATTTTTAATTACAAATAATAGAAAAACAAACAGATTCTTTAATGATATGCTTGGTAGACTCAGCCTGAAGAATAAAGTAGACAGCAGCATAATGATTTAAATTAAAACATCATGCTTAAGGATGTCTGGATTTACGCAATCATTTTGGCCTGCACAAAAACTGAGTCCCGACAAAAATTGGATTGAGAATTGATCTTTCACCCACCATGATACAAATCATATATGTCATAGTTTTGAGTCATGTCTGGTGTATTTATGTGTCTTGTATTTGTGCTAATCTCCTCTGCTGTACGGAAGTACTGACCTGGAGTGATGATCTCCTCTGCTGTACGATAGTACTGACCTGGAGCTCTCATCGGCACATGATTAAATGGTTATCTCCTTTGTTATACGTGAGTATAGACCTGGAGCTCTCACCATTTTGGTCTAAGTAGTGTCAAATTATCTAAATGATGAATTCATCACAGAATGCAATATTCTGTCGATAATCACTTGCACACTAATGTACAAGCCTTGCTCTGTAAAGATCGCTACAAAATTCAAGAAATCCTGAGGTTGGGTGAGGGTTTTTGCCAAATGATTGTGGGGTCCTAGCATTCTAAAGCATTTAATCGAACCTTAACGAATCATCTTCTGCTTGTTGAAAAAGATAGGGCATGAGTTTAAGTGGACAAACATACCAGCAATCGTTATTGATCTGTTTGACAATTTCAAAAATCATTCAAAGACTGTTATTAGATTCAGTTATCAGTGTGATCTCATTGCTTGTCGATGATTAAATTCATCTTTGTGTTAAAGTATATCTTGAGGATGTGATCTCATGATCGATTCAATTCTCGGTTATAAAAAAAATATAGATTAAAAAAAATGTTATAATAAATGTATATAATAAAAATAAAAAAATATAATAAATTTTTAGTTCAAATTTTCTTTTAGGTCATCCATATTATACTGATACAATTTTATCATTTTTCAAGCATTTCATAGAAATTGCGTACAAACGAACACGGATTCGCTTGTTTTTCACACACAGTTAAACACGGGTTTATTTTGTTAAAATGAAATGATCTAATTAGAAATGTCGAGATTGTGTTTGAGAATGTGTTTCAGATTTTTGCTGTAAGTGATGGCCGATCATCAGTTGAGCAGTGTACCTGATCAGAGAACCTGTTCCTCAAGTTTGCAGAAGATACCGAGCTAGGAATCCTCCTCCTACATCTTCTGAAGCACTCGAGATTAGAGATTTGGGAAAGTTGTTCCAATATCCTCACAAAGGATGCACTCAAAAGGGGGAGCATATAAATAGGGGGAGCTTATGAGATGAATAATTATTCTCATCAAATTCAAAAAGCTTTAATTTGAAGATCTTTCTACAGTTGATTTCTCGGGGCTGAATTCGTATGAAGACGTTGATAATGATAGACTAAGGGGGAGTATTGTTGGAGCTGGAAAAGATAGTCTATATTATCAACACAATGAAAGTCAACAAAAGTCAACGTCACGGTCAAAGTCAACAAAAGTCAAACCCGACACGCTCGAGACGAGGAACCGAGACAAGACGTTGAAGATTTAAATGACTAGGAGTTTTATTGTATTAAATATATTTTGTGTGAACAAAATATATTTTATCTTGGTTTTAGTCATTTTTATGCTTAATATGTAATTTTGTATTAATTAGCCTAAGTCTAGGGGGTTAAGTGCAATTAGTGAATCTTAGTCTAGACTATAAATAGGTTAATTGTCATTAGGTTTTGGTTAATGGTTGCATGACCAAGAGATTGAGGGATTATTTGTAAACACACATTTTGCAATCTAATTGAAGATCAAAGGGTTTTCATTGTCTTCATCATATTTTGATCTAATTCTTCATGATTTGATTCAAGTTTGATCATCCTGGATTTACAACATCTTGCGGTCTTGATACCTGATGAAGCCTTCCATTCTTCTACTCCAAGACCTGAAGTTTTCAGGGGTGATGATGGGTGCTTTGGTCATCGTCCCCATCTCTATTTTAGATTTGTTGAGGGCCATTTTGAGTGAGGTATAATGAGGAGTGAAAAACAAGTTGATTAGGATGGTACGATCTCACAATCAAGAGCCTAAAATGCTCTGATACCAATTGCAGGACCGGGTTTGTCACTTAAACACTTGGATTTCTCTCAAACTCACTTATGGGAACACTCAAATCAGATGAAGTAATGTCTTTTACAAGAGTTGATAATAATATAATAAGTAGCAAAGGAACACACAGAAATAATTTTCAAGGCACTTGTATATATTACTTCTCAACTCAAGATATTACAAGACTCTTACAAGCATAATGCATGAGTTACAATGAGAAACTATATATACTAGATCCTACAGCCGGATATACTTTGATACCAGCTGGAAACCTAAGACTAAAGCATATACTACAATGCTAAAGTTAAGGTATCTTAGATAAAGTATTATCTAATATATGGTAGTCATGACATGTCCATGACTTACCTTTTGTTACCAACTAAAGATGGCAACTGTACTAACATAAAAAGGTAAACAGTGGATTAAAGTATGGTCAACTACATGGCTTTTGAGAAAATGCCATGCAGTATTTCAGAGATTTGCAGCGGAGTGTCAGGGAGACCATACTTATGTCCACTGGATAATAGCAGTGTCTTCCGAAGGTAAGTTGGCTTCGGAAGAACAAGTTCTTCCGAAGCCACTTATACTTCGGAAGAGGCTTCTATACTTCCAAGGCTTGAGGACTTATGTACTTCGGAAGTTGACTTCACATTTTTCTTTATAAGTCTTGATCTTCGGAAGTAGGTTCTTTGTCTTCGGAAGTTGGAGTTTTCCTTCGTTACTAAGTTTTACACTTTGTCTTCGGAAGAGCTCCTTCTTCCTTCGGAAGTTCCATACTTAGCTTCGGAAGTCCTTTGTTTGTTGTACCAAAATCTTCTAAGTGACTTGGTTTTGGTTGCACAAACCTTTCTAGATCCAACAAAGTTATATATCTGGAATTTTATAAGATGTTATATTTAAAAAAGTTATAAGAGAAAAACGAAGTTATCACTGAATTAATTATAATGATATAATAATAATATTAATTAAGCTAGCAGGCAGGCTGTGACATCCGGTAGTTTTCCGATACCAAACTCCGTTAGTTCCGTTAGGTCTTGCATACACGTGTCGTGGGCACACACTAGTTGTCGTTGAACGTTGGTGACTTAATAATAATAATCTATGATAAACAATAATAATCTAATTAATAATGTTGATTATTAGTTGTGATTATGTGGTTCATGAATTTAAAGAATTTTAAATGTTTATTTTATAAATTCTACGCGATAACGTGACAACGTGTAATATATATTTCGTGTGTTGTGTGACTTATTGTAAATGTCTAGGATTATTATTATTGGTTAATAATACTTGTGTTTGGTAGTTAAAAACTATTTAAAAAGTATTAGAAAGATTAGTTTTTATAAAATATAATTAAAGGGGTTATTTTGTAAATACCTTTTAACTAAATATTACCATAATTAACAAAACCCTAGCCCCCAAACCCCCCCATTCGGCCGAAACCAATCCCCAAACCCCCCACCATTCGAATTTGATCAACACCAAGCACAAAGCAATCGATTTTGATCTAGTTTCAAGTGTTCCATAGTGCTAGCAAGTCCAATTCTTGATTCTACACGTTTAAAGGTATGTTTTATCAAGTTGTTCATAGATTTTGATTCAAGATGAACCCTAATCCGAAATTGATGATGATTATATGAAATTGATGATTGTATGATGATTATATGATGTTAGTTAGGTTGTATGAATGCTAGATTATGTTGATTGTGCAAGAAATCTAGGGTTTGATCATCTAGTTCATACATTGCCATAAGAGGAAACTTTTTGTTCTTGTAATTCATGATTTGATGATGCTAAGATGTTAGATGTAATGCCTAGATGTTAGTTTAAATTAATTGTGCAAGAAAATCCATGAAATTGAGATGTTGATCATGACTTACTAAAAGTAGAAACTTTTGTGTATGATGTTTGGGAATTTGGATGTTTTGGAGATGATTAACATGTTAGAATGAATGTTATGAACTTGATTAGGTATAATATTGACGAAATTATGATGGAATTGGATGCTAGATCACTTTTGGGTGTTACTTTCCCAAAAGGAAAAAATTATTTTTGTAGAACTTTGGATGTGATGAATTGGGTATGCTTGTGATGTTAAGATCATGTTAGAATGATTGTGGATGACGTTTGTTGTGATAGAATGTGTAATTGAGTTGTTATGGATGCTTGGTTGATCATGTAGGAATTATAGGTTTTTGTTGATCATATATGAGAATGGATTATGGTTAGTGATTAGGAGATCATGTTTGGGATTGGAATTGATGGTCACTGTGTATGTTGGTTGGAATGAACTAAATGAATGAATGTGATTATGATTGTCATACACGCGTGCAAATTTGAGGCCCCTACTTAGTAGGATTGGCAGGGTTTAGGATGTGAAGTCGTGAGTGGCTTCACGTGGCATTGGTGCATGATTAGTCTTCGCGTATGAATTATTTATTGTGATGTATTTATATATATATTAAGCATGATGATTGTTTGATATTTGCATAAGTGTATGATGATCTAATGTGGCATGATGACTTAGGTAGAACCTAGGTTGATAATGTGATACGTATGGATAAATTTGCATGATACTCTTGTATGTTAAGTTATCATATATGATTAAACTATATTTCAACTAATATGTCACCAACGGGTCAAACGGGTCAACTAGGTTAACCTAGGATTATTGAGTTTCTATGTGTACACGTACTTATGTACTTGTGTGTTCTAGGTAACCTTTGAAGGGTTGTCTTTGCATCTATCACGAGTCTCTTTATTCACTATCATTACACACCAGGTAAGTTCATACCCCTTATTTTATAAACCTTCTTCTGGGGAAGGTAGCATACTCGTACTCAAACGCTATTATATTATTATTATAAGTTGTGTATGTTTTTAACATATTTCTTAATACCATGGAAAGTCCTCACACTTTCGGATCGTTAATAATGGTAACTAGCGGGGAATCTTGGGTAGTACTACTGGGTATGACGAGCCCCACCCGTGAGACTGGAGGCCAAGCGGGTGCAATTTTGTCTTATACACAAATATTCGTCACGGCCTGGTAAGTCGTGACGGGAGGCAACAAACGAAACACAGTCAGTTTCGATCGCGAAATCACTATTGTTAATACATGTGAATATAGACTAGCTATCTATTTCAATGCACTTCTTATGTTATACAATTGTTAATATTTATGATAAACGCAAACTCTTGAACTCACCAACCATTGTGTTGACATTTTAGTATGCTATTCTCAGGTCGTTAACTTTGCTTGCCATTAGGAGCACTACACGGGTTCATCATGCATTCTAAGACTCTATTTTAAAGACATCTTTGTTGGTTTTTATTTATGAATGTTTAATCATTTGGGTTGGCACGTGTTTTGCCATATTATGCATTTATATACTTTGGGTTTTCTTTACTTACAAAACGCTTCCGCATGGTTTTAAAGTTTAAACTTTGGTTGGTTTTATTTTAAACGTGGCATATAGCGTCATTCTGAGTAACTATTGACTGTGATCCTGGTTTGTTCACACGCCTCGCGGTAAAACTCCGCACGTGGATTTTGAGGGTGTGACACAGGCACGCCAATTGTGCCTCCCACATCGCTCGTAACTTTTCCACCTGCCTATTTGCATATAAATAGAGACCTGCGTAACTTTTCCACCTGCATGTCTACTTGCTTATAAATAGAGACCTTAAGGTTGAATTTAGATTATAAGTTTTCTTGGGAACGCTCTAGCATTAAGAGAATCCCAAGTAATCGATACCCTATTGGGTATTGTTATTAGTCGTTTTTGGAGCTCGGGTAGGAGCGCGAATAGGGAGACTCTACATCAAATTACCGTAGATAGTTTTAAGGTATGTTCTCGTTTAAGTTTATGTCAAGTTAATTATTATTTATTTTAGATTATTATTATTAGGAGTAGTTGTAGTATTATTAGTATTAGTTTTAGGCATTAGGGTTATTGTTAGGGGTGGGTATTGGGTAGCCTAGCCTTAGTTAGGCATGGACTGATCACCCATGCTTAAACAAGGTAGCCTAAACCAATATCGAACCATGACAATAACTAGTTAGTTTTGTCATTACCTAACCTAGGATTACTTAAAATGTATCAGAACCTAGAGATATTACCAGATTGTACTAGGAGAGGTTATCGACTGTTGGGCAACTGCTAAATAGGTAAGTTCCTCTTAACTGTTTTCTAAAACGGGATGTGATGTCCTGATAACTGGTAATAATTGAAGAGTTGACTATCAATAACATCTATGATATGTGGCAATGCTTGATAGGATGCTTGAGGGCTGCTTGTATGATTCTGCTTTAGCCAGTGGAGTTTGTATACATAGCCTGGTTATGTGAATTTATACTGTGCTTACTCTGTTCCTATCTGTTTGCCATGGTTGTATCTGCTTGATGCAATAGTCAATATTAATATGTTTTGAATTTTGAAGAATACTATGTTCATGAATTCACAAGCTTTATGTCGAGTCCCAAATGTTTTTATTTTATGGACACACATCCTAGGTGCCAAGAGATTGCAAAAATTGGAGATTACGGGCTAGTTTACAAGGAAATAGAGGTCTAGAGAGCTACTGAAGATTCGGATCTCTAATATAGTTAAGCTGATGTAATGGTATTATCTAGCATGACAAATATAATGTATGCTTTTGATGTATAATCAAAGTTAGACTTTCGTTGTGAACTCCAATATTACTATGTGTTCTGTATTTCCGATGCGTAACGCTCCCCAAGGTGTGCCCTGGGAGGCGGGCATTACAAGTTGGTATCAGAGCCATAGTTTAAGTGAATTAGGCATTAATAGTTAGTGTCTAGACTTAAACTGATTTCGAAAGACTACGAACATTACCAAATGAGCCAAATAGCGTGAAACTAGATAAGAGAAGTAAGATATGTGTTAAGCATATACTGAAAGATAACTAGAAGACGTGAGAATGTTAAAGATTACTCACATTCAGCTGATGTTGCTAAGGATTCACATTTGAAAACTTTGTTTTGGCTTATGATTTATTATGTTTGCCTAGATGTAAGAGGTGGATTGATAATATTGACTTGGAATTGTAGAAGACATTCACCTCTATGGATAGTCTTATGTTAGTTAGTTTAATTAACAGAAGTGACTAGGCAAGAAAATCACGATTAGTAATATTCAAATAAATTATAAAATAAAATGTTCAGGAAAACAAGCGAACATGAATGCTCAATAAGGATGACATTCATATTTAGACACTCATATTGATACACAACGAAGGAAAGCTAGAACATTCATGTGAGGTAAATTGATGATTACGCTTGGATCCACATAATGGTGAATTTATTATGAAAATAGTATCCTAGTAAGATTCTAACATGTTGATTCGGGCCTATGTCTTAGTGATGAAGTGACAACTCCATATGACAAGGACTAGTGGTGTAATGGAATATGAACATGTGGGCTAGATGTACATTATCATATATTCAAATGTTGTATTAGTATTCATCAATAGTGTCAATTGATAAGATAAGATAAAAATATAAAGTGATGAATAGTATGTTGAGAAAGGATAATACCCTAAAACGTTGGAACTAATACCAAGTAACCAAAAGCAAGATAGATTGTCAAAGGTGATCGTGGATGTAGAACGGATGTAAAGAACTATGAAAAGTATGTAAGGCCCCGTTCCCGGGATGCTTACAGCTGGCCAATCATCGCACATAAAACATACATTTACATTTAATCATAAAGAAACATTGCAGCGGAAACATTAAAAACGACATTCCATTTCGTCATAAAAGCTTTTGCAAAATAATACATCGTTATCAAATTACAAAATACTTGTTGTATTACATCACAAAAGCATTATAAATAAGGATGCCATCCAAAATGAGCCGAGTAGCCACCCCGTGCCATCCTCAGCAACCTTTACCTGCCAACTGGAAACACATAAAAGTCAGCGTTGCTGAGTGAGTTCTAGTTTTAAGTAAAACATACTTTATCTTTCGTTTAAAACCGTTCTTTACTTTTGTATGTGATCACACATCATACGTACACATAGATAATATCATTATTATCTTCATCATTCATTCATTAACTTTCATTCGTTCATACTTTCTTACTTTCATTCATACGTTCTTCATTACTTCTTTTCATTCCATCAAAAACCATGAACTTTACCCCACCGTCATGCATAAAGCGGGTACTAGGCCGAGGTCTATCATAGACCTCCCGTCATGGCGCACAGCAGCCTGGCCACAGTACCTAAGGGTAAATTCAGGTGTACCATTGTCATGTGCTATACCCACCGTCATGCATAAAGCGGATACTGGGCCGAGGTCTATCATAGACCTCCCGTCATGGCGCACAACAGCCTGGCCACAGTATCTAGGGTAAGCGACAAAGGTTCTATACATATGGTCAATCACAAAGAAAGACCTCGGTGTGCATCCTTCTGGGGTAGCTAACCCACACACCGTTGGACTAACACCCTTCATTGGGCGTGTTCCCACATACAAGGGTTGCAAGACTTACTTTGCTTTCTTTCGTTCATTAATGCATGCATTCATTCATCATGTTTCTCTTTTCATTATCTTCCACTTTACGTTACATAATACTTTTCATTTCATTCATCAACATTCAACGTTAAGCCATGGAAAATAATCATACATGATAGGAACATAAACATAAACATACAACATCACCATACAGGGCATCATCATACATTCATAACATACACCATACATACCATCATGCATAAGCGTCAATCATACATCATACATTCCCAACATGTCATCTGTGACCTCAAAAGTCAACTTACGCAAACCCCCGGGAATCCTCCAAGTCAAAGCCTACATTTACCCTTTCCTCCCGAGAATCAGGTAATAAACCAAGTTCTTTCGGGTGCTTGAGCCCTATTTGGGCGTATGAACACCCTTCAGTCGCATGGCCTCCTAGGCGACTGAACACTTAGGCGAATGGACATCAGGCGAATGAACCCTATGCGGATGGACCTATGCGGATGAATACTATGGGCGAATGGACACCTATGCGTATGGGCTCTCAGTCGCATAGCTTCCTTGCGTATGGCCTTCAGTCGCATGACTTCAGGCGCATCGGCTTCAGTCGCATAACCTTCGTGCGTATAAACCTCAGTTGCATGGCCTCCAGGCGCATGGACCTCAGTCGTATAACCTTCAATCGCATACCTTACAGGCGCATGAACTTCAGTCGTATGACTTCCATGCGTATGGACCTCAGTCGCATGGCATTCGTGCGCATGGACCTCAGTCGCATGCCTTTCGGCCGTATGGCCTCCAGTCGCATGCCATTCGGTCGCATAGCCCTAACTGATGCAGAATGCAGTTCATCTCGAACCCAAACTGCCATTTTCGGCCTCCAAGCCCTCCCAAACCTGTTCTAAGCTCAAATCAACCATCCTAAACCTTAGAAACACCTACCACAACACCATTCAAGCACACACAAGCCCGAATCAAACCCCACTCGAATCACACACAAACACATACACACGAGTTCAACACACACACACACTTCAAAGACGGGTTTTACTATGTGTTCCAGCCCCAAATCAGTTGAAAACATGTAAAAGAGGGGTCCTAGAACTCACACAAACAGCCTTTCAAGTAGAGCTTCAATCCAACCCGCTACACTTCTACTTCCGCGCTCGAAACCAAGAAAACCGAAGCTTGAACCCTCTTTTCTCCCTCTCTTCTCTCTATGGCTGAAATTTCTAAGTGTGGGGGAGGAGAGTGGGCTGCCCTCCTCTCTTAACCCCCCACTCTTCCAACCTTCTTCCGTTTTGGTAAGTTTGGTCCCTCGACTTGGGACTTTATTTCTTTTCTTTCTTTTGTCGGCTTCAAAGAAAATAACCGGGTGTTACAAAGTACAATTAGATAAGAAGAGAAATACAAAACTTTATCTTTAAGATGTCAAGATTATTGCTACCACTCAACCAAAAATTAGTCTAGGATAACGTTGCCCTCAGGGTCAGTGTACTGTAGATAGTAATCAGATGTGACATCTTTAATCTCAATCTCATCCACTCCTTGTAGCTCCTCATCACTCAAAACATCTACTTCAGGAGAATCTTTAACAAGCTCATCTAGATTCAATCTAAACATCTCAGCTAGCTGCTCGTCAGTCAAGTCATGAATGATTTCTCCTTCTTCTGGAGTGTAGCTAACTGACCTTCGCACAATCCCTTGCAAGTCAAGAATCATAGTTAGTTGAGTCTTGACTTGCTGAAGGGGGAGAACATCGTAATCATCAGCCTGTGGAGCTTTGCCTTTGCCCTGATCATGTGTCTCCTCAACTGGAGCTGCGAAGGACGCGGCTCTTTTGGAGCGCCTCTCCGTTGCTGCTTGAGTTGAGGCTGATGTAGATGCATCATCTTCTTGATCATCATCATCATCCTTATCATCTCCTTTTCCCTTTTCACTTGGTCCCGCTTCCTCATCATCATCATCTTCTTCTGATTCATCATTTGTTGTATCATCATCATCATCTCCATCTGAGTCATCATCTGTAAGCTCATCATCATCATCTCCACCATCATCATCTGTAAGCTCATCATCATCATCTCCACCATCATCACCATCATTTTAATCTTTAGGGGCTCACCCTTAGTTTCCTTCAATCTCAACATCAGCCTTTTGTTCTTCTTCTCCAATCCCTCAATCCTCTTGACAAATGCCATCACCAGCTCATTTTGATCCTTCAGTGCATGGTTAGCTCAAACTAACGCTCTCTCATGAGCAACGTTCTTCTCTGTCAGCTATGCAATTTGCTTGCCTTGGGTGGTGTTGATCGCTACCAGCTGGTTCATCTGGTTGGCTCTCAGCTCATCTGTGGCTAGCAGCTTTAGCACCACTCTGTTGAGGCTCACCAGCTGTTCCTCTAACCCGACAGTGGGTAGAGTAGAGCCCTGTGTAGGTGGGAATTGGGTGGATGTGCCGGCTTGGTGAGTAGTGGGTGTAGTGGTGGATGTGGTGTAGATGGGAGTAGGAATGGAAGTGGATTGTGGTAGAGCTGTGTTGGGTATTATGGGTGAGGTGGATGTGAATGTATGAGTGGTGGTGGGAGTGTTAGTGGTTGTGGTAGTGGTGGTGGCTATGGTAGTGGTTGTGGCTGTGGTGGTGGCTATGGTAGTGGTTGTGGCTATGGTGGTGGCTGTGGTGGTAGAGGAACTGATCAAGGTGATCCTCTGTCTCTTACTCTTCTTGCCATAGGGATGGGCCATCCTCTTCTTCCTGGACCCCTTGGCTATAGGGGCTCCCCCTAAGCTGATCGACTGGTCGGGTGTGTATGTTGGATCTGTGACATCAGTATCACCACCCTTAGACCCAGCTTGGCGTCCACCAACCGCCTCTTTCCCCTTCTCGGTAGCCACAACCCGGCTACCGACTCTCCTAGTGAGAGGCTCATCATCAGACCCATCTTCTTCATCTAACAAGAAATCCTAGTGGAAAGCAGCCTGCTTAGATCCACCAGGTGCAGCTGAAGTACTGCGCGAATGTGGTGGAGATATAGTAGACGTGTCAGTGGCCCGTGATTGACTGGGGCTAGCATCTCCACCACCTTGACCATCATCAAGGTCGACATCTGCTTCAGTGGGAACCACTATGGGCTCAACATCAGAATCACTGTCATCGTGACGCCACTTCTTACGAGAGGGCGCCACGTAATCCTCATAGGCCAGATGGCCAAACAGTCTCCTGACCATGGGCTTCACCTGCTTCCCCTGGTACACCTTCATCCTCCCCAGTGTGGTGTCATCCATCACCTCTAATACAACAACATCGTCCTTCTCCTTAGGCAACAAAGGAAGCTTCTCATCAATGATCATCTGTAAGAACCTTGGATACATACGGAAGCCTTCCTTGCCCTTGGCCTCGATGTTCTCTATCAAGTAAGAGAAGAGCATGCGAGAGAAACTGAACGGGGGGTTCAGTACCAGTGCAACGTATGCATTCTCGATTTGGTCCGACATCTCATCAAATCCTCTACGCCTAGAGGCTATGCACTTGAGGATCACATGTGCCAAGTACTTGAACTGGGGGCACATGTTGCTCTTGTTCAGCATGCTGACATTGATGTCCCCAGCGTACTTGATCCTTAGAAAACATCCCCGAACAGTTAGGGGATGCAGCTTGGTTGGGTAGGCTCCATCCTCACCCAGATCCAAGACCCTCCTCAGGTCGTCTTTAGCGATCTCAATCTCCTGTTTGAATGTAGTGCTTCGAATGCAGTGGGGCTCAACGAACCGATCAACTACAGCGTTATCCCAGAAAGTCTGTTGTATAGATCTATACGGTGTGCATGGTGTAGAAATAGCCTTGTAGATCCTCAATCTACGTAGGAAGGCTATGATCCCAGTGAACTCAGAAGCGTTACGGGATGTAGCATCCAGATGAGCACAAATGTTGTGCTTAGTGCTCATAGTCCATCTCTCAGCCATATTGCTGCAACACAAGAAACATATACATTAGATTTGTGCATAAGAGATTAGTTGTATTTTAGTTGATTTTGATCAGCTGGTTCAATCGTGCGATTGAACCATACGACTGAGTTCAGTCGTACGATTGAGCCTGCGACTGAGTTCAGTCGTACGATTTAGCCTGCGATTGAACTTAGTCGTAAGCTATGCCATGCGCTTGAGTTAGTCGTGCGACTGAGTCAGCGATTGATTCACTCGTGCGATTGAATCATGCACTTGGCTCAATCGTGCGAAAGAGGTTCATATGGCGTGTCTATTCGCATCTTTCTCTGTTCGACACCATAAAGTTGAATCTTTGTCAAAACGTTACTATACACTTCGTGTTTAGATTCATTAGGTTAGCAGGGACTCGAAATAGCACTTAGTGTTGTTTAAAACAACGTTTATGTCCATTTAAGTGGTCTATTTTAGAGTATTGTCCCGGTTATTGATTTTAAACATTCTCGGTCATTGTGGGTTCGATTAATCCGATCTTTTGATTAGATATCAGTTTCACAGTACCTGAAGATGAATAGAAATCGGTTAGGATGACAATTAGAGAGTAATCACAATAATCAAATTTTGGCAGAATGTATGTGTAATAGGCGGTTTCGAGAGTTTTGAAGGGTGGTAAGGAATACGACCGACTGACCCCTCTATTTATATTGTTTTGAGTTTCAGTCGTGCGACTGGACCCATACGCATGATTCATTCGTGCGACTGGGGTTCAGTCGTGCGACTGACTCAGACTGCTTCATCCAGTCGTACGATTGGTTCATTCTTGTGATCCAATCGCATAGTTGACCCATACTCATGGTCCACTCGTGTGATTGGCTCATACTTATGGTTCAATCGTGCGATTGACTCATACTTATGATTCAATCGTGCGATTGGCTCATACTTATGATTCAATCGTGCGATTGGCTCATACTTATGAGTTTGACCTCAAATATTTCCATACACTCAAAATCTAACTTTTGATTTATGACATTATGACCAATGATCATCTCAGACATGACCCTTTTAACAGAAAATCATTTGATCACCTCAGACGTGATCCTTTTAATTTAGAACCAATTGGTCACCTCAGACGTGACCCTTTTAATTTGTGATTCCCAGAGTTCATCTAGTTATATAGTCCGACATCGATGCAAAAAAGATAACGAAAACAGAAAACAACTTGAATTAAAACAAAACAAGACATATTTTTGTGTTTTTGGTTTGAGGTGAATTAAAACCTTTTAGAAATCTTCTAACTGATTTTACTTCCTGAGCAGAACAACTTCAATTTAGTTTTATTATATCTGGAAAGATTCATATAGAATCATACAGGTATATCATAATCATTTGGGACCCTTTTACATGTACTTGAATACTAGATTCTTATTTGTCTGAGAGTCAATAGTTGCAGGAAATCATACTAGAGCTATACGATGCACACAATGATTTTAACTGTCGAGAGTTGCAGCCACGATGATTGTCAGTATGTTTGTCCACTTAATCCATACACAGATTTTTGACTCACATTGGTGATTAGTTAGGTTTTATTATTTCAACAAGCATTTGTGGATCCCACACTTATATGGTAATCAACATTCCTCAGGAGATTTTTGAGCGGTCTACGGGTATTTGACAAGAAGAAACTATTCTAAGAGCTTTCAAAGAGATGCCAAACCTCAGGTCAGTGCCATCGCACAGCAGAGAGGTGCAAACAACAATGAATTCTAGAATATTTAGGTTATGCTTATCCTCAGGTCAATGCCATCGCACAGCAGAGAGGCACACAACCTATCTTCTTGCTAGAGCATTTTTTTTCTTTTGCACATAACTCACCAACAACATTAGTCATTAACTTGATTGCGCTTAACATTTTTCCATGTGCTTTGCTCATTTTTATGGTCATCCGCACACATTTGTGGCATTTATTTTGCTCGTCACCCCTTATTGGAAATGCGTTGATTGTGTTAACTAGGGATAAGATGAGAACCCACAGCAAGTTGAACAGATTAGTTTTAATTTGATTCCAAGGCTCTTTTTCCCTATCTTGCTGGGGATTGGGACACTCAAGTACGAAGGTCACCAATGAAGTCTACTCGTCTATTGTGTTGAATCTACTGACACATCATATAATGAACTAGCAACCCCTAGGCCTACTTTCTCTATGCTACCTCAGTAGCAAACTAGTTTACTATTATTTTTCCTTTATTTTGCTTAGACTTCTCAGACTTGTAATATGAATATAGCATTTTGTTCATTTAAATCCTTTTGAAGTCCCAAACAATTTAGTTCTCTGTGTACTATCATTTTCCATAATTTTTGAAACAATCTCACAGATTTAATTTCTTTGCTTTCTCAGACTTGTAATATGAATATAGCATTTTTTTAAGTAATTAAATACTGAAACTAAATAAATACTAAAACTAAACTATTCTCCCACTAAAATTCTAAAACCAAAAATATTTTTGTGTTTTTGGATTTTAAAGACAGGAAAATAAAATTAAAAAAATAAGAAAAATTTGGCGGACTACGAACTCGACTCTTCTGGAATCACAGCACTTTTCTTTTTCACGCCATTGACCTCCAAAAGATATAAAAACCGAGGTTTGTCAAAAGCTTTTGTGTAGAGGTCGGCGCGTTGAAAATCCGTATTAATTTTAACAACATCGATTAATTGCTTTTCAAAACAATCACGTATAAAGTGATATTTAATACCGATGTGTTCAGTTTTTGGCAGTAGACTCAGTTGTGGAGGCTTTTGATAGATCCAAGACATACAGATCTGCAGGACCGGTTAAGGGCTTAACAATTACAACACAACAACACAAAGAGGAGATTAACTAAACTTGATCAAACAGTAAACTGGATTAACCAATATATTGATACAAAGAACACAAGTAAAGATAAAGAGACAGAACAAGAGATTTGGGTTTCAAGGAGGCAGTATATTGCTTTCTCAAGTTCTTTTACAAGTGTTACAAAGCATAAAGAAAGATACTAGAACTTGGAATACTTATACTACAACCTACAGCCGGCTATACTTTGAAAGCTAGCTGGATACAATTGACTAGATACAAACAAAATCAATTGTAGAATCAAAAGGCATATCTGCCTTTTGACCTTGTGACTATGACATGCCATAGCTCACATCCTTATCTATTACAAAAAGGATAAAGTACATAAAGTAGAAAGTTACAGACTCAAGACCTCAATGAACAGTTACCAAAAGCATGGACCTTTTCACCAACTCATGTAAGTTGGTGACTTTAAAGAGATGCAGCGGAAAGGTGTCCAGCTTTATGGAACAGTACATCAGATAAAGCATGTTACTAAAAGTCTTCGGAAGAAATCTGTCTTCATAGGATGAAGCTTTGGAAGACTTTGTCTCTAAGGCTTCGGAAGACTTCATGTTTGGCTTCGGAAGATATTGGTCTTGGCTTCGGAAGATTTTACACTTAGAATATTTTCTAGTGTATGGTGTAAAACTTCCGAAGCATTTCTTCTTCAGTACTTAGTGCATTTCTTGCAGAGAGACATCGGATGTTTTGGTTTGCATCAGACTTAAAGGAATCCTTACAAACTCCCCCTAGGCTAATGCTACCAAAACATTTTGAAGATCTTCAGATGTTAGTAGTCTTCAGCACAATCATGACCATACCCTTATTCATTAGATGGTCAGGATCATTCAGACCTTCATAGTATATTCTCATCTCAAAGAGATCATGTAGAGGTAAGTTGATTATGTCTTGCCAAGTATAGACATTCTCAACACCTTGATCTCTGATTACATGCCATCTTTCTGGATTGGTAGAGTAAGTCCAGGATAAGATGGGTGTCTCAGCTGTCAGAGGAGCCATTTGCATTGGAGTTGATTGGGCTGCCTCATCATACACTTCCTCAGGTTGATCTGACTCAGCCTGAGGTGTAGAGGTAGATGATTTAGGCTTCTTCTTCTTAGACTTTGGTTTAGAGGCCATTCTCTTCTTCCTCTTAGATGACTTTAACTGAGAAGACTGGTCTGCAGCACCTTGTTGATCATCCTTGTCTTTCTCAGTTGGGTGTTCCTCCCTCACAGGTTCAGAAGGAGAGGGAGTTTGACCCTGCTTTGGATCAGAAGATGAAGCTTGCTGAGGCTCAGCAGGAGGTCCGGGTTGAGGTGTCTCAGGTTGTTCAAACTTAACCTCCACTTCAGGTGGACTTGACTTGGAAGAGAGTGTAAGTCAATCAGTTCACCACTCTTAATCTTCTGCTTGATTACCCTTATATGCTCATCCATTGTGAATAGAGACATAGGGCCAAGTCTCCTTCCGGAGAATCCATATAGCTTCAAGAAGCTCATCATCCTTTGTCTATCAGCAGACTTCTTCATACTCTTTTGGATGATGACTCTTGACTTTGCAGCTTCTTCCCTTAGCTTCCTCTTAGTTGTCTTTCTCTCTTTGACTAACTCAAGTTTAAGTTGTTTTAAGTACTCAAACTCAATAAAGTCATAGGATAAGGGAAGAAGTGCATCTGCCTGATAGAAGCCTGTGGCACTCAGGTAGTTGATCATTTTGATCCTATCTTCTTCTTTGTCTACCTGAGGTTCTTGTGGAGCCACATCTTCTTGTACAGAGCTTTCTTGAACTGGGGAGAGAGTGGGAGCATGCTTGTAAAGTCTTTTCTGTCTCTTCTCCTCTTTTAGTTGGAGAAGTAACCTTGCATCCTCTTTTTCTTTCATCTCTCTTGACACTTTCATGTCAGCCAGTTCATTCAGTTGTTCTAAGGGGAGAGAGATGATTTCATCATTGTCATAGTTCCTGGTCTGTAAATAAGTAATCCTGACTGCCCTCAACTCATCATCTTGAGTATTTGGTCTGGGGGCAGTCCTGATTGCAGCTTGCATAAATCTTGAAGATCCAAAGGAACTTTCTCCCCTTAACTTCCTTTTCCTCTCTCTCTCTCTTCCTCCTCAATTTCCTCAGGTTTCATAATCCTTTTCCCTTTGTCACCCACAGACATTTGTGACTCAGGGTGGATAGAGGCTTGGCCTTCATTGCTTGGTGTAGCATCCATGCTCTGGCCAGAGAGAGGCTGAGAAACACCTTCACCAGCAGGTGTCTCTGAAGGAGTGTGAATCTCTGCAGCAGTTGATGATGATAAGACATGGGTCTCAGTTCTGCCACTGGGCCTTCAGTCAAGGTTTCCCCTATGAAACTAATCTTAGGGTCCACCTCAACATCCAGTTGACCGATGACATTGCCTGATTGCCTAAAGTCTCCTTCTTAAAGTGAACTCTGCAAGGATCCTGTCTTGGATTCTTTGAGCCAATCTGTCAGCCTGTCTTGAGTTGCTTGGATTGACAAGTGGCATATTGACTAGATCCAATCTTTCATAGAAGTTCAAGCTTTGAAAATCAAAAACTTCTTGTTGCCCTTGAACTCTGTGAAGAATAAGGGCTCTTCTGTCAGCATCATACCTCCACCTTATAATGTAGTTTGAAGTTCCTTGAGGTGGAGATGACACAGCCCTTGGTATACCTTCCTCAAAGAGACTCCTGATGATAGAGTCTATAGAGTCCACATTAATGTGAACTTGAGGAAGTTGTTGAGAATGCACAATTGCAAGTGAGGATGGTGAGTCCTCTATGTCCATTCTCTGTGAAGAACTCCCAGGTTCTGTGGTTGCAATAACTTTCTCCCCCTTTTTGGTAGCATCACCCACTTGCATAGGTGAGCTGGAGGATAAATCAATCACATCCACAGGTTCTTGTGTTCCTGGTTGAGCTCTTCTTAAAGGTCTCCCAGCTAGTTTTTCCTTAAGATATGAAATCTGAAATTGCTGATCATTGACCCTGTTTTGTAAGGTAGTCACTGAGATTCAAGGTGACTGACCTTAGAGACTAAATAGGAGCATGTTTTTGACAGTTTTTGCACCTTTAGTCTCAATTCCCCTCTTCTTCATCAGAAGAATCATTGGGGGATGAGATGATTGGACCAAAGTCCTCTCTCTCACCACCAGCTTGAGGTTCTTGGCTGCTGGTTTTCCTCTGCTCACTAGCAATCTCAGTTGAGATGTCAGTGGGCTGAGTTGCCATGGTTGAGGTCTTAATGATGTAATCACTTGCAGAAGTGAGAGCCTCTTCCATATGGACATCCTGAACATGTTCAGAAGTGTCCACCTCAGTAACAGGTGACTGATGTGGGCTAGACTGAGGAGAATCAGAGGTACTCATCTCTCTTTGAGTAGGGGAGGAGAAGAGAGACTCATGGTACTCACTGAATCCTAAGTCTTCATCAGTATAGAAGGATAGGTTGGGAATGGGTTGATTTAGATCTAAAGGCTGGGGATGGTAACTGTCCCCTGAAGGTTGTTCACTTGAGTGTTGAGACTCAGAGTGAAGGCTTAAGGCTGTTGGGCTTGTGAGCTCATCAGGGTGAGCATGAGGAACCTCAGCCCTGATAGTTGAAGAAATGGGAGTGGTTTGCTCCTCAGGGGAAGTGGGAGCTCTAGTGTCCACTTCTCCTGTAAAGGTGAGTATATGGGGACCTGCACAGACTCAATAGCTTGAGCAGGGGTTCGTTTGGATTTTCTTTGGTAGGTGAGGGTTATTTGTGGTCTTTTTAGTGGTAAGGAAGAAGAAGGTGTGGGTTCAATACTAGCTTGTGTTGCTAGGTTGTCACCTTGAGCAATGAGCTCTAACATTTTGGGGACAAGGGCTGTTTCTACCCCTGAGAAGCCTACAGTTGGCTTCTTCATGATTTTAAAGATGTCGGGCTTCATCTGTCCCAATTTAAGAATATTACTTGTTTCCCTCAACTGTGAGCCCAGTTCACAGTTAAGAATGTGCTGAACATATCTAGGAAACATGTAATACTCTAAGGAGTCCAAGTTTGCAAGTAAATTGGTATAAACAAATTGAGAGTACCTGAACTTGACCCCTTGAACCATTCCATGCACTATAAAGGAGAGATCCTCAGGAATCTGGTCCCACCCTCCATGCTTGTTTGACAAGTTGTGGATAACCACATGGAGCAGGTATTTCCACTGGGATGAGACCTACCCTTTCCTGAAGGTCTTTACAGAGAAATCTCCCTCATAGCCCATCTGCTCAAAGGAATGATTGACAGCTTCCTTTGGGAAGGACAACTCACCTTCTTCATCATCCAGCTGCAAATGATAGTTGATGATGGCCGGAGTGATGAAGATTGTCCTCCCTTGCACTGTGGCAGACAGTGCCTTCTCCCCATCCATAATGACCTCTTGGCAGGTCTTCCAGAATTCAAGCAAATGATCCTCATACAGAGTAGGATCAATGGTTAGGGAGGTGAAGTAGTTGGATAGAGTTAAGAATTGGCAAATCTCTGAGAAACTTTCATCTTTCTCAGAGCTTAACAGAGCAACCTGGTTGTGTTGCCTGTGAAGTTGCATGGAGAAATCTGGGTTGTTTCTGCGGTTAAGGTTGGCCATTTTAGAAGCTTAAGGTTGAAGAAAGGTAGAAAGCAAAGGCGGTTTTGGGAATTAGGTTTGAGGAATAGTGGAATTGGGAAGATAGTGAGGAAGAGGGGGAACCGTTGGGTATTTATGTGAAAGGGATTTGAACCAAAGTTAATGAAAGAGGATAAACTTTGAAATCCGAAAGTCGGTCCCACCTCTAAAAAGTAGTTTACTTTTGCTCAAAAAGTAGTTTTCTTGGAATTCGAAAAGCTTCCGAAGGTAAATTATCTTCGGAAGTTTTAATGAAAAAGCTTCCGAAGCTAAAATGACTTCGGAAGATTTTCCTGAGAGTCTTGAAAATTTTGCTTCGGAAGAGAAATAAACACTTGAATGCTTTGTATAAGAAACAACAAAGCTTCCGAGAGTTAATTTTGCTTCGGAAGAAAAAAGTCCTTAAAAACAAATAAGTGTCTGAGATAAGAATTTAAGCTTCGGAAGATAGATTTAGACTTCTTCCGAAGGTAAAATTTCTTAGACAGTTATTTATTTTGAAGACATGATTTTCTTCCGAAGATAAAATTTTATCTTCCGAAGGATCAGAAAATTTTCAAGAATCTAAGGAAAGTCTTCAAAAAGGATTTTATATCCAAAGAAAACATGAGCTTATGAAAGTGATGAACTAGACAACTTAGGACACACATATTTTAAGAAATAATTAGAATTAGTTTTAAGAAAAGATCTACTCAAAGTTAATCATCCCAATAGCTGATATTAGATATTTAAATCTCTGTTCATCAAAAGCTTTTGTAACAGATCAGCATATTGTTCATCTGTATGAACTTTGACTAGTTTAATTAATCCCTTTTCATAGTTATCTCTTATTAAATGATACCTGATATTGATGTGTTTGGTCCTTGAGTGCTGCACAGGGTTCTCAGTGATAGAGATAGCACTATTGTTGTCTATGTGGATAGGAGTCTCCTTGAAGTTAAATCCATAGTCCAGCATCTGATTTTGAATCCAAAGCACTTGAGCACAGCAGCAATGTATTCAGCCTCAGCAGTTGATGCAGACACACAGGATTGTTTCTTGCATTGCCATGAGACAACCCTTCCACCAAGGAATTGACATCCCCCAGATGTAGACTTTGCAGTCATGTTGCAACCACCATAATCACTATCTGTATAAGCATACAGATTGAAGTCAGGATTCTTTGGGTACCATAAACCAAGTGTTGAAGCACCTTTGAGGTATCTTAGAATCCTTTTGACAGTGATTAAGTGAGACATCTTAGGGTTGGCTTGATATCTTGCACAAATACATGTAGCAAACATGATATCAGGCCTGCTAGCTGTAAGATACATAAGAGACCCAATCATAGCCCTGTATAAATGTTCATCTACACACTCCCCCTCAAGATCAGGTCCAAGGGAGTGGTTTCTGGCTATGGGTGTCTTAGCAATCTTACAATCAGTCATGTTGAACCTCTTGAGTATGTCCTGAACATACTTTGACTGACTTATGAAGATGCCATCTTCAACTTGCTTCACTTGAATTCCCAGAAAGAAATTGAGTTCTCCCATTGCACTCATTTCAAATCTGTCTTTCATCAGCTTCTCAAAGTCTTTGCAGAGCTTTGGATTAGTTGAACCAAAGATGATGTCATCTACATATACTTGAACTAGCAATAAGTCATTTCCCTGTCCTTTGATGAAGAGAGTTCCATCTATAGTACCTCTCCTGTATCCATGTTTACAAAGATACTCAGACAATGTCTCATACCATTTCCTGGGTGCCTGATGCAGCCCATAAAGAGCTTTGTCAAGCTTGCAGACATAATCAGGATGATCAGGGTCTACAAAACCAGGTGGCTGTTTGACATAAACCTCTTCATCAATCACTCCATATAGGAAAGCACACTTTACATCAAGTTGAAAGACCTTGAAGTTCTTGGATGCAGCAAATGCCAGGAATATCCTAACAGCTTCTAATCTTGCTACAGGAGCAAAGACATCAGTGTAGTCAATCCCTTCTTCTTGTGTGTATCCTTGAACAACTAGTCTTGCCTTGTTCTTGATGATAATTCCTCTATCATCCTTCTTTCCTAAAAACCCATTTGGTTCCAATGGTAGTCTTCCCATGAGGAAGAGGACAAAGGTTCCAAACTTTCTGCCTTTTGAATTGAAGTAACTCTTGTTGCATAGCTTCAACCCAACTTCCATCCTTTAGAGCTTCATCAACTTTCTTTGGCTCTATCTGAGATAAGAAACAAGAGTGAAGACAAACATTTGCTTCATGGGTTTGTCCTCTTGTTCTTACCCCTGTGACAACATCTCCAATGATGTTTGTGGTGGGGTGAGACTTGTGGATCCTTAGCTGAGGGATCACAGCAAGTTGCTGAGAAAGATCCAAATTTGAGAAATTTAGATCTGGCATAGATGATTCACCCTCCACATTACCACACTTATCAAGATTAACTTGATCCAATGAGTGTGTGACATCATTGATGTTGTCATCTATGGTGTGGTTATTAGCATCAAGGAATTCCTGATCACTTTCACCATCACCATTGTTGTCTTCCACAATTGAGGTATCTTTATCTGGTTGTGGAGCCTCTGAGCTGGAATTTGAAGGCACCCCAGATGTATCAGCTGAATTTGTCATTGTAGTGCTGATAGAAACCTCATTTGCTGAAGTAGTTCCAACTGGAGCTGAAGATGTATGAGTTGAGGGTCTTCCTAGCTCAAATCTTGGATCAGGATCACCTGTATTTAGATTTTCTGCAGATCCTGAAACATTCTCACAAGATTTGTTAAAACAGTTGGTAACTAAATCAAGATCAAATAGCCAATCAGGACCAGAACCAGCCACACAGGGTGTGTGTTCATTGAAAGTCACATTGGCTGACTCCTCAACAATTCTAGTTCTGAGATTGTATACTCTATAAGCCTTGGCTTGGGAAGAGTATCCAATGAAGTGTCCATCATCTGATTTCTCAACAAACTTGGCAATTTGATCCAAATGACCTAAGAAAGCCAATGAAAGGTTTTCTCTTGTGCCAAAGTTCATAAGGAGTCTTACCATGTGTCTTAACTACTAAAACTCTGTTTTGCACATAGCAAGCAGTATTTACTGCCTCTGCCCAGAAGGTGATGGGCAGTTTAGAGTCAGACAACATAGTTCTTGCAGCTTCAATTAGTGTCCTGTTTCTCCTTCAGCAACTCCATTTTGCTGAGGAGTCCTGGGAGCACTATATTGTCTTGTAATACCTTTTTCATCACAAAATGTATCAAGGATTTGATTCTTGAATTCAGTCCTTGATCACATCTTATGGTTTTGACCTTGTGATCACTTTGATTCTCAATTTTTAAGATGAAATTCTTCAGAATCTCAGGGGTTTCATCCTTAGTTCTAAGAAAGAAAACCCAAGTGAATCTTGTAAAATCATCTGTGATCACCAAACAATAAGAGGTCCTTCCTAGACTCATTACACTGGTGGGGCCAAAGAGATCCATATGTAATAAGTGTAGGGGAGTAGTGATGGAGTTCCTTTCCTTAGGCTTGTGAGATACCTTATGTTGCTTCCCTTTCAGGCATGCAACACAATGATCATCACTTGTAAACTCTTTCTTTGGCATTCCAGTTACCAAATCATGTTTAATTAGTTTATTCATGTTCTTAAAGTTTACATGGCACATTCTTTTATGCCATAGGAAAGACTCATCACTATTTGCTTTAGATAGAAAGCATGAAACTTCTCCAGAGGGAGATGTTTCTTGCAAATCCATCTTGTACATGTTCCCTTTCCTGGGGGCTCTGAGCAGGATATGCTCATGAGGAATGACCACTCCAGGCTTGAGAACAATGCACTCATGCTCAGTAAAGAGCATGTTATGACTCTGATCACAAAATTGGGATACACTCAGAAGATTGTACCCAAGCTCCTTAACAAAGTTTACCTTTTCAATGCTGAGCTTACCATTTGTGACCTTGCCCCTTCCTGAAATGTAACCACCTTCATCTCCTCCAAAAGCAACTGGTCCTCCATCAATTCTCTCAAAGTTATGGAGTAGAGACCTATTGCCTGTCATGTGCCTGGAACAGCCACTATCAATTATCCAGACATTCCTGTTTGTCTTGAGCTGTTCCTGCACAAAGAAAATGATTAGTTACATTTGGAAACCCAAGCCTTACTTGTCTTGGGCTCACTAAGTATAATAGAAGGTAATGCAACAGTAATAGATCCTATGGTTGTACTAGGGGGATCTTCAGCTGTTGTTGATGGAGAAACTTCAGTCATTTGGTCTTTCTTAGACTTCCACACCACCTTTGGAGTCTTGGACTTGACCTTCAAAACCTTTGGAGTCTTGGACTTGACCTTCAAAACCTTCGGAAGATTCTACAGTCACTGCAGCAGACTTCAGTGCTTCGGAAGAACTCCTTTCTTCGAGACCAATTTTTCTTCGAAGGTAATTTTCCATTTACCTTCTTCTTTGATTTGGAGCTTCCGAAGGAAACAGATTTTCCTTCCGAAGCTTGAATCTTCTTGAAACTCTTTGAAGTCTTTGTATTGGTCATATGGATAGTACTTTTAGGATTATATGGGCAATCCTTAGCAATGTGAGAGGTACTTTCACACATGACACAAACATTTTCTTCTTCAAAGGAGTCTCCTTATGAGAGCAAGACTGTCTTTGGTCACATCCCTTCTCCACCTTCATCTTTGTAGATGCTGAGACAGTCCTTTTGGGTGTGAACTGTTCTTGGAGTTTGATGGTCCAGGCTGTGCAGCAGTGGTACACAGCAGATCAGTCTTCTTCTTTGTACTGAGATGATTTGAACAAGAACCAGAACTCTTAGCTGAGAGTTTTGGTTGATGTCTTCAGTCTTTACTACTTTAAACCCTGCAGAGATAAAAACTTGTTTCTGCTTAGAATCAAAAGTAGCCTTGATCTCTTGAGCCTTTTTTGCTTTTCTTTTGCTCTTCCTGATCAAGTTCTTTCTCTTTGACTTGGTCATCACAGTAGATTTCTTCTCCTCAGAAGGATAGTGGCCCTTAGTAGAATCCTCCTCTTCACTCTTCTCAGAGGAATTCTTCACTATCTCTTCTTCATCCTCTTCACTTATAGGATCTATGAGAGGAAGCTCATCTTCACAAGTTCCACACCTAGGAGATCTTACAGACAAGATTGTGTGTGGAGGAGCTATCTCATTTGATCCCAGTCCCTGTCTATTTTGATAGCACACTTTGTTGTGCAGGGATGAGGATATCATGTTCTTGAAGGTCTCTTCTTCAAGAACACTCTTTTCTGCCCTGGCTTTGCTGATCACAAGCTCAGCCTGGCACTCAGTCAACTTAGTTATGAGATCCTGGATTTGAGTCCTAAAATCTGTATGTTCATGTTTTAGTACTGAAATGGTTTTCTCTAAGTCCTCTATCTTTAACTTGTAATCATTTTCAGACTTTCTAAAATCAGATTTTAAAATGTTTAAGGACTCAAGATCAGATCTCATTTCCAAGTTATAGGACCTGTATCTGTTTACTTTAGCAATGCATTCAGGAGTACAGAGATGTTCCAATACCTTGGCTTCATCATGGTCTGCCATTAGTGCTTGGTTTGGAGAAGCATCTTCCACCTGAAAGCTCCAGTCAAAGCCTCCTTCTTCAACAGCAACAACAGCATGTTGCTTTGGCTTCTCATTCTGAGGGGCTTTGTCAGTGTAGTTTGGTCTGGTTTGTGCTTGGCCACCATTTGTTTTAGGTGCCTTACACTCTCTAGCAAAGTGGCCCATCAAGTTACAGTTGTAACACTTGACTTTGCTTTTATCCAAGCCAAACTTTCCACTGGTTGCATTGCTTGGAAACCTCCTTCCAGTTCTCTTGTAGAACTTCTTGGCTCTATGAGTGAGGAGAGCCATCTGCTGAACTATTTCCATGTACTCCAGGTCATCTGGATGGATACAGTCCAGGTCTTCAAGAGTGAAGAGAGAGTTCCCATAACTTTCATCAGAAGACACAAAGGCTTGAGAAGAGCTTGTCTCTTGGAATGGGCTTCCTTGAGTGTAGTTCTCCCTGGGTGTCTCTGGGAAGGTGATGAAAGGACCCTTTGTGAGTTGTCAGGGTAGCATATGAGATGATGTTGGGGTTCTATGCTATCCCTTTCAACCACATGCAGGGCTGAACCCATTTGATTGTTGGAGTTGCCAGATGAACCTTGCATGTTCATCTCCATCTGGTAGCCACTGAGAATCCCATATAACTCTGTCAGAGTAAGAGTTTTGAGATTTTCAGTCCTCTTGATCACCACACAGTAGTGTGTCCATTGCCTAGGAAGTGAGGACATGAACTTCCTTACAATGTCCCTGTTTTCAAGAGGAACTCCTCCATCCACTAGGGTATCCACTATCTCAACATACCTGAAGTATTGCTGAGTCATGGTTTCACCTGTTTTGAAGGTGAAGTTTTCAAACTGCTGCTTCAGGAGATCCTTCTTGTTCTCCTTGGCTTCAGAGGAGCCTTCATACATCAGTTTTAGTGCATCCCACAGCTGTTTAGTTGTTTTGCACTTCTTAAAACCTCTGTACACAGAGTTTGGAAGGGCAGTTTGAAGAGCAGTCATGGCCTTTCTATCAATCTCTACTCTCTTCCTATCTTCATCAGAGTAGTTGGCCACATCTTTTGAGATCATACCAGCACCAGTAGCAGAAGGAGTGCTGGGTATGAAAGGTCCATTTTCAACAGATTCCCACATTCTTGAGTCTAGAGACCTGATGAAACCTTCCATTCTCATACACCAGGTGTCAAAGTCATCAAGAGTGATCAGTGGGGATTTGTTCATGGTTCCAGTCTCCATATCAGTCTTTGAAATGGATGCCATTTGGAGAGTTTAGTTTTTGTGTGTGTGAGGGATCTTAAGATGGTGAGATCTTATATCAAGAGCCTGAAATGCTCTGATACCAATTGCAGGACCGGTTAAGGGCTTAACAATTACAACACAACAACACAAATAGGAGATTAACTAAACTTGATCAAACAGTAAACTGGATTAACCAATATATTGATACAAAGAAACAAGTAAAGATAAAGAGACTGAACAAGAGATTTGGGTTTCAAGGAGGCAGTATATTGCTTTCTCAAGTTCTTTTACAAGTGTTACAAAGCATAAAGAAAGATACTAGAACTTGGAATACTTATACTACAACCTACAGCCGGCTATACTTTGAAAGCCAGCTGGATACAATTGACTAGACACAAACAAAATCAATTGTAGAATCAAAAGGCATATCTGCCTTTTGACCTTGTGACTATGACATGCCATAGCTCACATCCTTATCTATTACAAAAAGGATAAAGTACATAAAGTAGAAAGTTACAGACTCAAGACCTCAATGTACAGTTACCAAAAGCATGGACCTTTTCACCAACTCATGTAAGTTGGTGACTTTACAGAGATGCAGCGGAAAGGTGTCCAGCTTTATGAAACAGTACATCAGATAAAGCATGTTACTAAAAGTCTTCGGAAGAAATCTGTCTTCATAGGATGAAGCTTCGGAAGACTTTGTCTCTGAGGCTTCGGAAGACTTCATGTTTGGCTTCGGAAGATATTGGTCTTGGCTTCAGAAGATTTTACACTTAGAATATTTTCTAGTGTATGGTGTAAAACTTCCGAAGCATTTCTTCTTCAGTACTTAGTGCATTTCTTGCAGAGAGACATTGGATGTTTTGGTTTGCATCAGACTTAAAGGAATCCTTACAAGATCGTTACATCTTGAAGCTGACATTAGAATTTTTATCTCCTCGACAACATACTCCTTCTTCAACATGTAGCACTTCTTGTTGTCAAACACAAATTTGAATCCCTTATCACAGATTTGGGAGACAGAAAGCAAGTTGTTTTGCAGTTGTTGAAAGTAGTTGACCTTGTCAAACTTCACTTTCTCATTTCCCACTTTGCCTTGAGCGGTGATGTAACCTCCTTTATTCCCAGCGAACGATACGTGTCCCCCTTTAATTTGCTTGATGTTGAAAAGGAGAGACGAATTCCCGGTCATGTGCCTGGAAGCCCCACTATCAATAATACAGGTATTAGTGATAGCGCTGTAGCGGACACCCTACACATACAAAGAAATTGATTAGATCAGGTTTGGGACCCAAGCCTTAACTGGCTTGGGTGTCCCAGAGGCATCACATATCATGAACTCAACCCACTGTCCTTCAGAGAATGAGGGCACATCTTTCGTCTTCTTATCCTCACTATCAGACACATTACTTGTTTTAATCTTCCATAAACCAGTTTTGTGTAAGGCCTGTTTGTGGTAAACAGACGACTGGCTTATGGTTTGAACTTTAGGTTCACTAATAATCTTAAGTGTAACCTTAGGTGACAGATTAGATCTAATTTCAGAAAATCTTGATTTTTCATCAAAAAGTTCAATTTTCTTTTTAGGTGTCTGATAATAAGGACAATTTGGAGAGATATGTCCTCGTTTTACACAACTGTAGTAGGATCTCCCTTCGACAATTTGAGGAAAGTGTTGATGTGGGGTTGAGTTTGGTCGGGGATTTGATGAAGACTTTTCCTTTTTAGATGCTTCACCTTCTTTAACAAACTTAATTGTTTTGACATTTTGAACATCTTTCACTTTCATTTAATTAGGATGTTGATGATTAACACGTTTAAGGTTCATTGGATTAGAGGTTTTGAAATAGACGTTTGTGAACCTGACTCTAATTTAACCTTTTCAATCTTATTACCCAAATCCTCAACAGGTATCTTTCAATTTTTCGATCCCAAAGTAGAATCCTTCTGTTTAGTGACAGATTTTACAGGTTTACCCATAGAATCTGGATCACTGACCAGAGGAGTAGACACCACATGATCCTTTACTGGGTTATTATTAATTGGTCTACATTTAGTGTTCAAATTGATTTCATGTGGTGGAGGTACTACTTTATAACCCAGACCTTCCCCTGCATTCCGTTCTTTCACTAGGTTCTGAACAATGTGAGAAGAACTTGCCAAACTGTGCAGTTTTTGTTTTAATGAATCAACTTCGACTTGCAAAACTGCTTTTTCCTTCTTAGTTTCCTCCAAAGAATTTAAATAGAACTTGATGTCATTTGATTGATTTAAGGTAACAACCTCGGTTTCCCTTAGTTGTTTCCCCAACAGTTCTATCTTTTCTTTGAAGCTGCACTCATTTTGTTTTAAAACCTGATTTGCTTCAGTGCAGAGTTGTAAATCATTTACCAGATTATCATTATGTTCTAATAACCTAGAAAATTTTAAATCAATGCTTTCCCTATATTTATCACATTCAGTACATTCATGTTTTTCAAATAATTTGTCTTTAGAACATACCTGTGTAGAACTAGAGGAATCAGCCATCAAAGCAGTGTTAGACTTTTCGGTGACTGGAGGTTCTGAGTTTGTAGCACTTAGCTCTTCTTCAACCAAATGATCAACGAAATCCATAGCTTCTTCGATATCTGAAAGTGAATGCTCAGCTATGATGTCTCCTTCACTTGCAGATCCATCATCCAATGTATCAACTAAGGCAATGTTTGATTCACCCTGAGAAACAAATCGGAAGGACCAGTCTTGTCCTTCATCACCTTGAGCAACCAAAGCCTTAGACTCTTTACTTGAAGATGAAGATCCAATCTTATCATGTTCTTGTTGGTTAAATGTAGGAAAAGGATTTCCATTTCCAGTCTTCTTTGGTTTTACGCACTCATGTTTGAAATGCCCCTTTTCACCACAATTGAAACACATGACTTTGGTTTTGTCGAATCCAAATGTCGTATCTTTCGTTGCAACCAAATTTTGCCCCGTCTTTTTAACAAACTTCTTGGCTCTTCTAACAGCACTAGCCAAGGCCTACATAATATCCATGCGTTCTAGCTCAGTTTCATCAACTTTCTCGTATTCCTCGTCAGCAAGATGACAGTTTACAATCTTACCAGCAACTAATCCATCATAAGATTGAAAAACAATAGCTAGAAGGTCCATGTGCTCTTTAGCAACTTTCGCGGTGACATTTCCTAGATTCTCGGTCTTCAACTTTGTAGTATTTGCCTCAGGAACTATGTATTGGGTTCCAAATGACCCTGACGTTACGGTTCCTGATGCACTGCTTTGGGAAGGAGCAGAAGAGCTAGACACAAACGCCGTTTGTAGTGGTGCACCTGAAGCAGCCGGAGTTGGAATTGAATTGTATAGTGCAGGATTCTGAACATAAGATCCTTTCTTTGACTTGTATTTCATACGTAGTTCTTCCTCCCTTAACTTCAAAATGAAATCATTTATGTCTAAAGTAGCAAGAGTGTCGTTTTGTCTTAGATTAGACACAAATGGATCCCATTTATCTGGCAGACCATCAGCAAAACTAGAGACTTTATTTTCCATGGATGTGGTCACGCCATGAGAGTGCAACTCACTCATCAGATGATAGAATCGATCAATGATATCATCCAAGCTCTCATTCCCAATTGGAGAGAAATTGTCAAATTCCTTCTTAAGAGCTTTTGCCTTCAGTGCTTTCAGAGCTGTATTCCCTTCGTATCTCTTTTCCAAGGCATCCCATAATTTCTTAGACTGCTTGTTCTCAGAGAACTGATGAAATATGTCCTTAGATATAGACTGAGTCAACAAAGCATATGCTTTCTTTTCAGCATTATGCAGAGTCTTCTAGGATTCACTCATTCCCCCCAAAGTCAATTTAACTCCATTAGCACTGACTGGTACCGTGTAACCAGTCTCAATGGATGTCCAAAGGTTTGGGTCAACTCCATTCAAATAGATTTCAAACCGTTGTTTCCACTGTGGGTATTCATCCAAAGTTAACAGCTTTGGCGGTTTGTTGTGGTTTCCAATCTCATTCTCCAGAAGTAGAAGGTTCTGGATACACGAGTCCTTTCCAGCACTGAATGTAGTAAACTGGTCTTCCATTGCTATAGACTTGGTAAACTTAGAACATGACAGATTCACTCGTGCGAATGAGCTATGCGAATGGGTCACTCGTGCGAATGAGCTATGCGAATGGATCACTCGTGCGAATGAAAGATACGAATGAATTCAATCGTGCGATTGGATTCAGCCATGCGAATGAGCAGGACGATTGTAATCAACCGACTAGAGTTGCTTAACCGTGCGAATGAGAGATACGACTGAGTTCAGTCGTACAAATGAGAGTATATGAATGGGTTTAGTCGTACGAATGGTCCAATCGTGCGACTGAAGGCTGCTGTGTTTGAAAAATCGACTATTTTGAACACTTTGACACAAAATACGAATTTTCCAGAAACCCTAATCTGCCGTTTGATGAACAATCGAAACTTTAACACATGCAAACATCAAAAACACTTTTTGAAGCAAAAAGGTGACTCTTTTGATTGAAAACGTTAGTTTTAACACCAAAACCAATTGAATCCATGCAAAATCACGAGCCAAAGCTCTGATACCACTTGTTAGGACCGTTTTCGTACAGAGTACTAACGGATTCTGCGTGAGACCAGATCAAATAGTGCGGAATCCTATTTGATTGGTGATCCAATCAGTGAGAACGACAACCTGATCGATCTAACGATGAAACAAACGTTAAGAATGGATTAGAAATCGATCAGGAACGAACTATGAAGTTGGATAGGCTGCTTAGGACGCTCTGGACGGCTAGGGCTTGTAAATATTCGAAGTCTCTATTTTTCCACGAATTATGTGGTATTTATAGGTTTGTAGTTTTCATTCGTACGACTGAACCATTAGCATGGTTCAGTCGTGCGACTGACTTATATGATTGATTCATACGCATGAGTGAAGGTTCAGTCGTGCGACTGAATCAGTCTTATGTCTCAGTCATACAACTGATCTAGTCTCCTGGTTCAGTCGTGCGACTGGTCCATAAGTATGACTCATTCATGTGTATTACCCATAAGTATGGTCCATTAGCATGAATAATCACCAGCCTAAGTTGAACACATTTCTCAATCATTATTGACTTAGAATCATGTACAACAACCTCAAACCTATATATAATGTTCATATATATGAATTATACCAAATACAATAATAATATGAAATATTCAAAGACAAATAAACATCAAAAGTGTTGATACATGTATGTCCCTAGATCATGATTTGAAATGTAATGAATCTTGTCTGTCTGAGTATGATGTAACTTGTATTGATTAATGAAATGACATGAATTGCTTGTTACTTGTGATGTTTAATATTTCATTAATGAGTCGTGATTGAATTGATTGGGTTTATGATCGTTTGAATGGTTGCACATTATGTTATATTAATTAAAACATTCAAACTTAACTTAATGAAGTTCTCATGCGAATGGCCCATGCGAATGGACCACACGCATGAATAACTTCATACGATTGACTCAATCGCACGACTGAACCAGGAGACTGGATCAGTCGTATGATTGACACATAAGATTGACTCAATCGCACGACTGAACACTCAGTCGTGCGGATGAATCAACCGCATGGTTCAATCGCACGACTGAACCATACTTATGGTCCAGTCGCACGATTGAACAATACTAACCTATAAATAGACCCAATTCGTGGAAAAACGTAAGCATTCATCCCATTACGATTCCAGACGTACCCTAGCCGTCCAGAGACCTCCCAAATCGTTCTCCAAGTTCACAGAACACATTAGATCGATTCCTAATCGATTTCTAACGTTGGATTCAATTCTTGATTGATTCTTCGTGTGTTCTCACTGATTGGATCGCCAATCAAATAGGATTCCGCACTATTTGAGTTGGTCTAACACGCTAATCACTAGGTATTTCGTTCAAATACCAGGTCCTAACAAGTGGTATCAGAGCTTTGGCTCTTGATTACGTGTTGATTCAATCAAGATTGCATAAAAGTTTGTGTTTTTGCACGAAAAACGCAATCTTTGGTGTCAAAAGTGATCTTGGACGTTCCCTGCTCATCGAAGTTTGGTTTCTACGGACTAAGGCGATTAGGACTTGTGAAATTTCGAATTTTTACGGCTGAAACCCGTCAAACCTAGAAAATTTCGCAAAACAGCAGCTTCAGTCGCACGAGTGACCCATTCGCACGACTAGACTCCATTCGCATTGCTCATTCGGACGATTGGACCTAGTCGCACCTTCATTCGGTCGACTGAACCGTTCGTTCGCATAGCTCATACGCACCAGATTCATTCGCACGACTGAACCAATCGCCCAGTTCAGCCGCACGATTGAACCAGTCGCAGAGTTCATACGCACGATTAGACCATTCGCATCCTTCAGTCGCATCAGTGAAAGTTTGTTTGATTAGATTCTAAGTTATTCACCATGGAAGATCAGATGTCAGCCTTTACTGCTGGGAAGGACTCGAGGATACAGAACCTGCTGCTGCTTGAGAGTGAGGTGGGTAATCACAATAAACCACCAAAGCTCTTGACTTTAGATGAGTTTCCCCACTGAAAACAACGTTTTGAGATCTACCTCAATGGAGTAGATCCTAATCTGTGGGAAGCCATTGAGATTGGGTATAGTACACCGGTGGGAGCTGATGGAGTTAAGCTAACGTTAAGCGGGATGACAGACGCACAGAAAGTAAAGTACAATGCAGAGAAAAGGGTTTATGCATTGATCACTCAGTCTATCCCCAAAGACATATTCCACCAGTATTCAGAGAACAAGCAGTCCAAGAAACTGTAGGATGAGCTAGAGAAGAGATATGATGGGAATGCGTCATTGAAGGCAATCAAGGCAAAGGAGTTAAAGAAGGAATTCGATAACTTCTCATCTATTGGTAACGAGAGTTTAGACGAAGTCATAGACAGATTCTACCACTTGATGAGCGAACTGCATACACATGGAGTGGAAACGACCATGGAAGAGAAAGTGAGCAACTTCGCAGACGGATTGCCTGATAAGTGGGCTTCATTCGTGTCTAACCTGAGACAGAATGGAATGCTTGTAAAGCTGGATATAAATGACTTCATTCTTAAGTTGCGAGAAGAAGCACTAAGGATGAAGTATAGAGCTCAGAAGTCTTCGTACACACAAAATCCAGCTTTATACAACGCCACGCCTCAAGCTAAGACATCTGGAGCACCTCTCCAGACTGCATTTGTGTCTAGCTCGTCAGGTCCTTTACATGCTTCTCCTTCTGGATCAGACACGTCAGGGTCGTCATGTACCTACTATATTGGATCAGAAGCAAGTGCTACCAAACTGAAGACCGAGAATCTCGGTAATGTGACCGTAGAAGTAGCTCGAGAGCATATGGATCTTTTAGCTGCAGTGGTTCATTCATATGATGGACTTGTTGCCGGAAAGATTGGAAAATGCCATCTGGCAGATGAGGACTACGAGCAGGTGGACGAAATGGAGCTTGAGAGGATGGATATAATGTGGGCCTTAGCTAGTGCTGTCCGAAGGGCGAAGAAGTTTGTTAAGAAGACTGGACAGAACTTGGTAGCTACTAAGGATGCCACATTTGGTTTTGACAAGAGCAAAGTGACCTGCTTCAACTGTGGGAAGAAGGGGCACTTCAAGAGAGAATGTGTCAAGCCAAAGAAGACGGGTAATGGGAACCCATTCTTGTCCTTTACTCGCCAAGACAAGCAAGCCTCCAGTTCTACTTCATCAAACAAGGATCCAAAAGCCTTGACTGCTCATGATGATGAAGGACAGGATTGGAGTTTTAGGTTTGTCTCACCAGGAGAATCGAACATTGCCAGTGTTGAGGATATTGATGATGATTCTGCGAGTGAAGGTGATCTAGCAGTTGAGATAGCAATGTCACATAGTGAAGAAACAACTGCAGCCGAGGTCAGTTACAAGCCAAAGGAGGAGACTTCCACGTCAGAGACAGAAAAGTCAGAATCACCAGAACCAGAGGCATCTGATGCTGCGTTGATGGCTAACTCTTCTGAACCAACACAGGTAAGTACAACTGACCAAATGTTTAATAATCATGCTTGTTCTGATTGTGATACTTTTAGGAATAGCATAGATGACAAATTTGCTAGGTTATTAGATCATAATGATAACTTAGTAAAAGATTTACAACTGTGCACTAAGGCTAATAGAGTACTAAAACAAAATGAGCATAGTTATAAAGAAAAGATAGACCTATTGACCTAAACAGCTTAGGGAAACCGAAGTAGTTGCCTTTAACCAAGCAAATGACATTAGGTACTATCTAAACTTCCTAGAAGAAACTAAGAAGCAAAAGGCAGTTCTAGAAGTAGAAGTTAATTCATTAAAACAGAAGCTGCATAGTTGGACTAGTTCTTCACACATAGTTCAACACTTAGTGAGAGAAAGGAATAACGGGGAGGGATTAGGCTATAAAGTGGTTCCACCACCACCTGAGACCTTGATGAACACTAAGTCTAGACCAGTAAATAACAACCCCATCAAGGATCATGTGGTGACTACTCCTCTTGTTACTGATCCAGACGTCTCATGTTCATCTACTGAATCTGGACAGAAACAAAAGGAGGCTACTTCAAAGGCAAAGGGCAAATTGCCTTGTGTTAATCTGGAAAATGAATTTGAAAAAGTTAACTTAAAGTCAGGGTCAAACAGAGTCAAATCAGAACCTAAAAGGACTTCAAATGTTACTTTTTCACATGCGTCAAGTCAAAAACCAGTTAACCAAAAAGAAAAAGATGCTAAACAGGTTAAACCGTTAATTTTGTTAAATCAGAGAAAACATCAAACGCACAAGAGTCAAAACCTAAAGTGATTGATGTTACTAGAGTGTCACGCACTTCTCCACAAAGAAAGTCTACTCATAAAGTTGATAGCCGGTCATGCTACAACTGTGGAGAATGTGGACACATTGCTTCCTATTGTCCTTTCTATCAAACACCTAGGAAGAAGATTGATCTTCAGGACTCTAGACCTAGGTCTTCTAAGAGGAGTTCTTTGACTCCACCTAGAAGATCTAGTGAACCTAAAGTCCAACCTGTAAGCCAGACGACTGTTTATCATAAACAAGCATTGCACAAATCTGGCTTATGGAAAGAAAAGTCATCCTACGTGTCTGATACTGATGACAAGAAGGAACCTGAGCTACCCTCACCCTCTAAGGGTCAATGGGTGGAGTTTATGATGTGTGATGCCTCTGGGAAACCCAAGACAGTAAAGCTTGGGTTCCTAACCTAAACTAATTCATTTACTTTGTATGTGCAGGGTGTTCGATACAGTGCTGAGACTAACACGTGGATTATAGACAGCGGAGCATCCAGGCACATGACAGGAAATAGAGCCCTTTTATCAAACGTCAAACAAATAAAAGGAGGGCATGTTTCCTTTGCAGGAAACAAAGGAGGCTATATCACAGCTCAGGGAGAAGTGGGAAATCAGAAAGTTAAGTTTGATAAGGTGAACTACGTTCAACAACTTCAGAATAACTTACTTTCTGTTTCCCAAATCTGTGATAAAGGATTTAAAGTCATCTTCGACAACAAGAAGTGTTACGTGCTGAAGAAAGACTACATGATCCCAGAGGACCAAGTTCTGATGACTGCTTCAAGATATAAAGACCTTTATGTCTTGGATCTGTCAACAGCTGCTACAACGGATCATGAGGTTCAGTGCTTTCTATCTAAAGCTACTGAGAAGGATTCAATCTCCTGGCATAGGAGAATGGGACACATTAGTCAAAGGAAGATGAATCATTTGATTCAGAAGGATTTAGTGAGAGGAGTTAATGTCAAGAACTTCCAACTTCCTGACTTTTGTGTAGCTTGCAAGAAAGGCAAACAGACAAAGAAGTCTCATAAGGAAAAGAAAGTTCATTCAATAGAACTTCCCTTGAACTTCTTCACATGGATCTGTTTGGTCCAGTCAGTACAAGGAGCATTGCAGGCGACTTGTACTGTTTTGTGGTCACTGATGACTACTCAAGGTTCACTTGGGTAATGTTTCTGAAATCCAAATCAGAAACATTTGAGTCATTCAAGGAATTAGTAACCACACTGGAATCTCTCTACAAGCTAAAAGTTAGACAAGTACGCTCAGACAACGGGACAGAATTCAAGAATCAATGGATGGAGGCATACTGCAAGGAAAAGGGAATTGTGCATCAATTCACTTCTGCCTACACGCCTCAGATGAATGGTGTTGCTGAGAGGAAGAACAGAAGCTTGATAGAGACTGCACGGACTATGCTGGTGGACTCGAAACTGCCTATCCAATTCTGGAATGAGGCAGTGGCAAATGCATGTTATACACTGAATCGAGTCCTAATAGTCAAGCGCCACGGAAAGACATGTTATGAGCTACTACAAAGACGCAAACCGAATTTGGAGTATCTTGAACCTTTTGGCGCGCCGTGTACACTTCTGAAGAAGACACAAGAAAGCAAATTCAGCGAGAAGGCAGATGAAGGAATTTTCTAGGATACAACATACCGAACAAGCGAGTTTACAATAACTCAACGGGTCTTGTAGAAGTGTGGTGTAATGTCGACGTTCAGAGATATACCACACCACCTACAGGCAAAGGACCTGCATACTTCTTCGATTATGATGGATTCTTCAAGTCCTTCAACATTCCTCTCTCTCCTCGGATGATGAGTTAGCTACTAGGATGATGTATGATATTCTGAATACACCATCTAGCACACAGGGAGAATCATCTACTCAGTCAGGGGGAGTAGTCGATGACAGTGACTCCTCCTCTGAAGATGAAACTGAAGCAGATGACCAGAACAGTCAGGAGGAACAGGTTCCAGTTCCTGAAAGTCCACAAGCATCTACGAGTGATGCACCTTCGACTTCGGAACCTCAAACTCCAACTACCTCAGATGCAGAACCAAATGTTCATAATCTCGGTTCTGAGGTGGCTGTTCCTACTACTCCAGGATCACGACTAAACGTCTATCATCCCCTTGACAATGTTATTGGGGATGTCAGATCAGGAGTACAAACCCGAAATCAGCTATACTCAGCTGATTACGCCTCGGTTATGGAGAAAGGTTACATTCATGATGGTGCTTATCGATGTTTTGTTTCGCAGGTTGAGCCAAAATATGTCAGTGAAGCACTAAATGATGAGGCGTGGGTGAGTGCCATGCAAGAAGAACTTCTGCAGTTTAAGAAGTTAGGTGTATGGACTCTGGTTGATAGACCTAAAGGTGCTAAAGTCATTGGCACCAAATGGGTACTAAAATGCAAGAAGGATGACCAAGGAGTCATTATCAGGAACAAAGCTCGACTGGTGGTTCAAGGTTTTCGCCAAGTCGAGGGGATTGACTATAATGAGGTGTTTGCACCCGTGGCAAGGATGGAAGCTATTCGTATCTTCCTTGCCTATGCATCGTACATGAAGATTAAAGTCTACCAATTAGATGTGAAGAGTGCATTCCTTCATGGGGAAATCAGGGAAACAGTCTATGTAAGTCAACCCGAGGGATTTGAAGATCCTTATCATCGGGATAGAGTTTACAAGCTCGACAAAGCTTTATATGGGCTTCATCAAGCTCCTCGAGCTTGGTATGAGAAACTCTCGACTCATCTTGTGAAACACGGCTTTCGCAGGGGAGTCATTGACTGCACACTGTTTATTAAAGAAAAGGATGGCGACCTACTGCTTGTACAGATATATGTTGATGACATAATCTTCGGGTCAAAGAACGAAGAGTTATGCAAAGAGTTTGAAGCAGTGATGAAGAAAGAGTTTGAGATGAGTGCTATGGGGGAGATGAAGTTCTTTCTCGGGTTACAGGTGGATCAAACACCTAATGGGATCTTTCTACATCAGACCAAGTATGTAGGAGACATTCTCAGTCGCTTTGACATGGAGAATGCTTCTGCTGCTGGGACTCCACTTGCTACGAATCATGATATAGCACCTGATGAGAATGGAGATCTTGTAGATGCCACTATGTACCGAGGAATGATTGGATCCCTCATGTATCTCACTGCCTCAAGACCTGATATTATGTATGCTACATGTCTATGTTCTAGATATCAGGCTAAACCAAAGGTCAACCATCTGATCGGGGTCAAGAGGATTTTTCGTTATCTGAAGGGTACACCCACACTTGGATTGTGGTATCCTCATGATGATGACTTTGAGCTTACCGCGTATAGTGACTCGGATTACGGGGGCTGCAAGATGAACTACAAGTCTACATCAGCGGGGTGTCAATTCTTTGGGAGAAGATTAGTTACCTGGCAGTGTAAGAAGCAGACATCGGTTGCATTGTCAACCTGTGAAGCCGAATATGTTGCTGCTGCAAGTTGCTGTTCACAAATCATCTGGATTCAACAGCAAATGCGGGATTACGGTTTAAAATTCTCATCTACTCCTATTTTTGTTGATAACTCTGCTGCAATTGCAGTAACTAAAAATCCGGTTCAACATCCTAAGACCAAACACATCGGTATTAAATACCATTTCATAAGAGATTGCTTTGAAAAGAACTTAATTGATGTGGTTAAAATTAATACTGATTTTCAACGCGCTGACCTCTATACTAAAGCCTTTGATAAACCACGTTTTCAATATTTGCTAGAGGTCAACGGCGTTAAAAAGAAAAGTGAGGTAATTCCTGATGATGATATGTGTAGTCCGATGTAGTTTAGTTAAAGTTTATTTTATTTTATTTTATTTGTTTTATTTTCGTCTGTTATATTTAAACTCATGTTATTTTGCTGTTTATTAAAATCCTAAAATAATTAAACCAGAAATGATTTTAGTATTTTAGGGGGAGAATATGTCAGCAAGTTAACATTAAAAAAAAAAAATGAGGGAGAAGGAGTAACTAGCTGAAATAAGGTAGATTGTGTCTGTGATACCGATTCAATACCTTTGGAAAATGATAGTACACAGGAACAAATCAAGAGGGACTTTAAAAATTTAAGTTTTGAAAAGATGCAAAAGTTCAAAGTATAAGTCTGTGTAGTCTAAGCAATATAAAAAGGGAAGATGATAGAAAACTGGCAACTCCTAAGGTGACACAAAGAAAGTAGACTTAGAGGCTGCTAGACCACAAATGATATGTTGGTAGATTCAACACAATAGATAATTAGACCTGATTGGTGATCTCAAGATCAAACTAAGTTGTTCAACTGACTGTGGGCTTCCATCTTATCACTGGTTAACACAATCAAACATATTCCAATAAGGGGTAATGAGCATTTAAACGCCACAAATGTGTGCGGATGACCATAATTAGAGCAAAGCAAGAAAAAAAATGAAAGACAAATGCAATAAAGCTAATGACTTATGTTGTTGGTGCATTTTGTGTAAAATAAAATAAGCTGCTCTAACAAGGAGATAGGTTGTGTGCCTCTCTGCTGTGCGATGGCACTGACCTGAGGATAAGCATAACCTAGATATTCTAGAATTCATTGTTGTTTGCCGCCTCTCTGCTGTGCGATGGCACTGACCTGAGGACAGGCTTCTCTTTGAAAGCTCTAAGAATAGTCTCTTCTTGTAATAATACCCGTAGACCGCTCAAAAGCTTCTGAGGAATGTTGATTACCATATAAGTGTGGGATCCACAAATGTTAGTTGAAATAATTAAACCTAAATCAGTCACCAGTCTGCGTCAAAAGTCTGTGTATGGATTTAAGTGGACAAACATACTGACAATCATAGTGGCTACATTCTCAAAAGTTCAAATCAATGTGAAAATCTAAGAGTTTCAGTATGATTTCCTTAAGTTGCTAACGACTCTGGATGAACACCGAGATTTGAGCATCAAAAGTTTTGATAACAAGTCCCAAATGATTTGACTTACCTGTATGATTCCAAAATTGAATTGGTCCAGATATGATCAATCTAAGTTGAAGCTGTCTACTCCCGAACCAAATCCCGTAGATATCAATCTCTGGATTTATCTCTCACAAAAAGCCAAAAATAAGTTTGTTTATGTAATTAGTTTAAGGTTTTTAATTAGTTAGTTGTTTTTAATTTTAATTTTAGTCGTGTGTCGGGCTACATCAGGAAAATCAGAAGGGAATCAACTCACTAAAAGGGTCATGTCTGAGATGACCATATGTGCTTTGAAAATTTAAAACAGTCACGTCTGAGGTGACAAAGTGCTCTGAGGTGACTAAATTGGTTAAAAGGATCACGTCTGAGGTGATCAAAATGTTTTCCAGATAAGATGATCATGTCTGAGATGATCAAAGGCTCATAACGTTAATTTCAAAAAGTTAAAAGGGGTTTTAAATGTAAATTGGTAAAAATGGCAGAAAATTAACTAAGTATGACCCATTCGCACGAATGGACCATACGTATGGACTAACCATACGAATGGAATCCATTCGCACGAATGAACTATGAGTATGGACCATCAAACCGAATGGCCCATACGATTAGCCCAGTCGGAGGCTTAAGTGCGAACGAGTGAGTCAGTCGCACGACTGAAATCCAATCGGACGACTGGAGAAGGGCGACTGACCCAATCGCACGACTGAGTCCCACTCGCACGACTGAAAGGTGCGTATGAACTCAGTCGCACGATTGGATCTAGGGTTAGTATAAATAGAGGAGGAGTCGGTCGCAGAGACTCATCACCCTCAAAGAAACCCTAAATCGCACGACTTAACCAAACTCTGCCAAAATTTCCTTTGATTCCTAAAACACCCGATTCTTGAGTACTGATCATCTCTATCGACTTTACAGGTAAATTGCAGTGGAAAGAAACCAAAATCGCGTTCATTGTGACTCCAGATCTGTAAAATTTGAACTGAAAGCAAGCCGAGACTAAAACGGACAAATAACCTAACCTAACTACTCAAACAGATGGAATTAAGTGTGTTATAGGTTATAAGAACATATTGCGAGTCAAATGAACCAGATAACAATGTCTAAAACTCAAAATTGGTGAAAAAGTTAATTTGAATTGAACGGACAGGATGTCATACGATTGGACAGGCGGATGAACTTCAGTCGCACGACTGAAGGGTGCGATTTACCTAACCGCACGACTGAACCATGCGTATGAGACTCAGTCGCACGACTGGTGTAACCGCATAAGAGTACATGCGCATGAGTCCAGTCGCACACTCAGTCGTACGCATGAGATCATTCGCACGTCTGAACCTCAATCGCACTGTTCAGTCGCACGACTGATTTCAGTCGCACAACCTCAATCGCATGACAGAAACATTCTATTCAAGTTAAGTGTTTCATAATGCTCTTAGCCAAAGGTACTAATGTTTATATTGTTATGTGTTACAGATGGCGAGTCGATGGACCATGAGCACAAAGCATAACATATGTGCTCATCTGGATTTGACATCCAGGAACGCAGCTGACTTCTCAGGCATCATTACTTTTCTGTTGAGATCCAGGATTGCTCATGCTATCTCTACACCATGCACGCCGTATAGATCAGTGCAGCAGGCCTTCTGGGAAGGCGCGACTGTTGATAGATCCTCTGAGCCTCATTGCATCAGGAGTACGATCTTTGGTGAGGCTATTACCATCTCAGAGGAGGATTTGAGGATTGTTCTACAGTTAGGGGATGATGCTGATTGTCCTACTCGTCTACACCCCCTCACGGTCAGAGGATGTTTTATGAGAGCCAAGTACTCTGGGGACATCAATGCTGGGGTACTCAACAAGAGTAACCTCTGTCCCCAGTTCAAGTATCTTGCGCATGTTCTACTGAAGTGCATAGCGTCGAGGAAGGGAGGATTTGATGAGTTGTCGGATCAGATCCAGAACGCTTATGCTGCATTGGTGCTGAACCACCCGTTCAGCTTCTCCAAAATGATCTTCACCTACCTGGTGGAGAACATTGAGGGGAAAGGGAAGGAAGGCTTCTGCATGTATCCAAGGTTTATGCAGATGATTATAGATCAGAAGCTTCCCTCCCTGCCGAAGGAGAAGGAGGATGCTGTAGTGCTCGAGGTCATGGATGACACTACGTTAGGCAGGATGAAGGTGTACAGGGGGAAGCAGGTGAAACCCCCTGTCAGGAGGTTGTTTGGGCATCTGGCCCGTGCTGACTATGTGGCGCCAGCCAAGAGAAAGTGGCGCCACGATGATAGTGATTCAGATGTAGAGCAGATTGCTCTACCAGATATTGACTCAGATGATGATGATAGCGGCGACGCCGGGGATGATATGCCTGCTCCACCTAGAGGCACTGATTCTGATGTTATTCCCCGGGGTCTGCCACTGCCGGAGAGGTTGCTGAGACGGCCGGTTTCCATCAGGAGTTCATTGTTGGTGATCAGGAGGAGGAGGAGTCGGATGAGGAGCCCCTCACTAGGACTGTGGGAAGCAAAGTTGTTCCCACAGAACACGGGCTTAGGGTGGTTGGTGAACACCCTCGGGACTCCACAGAGAGAGAGAGACTGACCCGAGCTATGCTCCGGGTTCAGTGGGCAGAGCTGCAGGGGGAGCATCCACTTCCACCGGGACTAGGAGGAAGAGGATGGCTCAACCCCACGGACTGAAGAAGAAGAAGCGTCGCCTGACCTTCGTTACCACTGTTGCCTCTACTTCCACCACCACAGCCACCACTACCACCTCCACTGACATACCACCCATCACCACAGCCACCACATCCAATACTGCTACCACAGCCACCACCTTACCTACCACCACTGTATCCTTCCCATCCACCACCATACCATTCACACCTACATCACCAGCACCTGCTTACCGACCCATATTCACCACTGCTACTACCACCACCACCTCACATCATGCGGACCTTCAGCCCAGCCATCACATGTATATGGATCTACTCTACCTCACATCGGGGTAGAGGAGCAGCTGTCGGCGCTTAACCGTATGGTGATGCGCCTGCTAGCTGCAGATGAGGAGAAAGCGGCGCAGATTCGCCAGTTGACCGACCTGACTGCTGCCCAGTCTCAGCAGATGGCAGAGCAGGCTCGGGTGATAGATCAGCAGACCCAGCTAATCGATGCTCAGAGAGTCGAGATGTCCCAACTCCAGGACCAGCAGGCCCAATCAGCCAAACGTATAGAGGAGTTGGAGACTACCAACAAGACGATTATGCTGAGGTTAAAGGGGTCAAAGGATGAGCCTTTGAAGATAAAGGAGGGTGATGGGGATGATGGAGATGATGACGATGACGATGATGATGAGGATGAGGAGGATGATGAGGATGATGAAGAGACAGAGGAAGATAGGACAGAATAAAAGATGATGATGACGAAGCAGAAGGAGGGGATGCGGCTGCATCGGCCTCTGCTTCTGGTCAAGAACGAAGATCTAAGCATCGACAGGACCAGTCATCTACCACTTCTGCTCCTCCGAGCGACGAGCCCAGGATTCAAGACAAAAGTACAGATTAGATGTCTTATGTATTTATTTATTTTGTGTTTGAATCATGTAATGAAAAACAAGTGTGTTGAATGTTTATATATTAAGTTATATAATTTGTTTGATTAATTACTAATGATTTATGTGTTGAATGTTTAAATCAAACAGATCCAAACTTTCAAAGGGATGAGTTTGACATTGCTCCCCTTCAACAGGTCAAGACTCAACTAACCATGATTCTTGATCTGCAAGGGATTGTAAGAAGGTCTGTGAGTTATACCCCTGAAGAAGGGGAAATAATTCATGACCTATCTAACGAGCAACTGGCAGAGATGTTCAGACTCAATCCTGATGAAATTGTCAAGGATGCTCCAACAGTTGATTCGACCAGTGATGAAGAGCTAAATGACGTTGATGAAGTTGAGGTCGAGGATATCACTGCAGAAGAGTACCCTCAGTACGCTGACAACGAGGGTAATGTGGTCCCCAATCTGGGTGAGTCCCTAGTCAGTGATACGTTTGAGGTACTAGACAAGATGGAGCAGGAAACCGAAAAGACCGAAGGAACAGCCCAAGCCTCAAATGATGACGTAGACATTCGAAAGGCTGAGTGGGCTGCCTGTTTTGAAGAAGTGAGAGCCCAGCGTGCTGCACCAAAGAAAGATGCCTACACCAAGCTCTACAGAGTCAAGAAACACCATAAGGTGTCAGGCAGGATTATTGCATGGGCTTATTTTGATGACCTTAACGCGTATGCAGTTAAGAGGGAACAGGGCATAGAGTACTTCAGGTTTCCACATGATCTGAAGACTCTACCTGGTTTTGAGCTCAACCAGCTGGCTAAGCTAAAGCTGCTGTATGCTGACCCAAGAAAGATGTCAGGCTGGTTCGAGGCTGCCCTGAAGAAGGAGTACCACACCAGATGGGTTAACTTCAGACCACAACAGCCTACGAGGTACATAAGAAGGTCTGAGGTTGATGCCATTACTGGCAAGCCCAAGATTGTGTTGAAGTGGAGTCCTCCGCGCACTATGTCGAGAATCCCTCTCAGGGAAATGCCACAGGACTTCACTCCACACTTCAAATGGTGGTACTATGATTGGAGAACTGCTGAAGCTGTCATAGTTCTGAATAAAGAGGGCCAAATGGATACTATCAGGGTATTCGACCCGATGTGGCTAACCAACTTGTCTGCTAATGATGTCTATACATTATACAAGTGGCCACTGTTCTATGACACACAGGACATTGTACAAGCCCTCCAGTTCCAAAACGTTATACGACTTTGTTTTGCGTTTGAGATTCACGCAGGAGTCACTAAGGAGGAGAAGTACAAGAAGTATAAGGAGGTTATGCAGAAGACAAGAGATTAGATAGATCTAGGTCCAAGGGGGAGTTTGTTGATGCATGTATGTCCCTAGATCATGATTTGAAATGTAATGAATCTTGTCTGTCTGAGTATGATGTAACTTGTATTGATTAATGAAATGACATGAATTGCTTGTTACTTGTGATGTTTAATATTTCATTAATGAGTCGTGATTGAATTGATTGGGTTTATGATCGTTTGAATGGTTGCACATTATGTTATATTAATTAAAACATTCAAACTTAACTTAATGAAGTTCTCATGCGAATGGCCCATGCGAATGGACCACACGCATGAATAACTTCATACGATTGACTCAATCGCACGACTGAACCAGGAGACTGGATCAGTCGTATGATTGACACATAAGATTGACTCAATCGCACGACTGAACACTCAGTCGTGCGGATGAATCAACCGCATGGTTCAATCGCACGACTGAACCATACTTATGGCCAGTCGCACGATTGAACAATACTAACCTATAAATAGACCCAATTCGTGGAAAAACATAAGCATTCATCCCATTACGATTCCAGACGTACCCTAGCCGTCCAGAGACCTCCCAAATCGTTCTCCAAGTTCACAGAACACATTAGATCGATTCCTAATCGATTTCTAACATTGGATTCAATTCTTGATTGATTCTTCGTGTGTTCTCACTGATTGGATCGCCAATCAAATAGGATTCCGCACTATTTGAGTTGGTCTAACACGCTAATCACTAGGTATTTCGTTCAAATACCAGGTCCTAACAAAAAGCATATGATATTTCATTAAGTAGTTACATTCACATGTGTAATAAATGAATACTTTACATTAAGAACATAAACTAGGTACATGATGTATCAACAATTAAGATAAAGAACACCAAAGAATTACACATGATTTTAAAGATTTCTAGATTTTGAAGGTTACTATGAAGATTTATTCATGCTTTCCAAACACCAATGAAAATGAAATAAATTTATAATTGACTAATTATGAGATGCAATACCATCCCGAAAAAAGAAAAGTTAGTCAATGATGCACTCTATAGAAGAAAATGACCTAATCACTAAGAATTTGTACATCCAAAAATAGGAAAACAAGAGAGAAGAAATAAATGATTAGTATACAAAAGCTATTAAGATCTAAAAGTCATAGTATCCTAAGTCTGCGTAACCAGATAGGAGTTTCGAGTCTTGGTAGATTACAAGATATAATACTAATGGAAGCCTACGCATCAAAATATACAGAGCACACATATAACAATAAAATGCATTAAGATTTAATGCTTACTAGTACTCAGGATTCAAAGATCAATGACAAGGCATGTAGAGAAATGCATTATCTACTTAAGAATTATGATGCAATATCAGAAATTATCTAACAAGATACAATAAGCTTAAATCTCATAATGGAAATGAAAGATAACCAATAGACTATGTTGATTTCATGATTAAATTATGGATATGACACCATCTACCTAATGAATGATAGGCTTACCAAATTAGTACACTCTCTACCTATCTATCAAACTATAAGATATAAATCTTAGCCAAACTCTATTAGTCTCACCTTAAGATTTTCATATCTTGATTATATCTGATAGAGTTTATCGTTTCACTTCAAAACTATAATAGGGTTTTCGGAACAAACTAAGAAACTCGAGTAAACTTGAGAACCTTATGTTTCACAATAGTAGTAGACTTTCCGTAAAGATTAAAATCCTAAGCAATATAGTATAGGAATATATTAGAGTTCGTATAACAAGAGTTTGATATGATTTGATCATTTTTGCGCTAAAGGAAATTTTAAGAAATAAGGATACGGTAGTTAATAAAAGAAGCAATTAATCATACAATGTAGTAATCTTAGCTCTTTCATTGGTATTGATCGAGTGGTAAGGTTAGAAAGGAGTCTGAGAAAAATTTAGGGATCGGTAGAAGAAATAAAAGCCAAATATCCTCAACTAATCTTGTAACTTTCGAATTTCGAGGACGAAATTCTTTTAAGGGGGGAAGAATGTAACATCCCGGGTTTTAGGGTTGGATGTAATAGTTAAGATAAAGAAATTTGAATTTTTCATTTTGTATATTGTTATACGAGTAAACAATGAGTCGAATGACTATTTTAAATTTAAAGTTTTAGAAGAGTTTTAGTGTCGTAAGAGACCGTTTAAATATATATAAATAAAATAATATATTATATTTAAACGTGCTTCGTTTTTAACGAAACTTAGGTCGACTCGTAGAAAAAAATAAGATCGTCTGAATGACATATTTGAAATTTTATAAGACGGTTACATTTAAAAAGTTATAAGAAAAAAATGAAGTAAGCAGCTGAATTAATTATAATGATATAATAATAAATTAATAATATTAATTAAGTTAGCAGGCAGGCACGTCAATTGTGCATCCCTTGCGTAACTTTTCCAACTGCCTGCCTACTTGCTTCTCAATAGAGACCTTAAGGTTGAATTTAGATTATAAGTTTTTTTGGAAATGCTTTAGTATTAAGAGAATCCCAAGTAATCAATACTCCATTGGGTATTGTTATTATTCGTTTTGGAGCTCGGGTAGGAGCGCGAATAGGGAGACTACATCAAAGTGCGTAGATAGTTTAATAGTTTTAAGGTGTTCTCGTTTAAGTTTATGTTCAAGTTAATTATTATTTATTTTAGATTATTATTATAGGAGTAGTTGTAGTATTATTAGTATTAGTTTTAGGCGTTAGGATTATTGTTAGGGGTGGGCATTGGGTAGCCTAGCCTTAGTTAAGCATAGACTGATCACTCATGCTTAAACAAGGTAGCGTAAACCAATATCCAACCATAACAATAACTAGTTAGTTTTGTCATACCTAACCTAGGATTACTTAACTGCATCAGGACCTAGAGATATTACCAGATTGTACTAGGAGAGGTTATCAACTGTTGGGCAACTGCTAAACAGATGAGTTCCTCTGAACTGTTTTTTTCTAAAACGTGATGTGATGTTCTGATAACCGGTAATAATTGAAGAGTTGACTATCAATAACATCTGTGATATGTGGCAATGCTTGATAGGATGCTTGAGGGCTGCTTGTATGATTCTGCTTTAGCCACTGGAGTTTGTATACATAGCCTGGTTATGTGACTTAATACTGTGTTTACTCTGTTCCTATCTGTTTGTCATGGTTGTATCTGCTTGATGCAATAGTCAATATTACTATGTTTTGAATTTTGAAGAATACTAAGTTCATGAACTCACAAGCTTTATGCCGAGTCCCAAATGTTTTTATTTTATGGACACACATCCTAGGTGCCAAGAGATTGCAAAAATTGGAGATTACGGGCTAGTTTACAAGGAAATAGAGGTCTAGAGAGCTACTGAAGATTCGAATCTCTAATATAGTTAAGCTGATGTAATGGTATTATCTAGCATGACAAATATAATGTATGCTTTGATGTATAATCAAAGTTAGACTTCCGCTGTGAACTCCAATATTACTATGTCTTCTGTATTTTCGATGCGTAACGCTCCCCAAGGTGTGCCCTGGGAGGCGGGCATTACATTATTATATATATATATATATATATATATATATATATATATATATATATATATATATATATATATATATATATATTATATATATATATTAGATATATATATATATATATATATATAATATATATATATATATATATATATTATATATATATAATTATATATATATATATATATATATATATATATATGCACCGAGTCACGAGCCGAGCCAACGAGCTGAGCTCGAACCGACCTAACCCTGGCTCCAGTTTGGCTCGTTTAGAATTCGAGCCGAGCCGGCTCGCTTAGATACGAGCTTTTCTCGAGCTGAGCTTTTTTCGAGTAAATTATTTTAAACTATTGGAGTAAAAATTTTGAACAAACACGTGGAGCAAAAGCGTTATTTACTCCTTTTTGCTAGTCTCTTATGAATTTTAATATTTAATATCTTATAAAACTTTCGAATATACTACTGCGTACTCCAATTTTATCTATGCTTAGGTTAAACTTCATTCAAAATAGTTCGAAGATACCGTTGCAAAATGATTGTTTTATCTACGTTTCATTATAAATTTCATTCAAAACGGAATTGAAAAGCATAGTGTACAAGTCAATGACACATAAACTTACAACTCGTCAAGCGGTCGATTTTTTACAATTTCTTTGTTTTTCCCTATAACTTTTAGTGTATTTTTATCAAATTGAAATTTATACGTCCTTATTTTATCACGTTAATAATTGTTTGATTTTTTCCCGTTGCGACATGCCTATTTTTATTAATGTTGTAACATGAACTTTTTTATGATTTTTTTATATATAAATTCTTAATATTATTAACATCTTCACCACATCACATAAAACTTTGACGGTTTAGTATTCTTTTCTTACATAAAGTTTCAAACGTTATAAATAACGTTGAACTTTCGTATTCTTACTTTCAAAGTGTGGGTCCGCGACTACATTTCTACATTAGTGTTTTTTTTTTTAATTTCGCCATCCGCCGCAATGCGGGGTCTTAATATAATTGGGATTAACCGACCAATAATGGCCTATATTCCATGTTATTCACGCCATTAATGACAATGCTATACATTAAACAAGTATGTATACAAAGTATTTTTTGTCTTTTTAAATCACCAAAACCTTTTACTTCTGCATGAACAAAGGATTTAAATTAAAAAACTTAATATCATGACAAACTAAAGCATCATAAATAATAAGAACCTTATTTTTAGCTGGCAGTTTGTAACAAAACATGTGAGGACATGTTTTATTTGTGCAACAGTATCTACAGTTCTCCCAAACTCATGAAGCATTCTTTTTACATGGTTTTTTTCACCTTAACTTAGTGGAGCAAGTTGACATATGACTTCTTAAGAAAATTAAGCATGTGATGATGTGAATAAGACATTTTTAGAGCATCCTAACAAAGACCAATCCAAACTTTTTAACTAATGCACGCTTTAATATTGTAAACATATTTTGGCTTTGTGTTTATATTGCAACTCACACCACAAAATGTTGCAACAAAGTAGTTTCAAGATATGCATGTGCATACTCTACCCCCTTCCTCTACGTTTGCCCGCGATTTAGAATGGTTTCCAAGACTCAGAGACCGCAATCAAAAAGTAGAACAATGTTCAATAGCAAACACGTTCTTTTTTACTACACATCAATTATCAAACATGATTAAAAAACTATACCATCATAATAATATCTTATACGTTTGGACTAATCGCTTTATAACATAATCTAACAGATTCATGTCTATGAACCAGTGTCGACCAAAGTCAAAAGGAAATACCTTTACTACTACTACTACCTATTTCTATGAAGATTGTACTGTAATTAAGATGGTCAAGGTCTGATATGGTTGGCAAACAAGGACCTAAAGCTCTATTCCACACAAACTACCCTCATCTTGAATCAACCAATAACGTGATGCCACGTGGCATGACAAATATCCAAACTGCAACAAATAAGCACCAAGTTTCTTCATGTCTATTGTCATCACAAATGCCACCACCTCATTTTCATCACACAATCCTTTTTTTTCTCAACAAGTGGAATGACTAATATGCCCTCTAACTTTCATAGTCCACCAAATGATTACCTCCATATTTGTCCAAGGTCAGGGATAACCCACAAGTTGTACCTTTTGCAACACAAGAAGTACAATCATTTGTCAAGATTTGAATTGCTTGTACCACTTAGAGCTACCTCTTCTTTAATTCTGCATCTCACAAAAACTATCACTTGGGAGAACTTACCAAAAACCCAATTCCAGTAACACATTAAAAGCTATTTTCTCATTCTCTCTCTCTAAAACTTCAAAAAGTTTAGAAAGAGAGAATGGCAGTGTGCACAGTGTACACAGTGCAATCTCTGAACTCAACATGTTCAATCTCAACACCAACAAAACCCCATTTGGGAATTCAGAAAAGACAAGTGTTGTTCTATAGTAAAAAGACCAATAAGGGCAGAGTGAGAAGTGGTGAGATAAGATGCTCAGGGGACACAATAGTAATTGGACTAGCAGCAGACTCAGGGTGTGGGAAGAGTACCTTCATGAGGAGGTTGACTAGTGTGTTTGGAGGTGCAGCAGAGCCACCAAAGGGCGGCAATCCTGATTCAAACACACTTATTAGTGACACAACAACAGTTATATGTTTGGATGATTACCATTCATTGGATAGAACAGGTAGGAAAGTGGAAGGGGTGACCGCGCTTGATCCGAGAGCCAATAACTTTGATCTTATGTATGAGCAGGTCAAGGCTTTAAAAGATGGTGTTGCTGTAGAGAAGCCTATTTATAACCATGTTACTGGTCTTTTGGACCCTCCTGAGCTCATCAAGCCACCCAAGATCCTTGTCATTGAAGGCTTGCACCCAATGTAAGTCCAACCTATAATCTTATTTTCCTATCACAATGAAAGAAATGATTTAGGATGTATTTGGATTTTCTTATCTAGTTTATTACCATGGTTATGTTAATTTTCGAGTTCATATCACCCCCAAACAAAAACACATATAATAACTATTTTCTACGGTCAATTTCTGTACTCACTTGCAGAATTCACATCCAAGCATCCTTGGTCCTTACAGAGCATGCATGATGCTAAAAATGTTTAATTTTATTTTCCTCAAACTTGGGAGGGTGGGAGCAACTGATAGAATACCTCATTTGTGATTTAAAGTCAAGGTTTCAAGTAAATAAGATGGTGTAAACATGGTTAAAATAACTCAATCGGACAATAACTTGAGTGAAACATAAAAACTAACTTTTGATACCAATATATGTAGGTTTGATCAGAGAGTAAGAGACCTCTTGGACTTCAGTATCTACTTGGACATAAGCAACGAAGTTAAATTTGCCTGGAAAATTCAGGTATTGTTGGACCCACAGAAAACTTGGATACTAAAAGCAAGCGTTTGGATGTTTATTTATACAAATCTAAATATTCAGCTATAATAAAATGGAAATCAGAAGATAGTGTTTGGATGTGAGTATGTGACTTGGTTGTTCGAAGTAAATCTATGTATCCAAACAACAGACACGCGACTTCAAGTCTCAATATTCATTATTAGTCTCGAAATGCAAATCCAAACATCCCCTCAAAATTTATTTTCCTATCCTAGAAAAGCAGATTGAAAATAACAATAATCTGTTTCCATGAATTGCAGAGGGACATGGCAGAGAGAGGACACAGCCTTGAAAGTATCAAAGCCAGTATTGAGGCCAGAAAGCCTGATTTTGATGCCTATATTGGTAAACATAATTAATTATAGATAATCTCGAACTTATAATCAAATTGTATACATTCTAAGCTGTTGAAGCTGACCAAACTGTCTAAACAGAACCAAGTCGGCCAGATCAAATGGTTTGAGATTTATACAATTCGGTTCATGGTTCCCTTTTGGTGGTTTAATGGTCTGGTGGTTTGAAACTTGGAACCGGTCTTTTATACTTCTTTTGTATTTTCATATTTTTTTCATTTATGAATATGCATTTATGTATACGTATTACATTCATGAAACATCTTTATCATTTCAAATATTAGTACCAATGAGTTTGAAATAAAAAATAAATATGTTCAAACCGCCAAAACCGACCCGTCCAGCCAAGCCAAGCCAACCCAGCAGGTTTGCTTTGATGTTTTGTAAAACCATAGTTACCAGCTTGGTTCGGATTTTCATCAAAACCGGCCAACTGGACCGTGAACACCCTAATGGAAATGCCCTAGCATGTAATATGAAAAAGCATATATACATAGACAATAGGGTATTTGTAGATGAGATCTGGATTACCTTATTCGGAATTGGAGTGGATTCTGTGAAGCTGTTTTGAATTTCACTATCATGTTGCAGACCCACAAAAGCAATATGCAGATGCAGTTATAGAAGTTTTGCCTACACAGCTGATTCCGGACGACAACGAGGGGAAGGTGTTGAGAGTGAAGTTGATAATGAAAGAGGGAGTGAAATATTTCAGCCCAGTTTATTTGTTTGATGAAGGCTCCACCATTTCATGGATTCCCTGTGGGAGGAAGCTCACTTGTTCTTACCCGGGTATCAAATTCGCCTATGGCCCTGATACTTACTACGATCATGAGGTAATTCTACATAATAATCTATCTGATAGAGGTGGAAATTTCAACCCATTTACTTGTGAATGTGTAGATTCAGGTTATCTTCTCTCTCTAACGGGTCAACCGAGTAAAATTAAAGAAATTAGCTTAAATAGAAACATGTCAAATCGGCTGCAAGTCACCAACATGATAAAAGCCATTTAACTTTTTACTTAACCTGCCAAACTCGTCCATTTTGCCGCCTCTATCTTCTATGTACATTAATGCAGTTGTATGAACAAGTAAACTGAAGTTTCTATTACTTTCCAGGTGTCTGTGTTGGAGATGGATGGGCAATTTGACAAACTGGATGAGCTCATCTATGTTGAGAGCCATTTGAGCAACATCTCCACCAAATTTTATGGAGAAATTACCCAACAAATGTTGAAGCATGCTGACTTCCCAGGCAGCAACAATGGCACCGGTCTCTTCCAAACCATTGTTGGTTTGAAAATCAGAGATCTCTTTGAACAAATCACAGCCAGCAAGGCCTCGGCTCAATTGGAAGCTACAAAAGCTTAATTCAATAAGTAACAAATAAAGTCCATTTTTCTTTCTCCTACCAACTCTTCTTTTCATGTAAAATTCGAGTGCTAGGCTTTTATCACTAGTCTCATGAGAGTTACACTCCCATATGTATTCATTTGCATTTGTCTATTCCATGGAGATCTGTGATACAGAGAATCAAATTCCTAAATGAAATCTTGAGAAGATTAAAGAACACCTCCGTTATCAAGATTGCTGTCAATTCCAGTTTTAGTTTTCACGAACACAGACACACTTTTACAGCTATATAGGTATAGACGACATCCTTACTTGTAGAAGTTGTTAGTACCATAATTAATGACAGTACTACAGTTAAAAGACATACTAATGACAGTCTCATAAACAATTTACAACCAACATCTTTGATTATAAACAGCAGATGCTAACTGTTAAGTCAGCCAGTTGTAATTTCAAGTTGTTACTACCATGTTTGGCTCAATGTGCTTTTAGGTCAACTGGATGAGAAAGAGTGTAACCTTCAGTTGCAAGCTTGCAATGTAATTCTGGGTATGCACCATGGCTCATACACCATAATGCAATTTAAGTAACCTAGGGTGTATTGAGGTTTTAACAGGTTCATGGCTAGTTTTATGATTGTATGTTGAACGTAGAAACAAACTCCAAGATAGGCCCCCACCCAGCCACCCACCAGGCACCAACTCACCCATCCCATTCACTGCCCAATTACAATAAAAGAAAAAAAAACTATAAAAGAAAGAGAAAATGCATTCATACAGACTACAGAACAACTTCTATATATAGTGGCAGACAAATAGAGACCAAAAATTTCAAAAGGTAAAACAATTTGTTCATGTACCTGTTGTTCATTTTGGATGTCAGGTCCCAAAACAATTCACTTTTATGAGTTTCAAAAATAGAGAAATCATAGAACATCGGTGCTAATTCTGCAACAAACTCGTGATGACTATGCACTTATTAGGATTGATATATAATATCAGAAGTTAATTTGGACAAACAAGAGGGATGGCAAGCGAACTACAAAAAAGTTTCATTTCCCCCTTCAAAGCCCACTATCTTCTCTAGATGCAACCATGATAAGTGAACCTGTGGGTTTACAAATGAATTCATTGAGGATGATGAGGTTTGCAAACCAGAATGACCAAATTTTATAATCCTAAAATGATTAAACTGCTCTCGTGTACGAGGTTGTGATGCTAGTTGAGCCTTCCTACCTCCATCCAAGTTGCAGACCAAAACCATAATCAAATAGTAACATCATGAATGATTATGCATAATTTGTAATTTGTATAATTCTTGACAAGCCACATGAATGGGATATAATTTACCAAAGAAATATGACTATATTTCAATAGTGAAATGTTAGTTATCAATACCAATAGTTAATACTTGGTATGTCAATACCAATAGTGCTACATGTAATATTATATTATTATGTTTGTAGATTATAAGTTTATAACTATGTACTGATATTAGTGAGCATAAGAAAACCCTAAAGAAGTGAAGTAACAGCCTTGGACCAGTTTTTTGTACATTGACCAATTTTTAAAAGATTTGTGCTTGATGAACAACAATATAATAATAACACAAGTCAAAGAGCAATTACAAGAAATTCTGATATCAGAGAAAAAATGATATACAAAAAATGAAAGCATAACTCAAGGAGTTTTGACTCAATACAATAAGCATTTACAGAAATTGAAAGGGTAAGATACAAGAAAAAAGACCTATTCTTTTCAGCCAACAATAGCAAGCAAGCTCTGTCGAACAAGCGGAACTGAGCAAACTAGTGAGCCAAAGATACCTGTTAGACCATACGCTATGGCACAAAATGGCAGGGCCTCAGGTTCTTTTGCTGATAAAGCAGCCGTTCCCAATCCATGTGCACTGCAACAACCAACAGAAGATCCAAATTAGGTGCAGGCCATGGGTTTGAACCACAAAATATATTTTCATCCCATTTATTTATGAATGGGTCGACTTAGGTTATCATAAGTTTAGCTACAAGTACAACAGAACAGGTCAAATGGGTTAAAGACGTTAAAAGTCGGTCAATGTCACTTTTAATACAACTTCCTATATAGTTTATTCAGATATTTAGCTTTATTGTAATAAACTAATAATACTGTTTTTGTAATCATGATTAATGCATTATATTCTTAATATAAAATAGACAAAGAAGTGTTTGGATATCAACCCAACCCGACACCAATATGTTTCATGCCATATTAGAGATAACCAGTTTGGACCCAGTCCCAAGTCCCAACCCATCTAATCCACCCATTTTGCCACCTCTACAAAAATATCAATGAAAAACAATTATACCTAGATGCAGTTGCTATGCCACGAGCAATAGGGTCATCAAATTTGAGTTTATCAAGTACAGCTTGAACAAAGTTTGCTCCAATAAGGCCAGTCAATACAACAGCAGCAGCAGTCAATGATGAATTGACCCCTACAATGAATATATATAATATATGGCAATAAGACAACCAAAAAAATAATAGGGCTACAATATGATCAAATCAGGCTACTAACCTTCAAAAAGTGACACAATGCTGAGTGCAAGTGCAACAGTAATGCATCTAGGTAGAATCGATATGGTTAAAGTTGGTTCCAACCCAACAAGCCGACCCATAAACGCAGTTGAATACAAGGAGAATAAAGTTGCTACAGTGATTGATGTAAATATCTCAGCTGCATGGCGTTTAACAAGCTGCCAGGACAGACAGAAATCGGTAGGTTTATATTGTGTGTAGTCGAACTCGATTAATTTGCATCAAATTTTTTGCCTACCTTTCTTTGTTTGAACATTGAGAAGGCAAAAGAGAGGATTACAGATCCCAAAAACCCCATTAAAATGTCACCAGCTCCAGGGTTGGATGAGACTTTTGTAAGGTAATACCCTGCATAAATTTATTCAAAGAATTAACAGAAAGCAAAGAAAAATGGAAAGCATAATATACTTTGCAAATGGGGATTTTAAATATCAACATCCCTTGAAACTTGAAAACCACAACATTTCTGTTTTGAATAGGCTCCCATACAAGTGAGCTTTTTGCCGGCTAATTACACTAATGTGGGTCCACGGGATTCTTTTATTAGTCTTAACTGAAAAGCATGATAGATATTTGAAACTAAACAAGCATTTAACTTGTAGTAATTGTCAAGTCTAATATTTGCAACGTGGAGCATCATCCTTACAAAAGCAGGAATTACCATTCTACCCTTCTCTTCTTTCTCATAGTTTGTTGCATAACCATAAATGTAATAATTTTGTGATTTTGCATATTAAAATTCAAAACCCTTTTTAGCCATGAATATTAATATATTTGAAATACATTTCATACTCATGACACAAATTTGGAAACTGAAATTCAATTGATGGCCTATGTTTATGAGTTGATTGTGTCAAAAGTCAGTCAAAGTGTTTGTTTATGCACTCAACCTCCTAGCTTGCTTTCTTTACAAGAAATCTTATCGTAATACTATAGTATCTATAATCCCCCCCCTGCCCCTCCCATTCTGCCACCACTAGAGGTTGGCAATTGTAGCAACATGTGATGCATGGAGGAAGACTAGAAAATAAGAACCAAGTACAGTATGTACCAAGAATTGGATAAAATCCAGACTTGGAAAAATATCCAAAAGCAAATGCAGCAAGATCTGCTGCTAGTGCACAGCAGATGATTGGGTGGAAAACCTTCTTCAAAGCAGATGGTAACCTGGTGACCATATATCAGCCAAAAGAAACAATCAGGAAAAAAACCATCAATCTTTGAATAGATTTAAGCACAAGAAATAGAAGATATACCCAGAACCAACGATGTAGCCTATCACGGTAGATCCTAGCAAGAATGGTAAACATGTTCTAGCATTTGTTCCAAGTAATTCAGGGTACTTAAGCGCTGCAGCAAATGATGCAACAGAAATCACACTCCATGCAGCCAACTCCAGTGAAGAAAAAGGTGATGGTTTTGCCATGGGTTCAGCAGGAATCATTTCTGTTTTCACCATTTTTCTAACAGCTATAGCTGAATATCCTGCAACTGCAAGTGAAGCTAGCCACCCTCCAACTGTAAGCAACAAAAAAAAAATGAAAAAACTTACACATCGACTGATTTCAATAGAGACACCAAGAAAGCTTAGCATTTAGAGGTGACAATATGAGTGGGTCAGGCAGGTTAAATAATGAGTATGTTTTTGGTAAAAGTACAAACAGGCTGGATCAAGTCGGGTTGAACAAGAACGCTTTTGGTCCAAGACTGTGGATTTTTATAAATAACTAGTGTCAAATATGAATACCAAAAGTTAAAAATGTACAATAGTAATCTAATATTCTTAAGTAAAATATGTAGGAGGTGTTATTCTTATGCATTAAAATTACACAGTGGGTCACTTTCGGCCAGTTTTCTTTCAAGCCAGTTTTAATTTTACCCGTTAGAGAGTTAGAGATGATTCATAACTGGAAAGGTATCTTCTCTTGCTCAAAGCTAAAGCTAGTTTGAATAGCTTGGACTCTTCCTTCCCGATAATCGACTAATTTGTTAACAAATGGTTCAAAACTGCCACATCTATTTAAAAAGACATGGTAATAGTTTAATAATGGATGAGGGGGCAATTTAAGGGTTACTTGGAAACAAAAATGCTATATCAAACTCAGCCTTTTCCTATGTGTAGGTGAAGAATTTGAGGATCGAATGTAAAATACCTCACATAGTTTTACACATACCAACTACGGTAAGCTTGGTTGTCATGGATTGCCTTTACTTATAAGCAAAAACTTTAGAAACAATACAATGTTGTAAATGTGTAAACATGCATCTATAGGTGTAAATGAGGCATACACCATCCACTTGTATCAGATGCCCATGGTATCTAATGTTGTCAAACATGAATCCAGAAAGAATATGCATCTAGAACACATTTAACTCAACAAAATATATAGTGTTAAATTCCCTAAAACACGCGTAACCTTACAAACAAAATAGTTTTCAACCTTATTTTTCATACCACATTAATCTGCAACAAGAATGTAGATTAAGATGAATTTGAAGAAGCAAAACTGAAAACATAAAGGTACCTAAAATGAAGCAGATTTTGACCCCTGAAGCTGTAGGGATATCTTGAATAGCAAGAGGCAAAATCACCAACGATGGCACATAAAACAAAGGCAGCCATCTTTGGATGAACAAGAGTGCAGGTTGAAAAAAGTTCATCAAACCATTAGCAGCTGCAGGAACAGTAACATCAAGAATCACAAGAACAGTGAATATGCAAAACATCCCAAAAAGAGCACTTGGAAACTTGATTGCAGCAGAAACAAAGGCCTGTTTCAAGTACTTATCCGCTGCAAGTATGATCCCAAGTGAAACAACCAAATGCACCACTCCCAACACCTAAAAACAGAAACACCCATTTCACAAAATCATCCAAAACAAAAGAAAGGACCCACAAAATTGACATTCATTGAGGTATTTTCACATACAGTTTGTAGTATATTCGAGGTAATGCTGCTATCTGATCCTGCAGATTTCAGCGGAACGATCCGATTAGAGTGAGTTCTTGATGTATTGGGTCGCAAAAAGTTGCATTGAGATCGTTGAAGTGTAATTGGAGCAGAAATTTGGGGATTTGGGGGAACATTGAGGGATGCATTTAGTGGGTTTGCTTTGTGTGGGTGTGTTGAAGAAATGGGAGATGAATTGATGGGTGAACGATGGTGGAGGTTCTTGGGGAGATAGTTCCAAGAAACAATGGAGGCGGAAGCCATTGGGAGATTGGTGATAGATTTGATGGAGATGAAGACGAGAAAGAGAACATATTTTGGAGTTGTGATGCGAAGAGGATCGTGTGGATGTGAGAAGATTTGATGGAGATGAAGATGAAACTATGAAAGTGAGTTGTGTGGACTTTTGAGAGTCAACAGATTTGTCAAATATAATCAAAGGTTAAAAGAGCATAGTTTACTGTCGTTTCACAAAAATAACTATTTTCCTTTAAAAAATTAAAAAATTAATTTACCTACAAAAGTTTCATAAATTGTTTCAATTTTAGTGCAAAAGTTTCATAATTTTGGATTTAAATTGAAACAACTAATGAAACTTTTGGATAAAATTGAAACAAGTTATGAAACTTTTAGAGGTAAATTGATGTTTACAATCTTTTGGATGAAAATAGTTATTTTTGTCTAACCTTAGAGAGCAAAACTGAAGTATATTTTTGAGTATTTGACTATTTCAGCCTAGATAAAATTTAATTTTGGAGTTGCCTTTAAAATTATTTTGTGTTTCCTTTTATGGTAGAGTATATTTTTTTTTTCAAAAGTTAACTTCATTCATAAATCATACACCAAAAAACAGACACGCGCTATGTTTTAAGGCGAGACAGAGCCGCAACCCAAAAACCATTATAAAATGTCAAAACGAAAAACATTTTGTATGCATATTACTCGAGAATTACGAACGTTTGCTTTTAATATCAGATTAATATCTAAAGAAAAACATTTTTCTCTTTCTCCCATCTAATTTTTTTTACAATCTATTGTCACGCACATGTATATTTTCTAAGAGATATGTATGCATATTTGTTGAATTTTTTTTGAAAATTCTACTAGTAAAAGTTACTTGATGCATGTGTGAATTTAATATATGTTAGAAATAATCCATAACATATGGTCTACGAATCATTTAAATAAATTTATTAAATGACATAATTAATCTTTAAAAGTATGAGTGGTTATTTGATTGAAATACCTCATAATTATAATTAAGGTTTTCCCTTATATGTTATAAACTAGAAGGATGCCCGCGCGATGCGGTAGGACGCAATGTGATGGAGCAACATTTTACATCCGACACGCGTTTCTGGTATTTTGTTATTCTTGTAGTATTTTACAAAAATCTAATATGTTGAGGACAAACGCGTACTAAAATAATGCAACTTCAAAAGGTTTATATAGTTCCTAAAGTTCCTAAAATAATACAAATTTTAAAAGTTTATATGGTTCCTAAAATAATGCAAAGTTCAAATAGTGTAAAGATTTTAAATATTTATATAAGTGTTAGTAAGTGTAAGGTTATTATGTAACTAATTGTAAGGGGGTAATTCGTACATAATGATATAATTACTATTTTATCCTTAAAAGTAATTGTACCTTATGCATTGAGCAAAGTAACCGTTCTTAATTTTAAGGTATCTTAAACTACTTCTCTCATATGTTTTATATATAGTATAGATAAAAGAGTAAGGGAGATAACTAGAACACACTAATAACCTCTTCTCTCTAAAATCATTCATTAATCCATTTAGAAATCATGACGGAAACGAATTAATCGATCATGACATCATACCCGTCGTCAAGTATTAATCGAAATCACGTAACAATTAAAAATCCATATCTATCTCCCATCTTTATCTATTATATTAAAACGGATTCTTAGCTAAACACTCTTGATATAGTGAAAATTTCACATGGCTTACACTAATGATTACTGAAAACAAAAACATTTTTAAAGTTTTGTACTAGAAAGTTTTTTGTTTGTTTTCTGGATAAACGTGTACAAATTTGTGAATATGCATCGTTTTCTCTCCGGAATTGATTTGATTTTGTTTTGGAATTGTCAAATCATTAATAATGACAATTATCAAAATCTTATTACTTTTGATAAGAGGACCTTGTTTCACACACCACTAATTGGGCATTTTACACCATCTAAGCAAACGGTCGTTTGTCAGTGTATAAACGATCGTTTGCATGGCAATAAACTACAGTTTGCGTGATAGTAAACGGTCGTTTGTCAGAGGGTAAACGGTCGTTTAGAAAATAATAAACGGCAGTTTATTAAATAGTAAATGGTCGTTTGCTATTTTATATTAAATTTACTTTATAGTTATATTATATTAAATTTATATATTGTTATAAAATTTACTTTTTCTATTAAATTATAAAATTTACTTTTTCTATTTATAGTTATATTAAATTTATATATTGTTAAGTTTTTATTATATTAACTTTTTTATATTTATATTATACTAATTATATAAATTGAATATAAGTATAAATAGAAAAAATTAATACATGTACATGAAAAATTATGTAAATAGAAGTTAATAATCGGTCGTTTTAATATAAGTTAATAAATCTCTATGTATAGTTAAACGACAGTTTACAAGTTAATAATCGGTCGTTTCCCTTTTTTATTAATTATGTTATAAGTTTAATATAATTGTAAATAGAAAAGTTAATACATTTACATAAAAACTTATTTACATGTATTAACAATTTTTTCTATTTATAATTATATTAATTTTAGACATGAATAGTTAAACGACAGTTTACAAGTTAATAATCGGTCGTTTTTGCCTTTTTTAAATTTAAGATAAAAATTATATATAAGTTTAAAATATATATGTTTTGTATAAATTTAAGATAAAAATCATATTTAAAATATTTGAGCTTTATAAAGTTCATATAATTTATCTAATTTTTATAATTTTTGAAGTTTAGAAATAACAATAAAAGTTATATAGTTTACAAATTTTGAACTTTATAATGTGAATACTTACAAATAATACTAATCTAATCTATATTGAAACGAGTAATAGTTTTATTTTGAAGTATATATTGACTATATCTTTGAAGCCTCTCCTCGTTTATTCTTTCCCACGCAACCGCATTATTACTTTTGTGAAAACTCCATAACGGTGTTATGAAAGGCAATGGATATTCACCCTCTAAACGCACAGAGACGTAGTGATAACCATACACATGTGCAATAGTAATGAATTGGTGGTACATGACTTCATGCGGACCTGTCCATAACGGAAAATAAGTTGCACTTTCAGTGGGAGATAAGCATTAAAGAATCACATTAAATCTCTTGGTGATTAATATTCCTATGTAAGGCATTATCATTCAGTGTTGATCAGGAGCTAGACCCGGTTGTAGCCATGATAAAGTACGTTCTGTCTCATCATATGAGCTGGAGAAAAGATTTTTGTATAAATTAGAATTGTTATGTATCATACCTCATGTTCAGCCAATATTCTTCACCGAATCCCAAGGAAAATGAAACTGCACGAAACCCATAGTTATCATCACTGTTTACGTTCACTATATGTGTTATATATGGATCGAAAAGTTTTGGGATCTGTGTTAGTAAAAGATGGTGATATAGAGAAGATTGAGTTGTGTTATCTACATTTGAGCTATGTTTTGGGGGGCTCAATCCCATAAAATCATAACTAACAAAATCATCTGTCGTGTAGGTATGACCCCGGGTAGGTTCAGGAGGTGAAGGGTCTGGTTTGTTTTGTTTTTTGAGATTTAAGTGTTGGCCTTCCACGAGTATTTTTTTGCACCGTAGGCTCGTTAAGATTTATGCTGATAGGATCCCTTATGCCTTTTATCCTTTCTAACCAAATTCTTTTCACCATGGGGTTTTTTTTGTTTCTGGTAAGCTTCTTTGAACCTCTCAAGTTCGTCATCACATTGAATATCTTCTTCATCTTCGTTTAACGATACCGGTGAAAAGTCAAGCCTCCTCCAAAATATATCTATCGAATGTAGTGGAATAGGTTTGCCTGCTTTTAAATACTTTGCGATTTCACAAGCACATGATAAACACAATTAGTACGAATATGGCAACCACAGCTTTGGGATTGGTTTTGAATTTCATTAAATCGTCTCAGCTCCCCAACTAATATATCCATAGCTTCATGAGAAACATTTGATAACAAAAAAACAAATAAATTATGTTTGTGTTGATGTTTTATTTTAATCCGACTTTCCTCGAAACTTGCCTTTATTTGTGATTCCTATAAACGTACTATGTTATTTAAAATTCCTATAAATTTATCTAAATTTGACTTGTCAGAATTCAAATGTTTTTTTAACAGAGCATGTTGGCTTTCTACTCTGTTTGTTGTTCGTTCTCCAAAATTTAGATGTTGATCAATCCACGCAGACACGAACATCTCTTTATAATTTTGCAACCAGTTAACATCCAAATAATTAAATACAGCTGCAAAGTTAAATCAAATATGTTAGTTTCAATATATAAAATAAAAACAATAAATTGAATAGATCAGGAAAATACTTCGATGCTTGTTCATCAACTTTGTCTGCAATCGCGTTCGTTTTCATAATAGGCCTCAATTGTTGGAGATTGAAGCAGAAATCTCCAATAATACATAAATTTATCCCACTCAGTCTGAGACTTGAAAGATGGTTTACAATGCTTTCTGATATTCTCCTGTATATGATATCTACAAATCAATCGGGTTGCTTCTAGAAAAATTACTTGGCATGCATCCATAATGCCAACTCTTTATCGGTGACTATGACACGTGATACCATATATCCATCCAATGTTTTTCTCAGATAATTTAAAGCCCACTTGAAATTATCTTTTTTCTCATTACGTATGAACGCGAAAGCAATACAAAATGTCTTGTTTGTTGAAGTTAAGCCAACAATTTGAAGAAAAAGGAGGCGATACATGTTCGTCTTGTACGTGCAATCTAAAATAATCACATGCGAGAACGCACGCAATATTTTTAATGAAGTGGGGTTGACAAAAAGCAAATTATTTAATTGATTTGATTCGTCATTAGTAGTAAAATCATTATCCACTCATCTGCAAAGATTGGAGAAGTGCTTGCATTGGGGTGGTTCCAACTTTCGTATCCTTGTCCGTGCATCATACACAGTTTCAATTGTGGATACATTTTTATCATTATTTTCTTTTAAAGCCATAAGAATATCACGTGGCTACATATTGTTTTTTGTAAGATCTTCCACCAGTGCATACTCTTCTTTATATAATCCTTTTGCATAAGCCTGACCCTCTAAAAATTTAGAAGGTTCATGGTTATGTTCGTCACATACAACATGTATTTTCCAACCTCCATCTTCTTCATGACATTTTGCTATAAGTTGAAATAGACAACCTGTCTTCTTTGTGCCTGAATGCGTGGTTGAATATGATGTTGACTTGTATACACCACCATGATCGCACATAAGAAATGTCTTGTTGACGAAACCGTATACAGTCTTCTTCGTTTGTTGTGTGACAATAACGTATATCCAAGGGTGCGTGCAGTGTTTTGCACCTAATCCATTAACTCCTCTCTTGTTTGGTACACCCAATCATTATAAAATTAAGACATTATTGACTTGAATTATGATGGTGTGTGAATAAATGAATTTGAATAATTGTGAATTGTGAATTGTGAATTGTGAATTATGTATTGTGTATTCTGAATAAATGAATTTATAGGCATCTTCCCACAACAATCATTGTAAAATGAAGAATCTCTACCCTGGCACAGTTACCAAAACGATCTGACACAATTCCCAATAATTATTTCTTTTATCTACAATTTGGCAAACAATTATTTTACATAACTAAAAAATTATTTACAATAACCCAAACATATATAAAATTATTATACAAATAAAAACTAAATCACAATTTTACATAACTAAAAAAATTACATTACTATACAAATAAAAATAAAATTACATTATAAGTTCAATTCATCTATTGATACGGGTCATCAGGAGGGTCTTGATATGGAGGTATCCACATTTGATTCTTATGTTTAAACCTCCACCTAACTTGTGGATAATCTGCAATCATGTCCATCCGTATAACATGTTCACGATCAACAAATCTGGACATAAGAACCGGGCCGCTTAACCTTGCCACGTTCTCAGGGGTGAGAATGTGTAAAGACTCGGTGAGTCGAGTAACATATGTACCACCAAAAATATGTCTGCTTTTCTTTATACCCGTGCAAGTAGTAAAATAAACAGCAAACATATATGCCAGATTACAAGGCCTCCTTTTAATCAAACAAAATAAAAAGAAAAAATCCTTTTTAATCATCCCACCACTGGTCATCCTACGTCCAGCTATAGTATGACCAATAACGTGATGAAGATATCTATACAACGGATCGTTCATTCTTGTAGCTTTCGTTTTATTGTTAGGCATATATCGGCCATCACCAATTTCTTGCCAAAATATTTCATCATTATAATCTTCTGGAAATTGCGTAAGACCGTTCAAAAAATCAGATTGATGGGTCTCTTGAACTGTATATAAACTCATCAAAACACCAAATTTGGCCACAGAATAATTACGTGGCACCCCCCCCCCCCCCGCCCCCCGAGCACGAAACTGATAGCATCGTTATCACTGGTTAAAAAATATAAGTTCAATGACATTAATATATATAATCTAACATTAATATATATAATCCAACATTAATATATAAATTGGTATACCTATAGTTATGGTTGTTCGAGTCGAAATTAAATGTAAAGAAAAACTCCAAACAAAACTCCTTATATTGCGGGCCACTAATTGTATAAAATCTGCTCCACGGCTCGTTCATCATGTTACGAGCACGAGTAAATTCCCCCACGTCCCGTAACAAGCTCCAAGATATCGAACGTGAAGCCTCAAATTCTTTATCTAAAAGCTTTTGAAGCCTTTTATATTCATCTCACCCTCGACGAAACTGAAGCCAAGGATGATTCGAAGTACGAACCGACGTTGTATCTTGACGTGAACTTGAAGACATTACCTAAAATAATTACAATCAGTAACAAAATAAAATATATATTAAACTAAATTGTATTATAATATTAATAAACTAACCTTTGTTTTAATAAGAAAAATAATAAGAAGATGATGAAGGTAAATTTTGTGGATGAGGTGAAGAAAATGATGTGAATGGTGGTATAAATTGAGGTGAAGAAGATGATTGTGAAGAAGCAAGATAATGGTGAAAAAGGGTGGTATATATTGAAGGGAGTTCGGCTGGGCTAGAAAACAAACGAATTTTGAGTTGTCAAATCATTAAAACCAAACGACCGTTTAATTTAAAGCAAACGACCGTTTGCAGGCCCGACAAACGACCGTTTACAGGTCGACTAAACGACTGTTTACATGGTCAGAAACGACCGTTTACAGTCAAAGAAACAACCATTTACATGCACAAGTCACATCAATGGTGTATGAAACATAACTCTCTTTGATAATTTATCAATGTAACGTTTTTCGTAATTATTAAATCAATTTGGAATAAAAATTTTCAATTTAACATTTTATTAGTGCCCTTGGCATCTTGTTGTTCTGATTTTTCTTTCACAAAATAAATGCCATGTTGATTAAAGAACTATTTTTGTGTAATTTAATTTTCAAATTATGAATAACTAATTAAATAACCATGTTCAAATAACTTGCAAGTAAAAATTTCAAAATTTCATTTTAATTGATATCTTGAATATTAAATTAAGATTTCAGAGTTAATGTCATATGATATTTTGGGTCAAATTGTAAACAATAATGTCAATTCATGTGATTTTGAAATAATCCATATAAAAATCATTTTTCTTGTGCGGTGAATAAATCAGTTTTATAAATTCAATTGAATTAATTAATTATTTTTTGTTTTTGCAAATTGAAACAATGATAACTGATATACATTAGTTTCTAAATAATTACAAATTAAAGTGATTAATTATCATTTCCTTTTACACATTAATAGATTACTACAATGACAATTTTTTGTTTCCAATTAATTCATGGAATCATCATTTTTCTTATATATCTTAATCAACTTACATATAGAAATTTCATTTGTGTAAAAGCTTAATATAAATTAACTTATATATGAAAGAAACAAGCCCATGAACAGTGTTTCAGGGATGTGTTGGTAATTTGCACTCTCCTCGATTGTTGTGCTGCCTTTTTCGAGCGTTTCTTAGTTGTTGTGTTGAGGCTTTTAATGTCTGTCCTCTCCTCCATTTGATTTTGCCGACGCGATTATTTTAGAGAGAGAACTAGGTTCTCGGTGGTGCTGGAGACGGTCGAGCGGTTGCCGCTCTGGCTTGGTGGCCGCTTCGTCGCCGCCGGTTTTCCGACTATCGTGCTGCCCCTTTTGGTGTGTCTCTCGCTTGTTGTGCTTAGGCCTCTAATGGCTGTCCTCTTCTCCATTTGATTTTGCCAACATGATTTTTATGGAGAGATAACTGGGTTCTCGGTGGTGTCGGGGACGGTCGAAGCGGTTGCCGCTCTGGCTTGGTGGCCGCTTTGTCATCGCCGGTTTTCTGACTGTTTTGTGTTGACTATTTTGGCGTGTCTTTTGGCTGTGGTGATGAGGTTTTAATGGTTGTCCTCTCCTCTATATGATTTTGCCGATGCAATTGTTTTGAAGACACAATTGGGTTCTCGGTGGTGTCGGAGACGGTCGAAGTGGTTGCCGCTCCAACTTGGTGGCCGCTTCATTGCTGCCGGTTTTCCATCATCATTGCGGTGTAGGCGGTGGCAAGCCCGATATCTGTGACACCCGGTCAAATCAGGTCAACACTCGAAACCATTCGCAATAATGAAATTAGGATTATTTAATTATTATGTCTGATTAAAAAAAAACCCTGCGTTAACGTTTAACAAACCTTGTAACTGTTTAACAATTTCTTGAATAATTATAATAATAATAATAACAATAATAATAATAATAATAATAATAATAATAATAATAATAACAACAGCAACAACAACAATAATAATAATAATAATAATAATAATAATAATAATAATAATAATAATAATAATAATAATAACCAAATCCAAGATTGATTATTATGTCTTGCATGCAAGACAACATATTCATCTAAATGTGTTTAAATCAAACACACACACACAACTCTTCACATTCTCCACCCTCTCCCACTTCTACTTCCACACACACACACCACCACCACCCCTCCATCGGCCGCCCCCCTTTCCCCCTCCCCTTCGCCGGCCGCCCGCACCGGCCACCTACCGCCGTCACCATCATCACCACCTCCCGCCGCGACCACCACCCCCACATCCGACACCACCCACCGCCGCGACCACCACCCCCAACACCCGACACCACCTCCTGCCGCGACCACCATCACCATCGCGACATCACCACCACCGCCACCTTCACCCGACACCATCACCACCGCCGCCACCAACACCCGACACCATCACCCCGCCACCTTCACCCGACACCATCTTGAAACCCCCCCTTCCTTTCACCTTCGGTGACCGCTAACACCAACAATAATCACTTTCACTTGCATTTACACTAAGGAACTCTAGTTGGAACTTGGTATAGAACCCGAGGTTTCATCAAAGAATCGAGGATCGTGCTTGCATTGTGTTAAGGGTTCCACCTAGTGTCACCAAAGGTATATTAGATTAGACAATGTATATATGTTCATGCATGGATGATCAAGATAAGGATCTTGATGAACCCTAGTTCACCCATTTAAGAATTTGTATGAAATGTTTGTTTTGATTTTGTATACAAAATAGTTCTTATAATGGTTTGATGAATCTGAAAATGGATTGTTAATGGATGATTAGTGGATGAAATCATGTTACATTAAGGATCTAGGTGGTAAAAATGTATGTATGTATGTATATATCATGTATGTATGTAGGTATAATCATATGGGTTGGAAGAATGATGAAATTTGGTCTTGATAAGAACATTAGGAAAAATTTATTGGATGAAGGATTATTACTAACATGATAATTTAGAATAATATTTAAGTTAAAGATTTTGGGTGACTTTGATAAGAAAATAATAGTGAAAAATGACTAAGTTAAAGTAAAAGACTCTTGGACACAACTAAAGGAATTCCTTAGATAAAAGTCTACTAAAGAACTTTGAGACTATGATTTATGGTTAAGATCAAACAAAAGACCAAAGAGACACCACGACTAATGAACCCGATTAAGACGACGGTTGAGACATCAAAAACATAAAAGACTAAGAATGAAACATACCTTGGACAAGTTATGACTAATAAAAGAAAATATATGTATATATTTTAGACAACAAATTAATAAGTTATATATTTATAAAATAATATATGTATTAATAATCAAATAATATTAAAAAGAATTATTTTATAAAAAGGTAAAATGGGACTTCTTGGCACAAAATTATTAGTAACAAGTTACTAATCAAAAATTTTAATAAAGGCTAATATATATAAGATAAGATTCGAAAAATTATAGTTTATAGCATAAGACGCTCAAATTAGAAAAATCACTAAGTTATAAATGCAAGTCTCATAAATAGAATAGTAAATACATAAGACAATTAATATAAGTATAGATAATATTAAGAGGATATGTAACCTTAATAAAAAAAAGAATAATTTTTATTTACAAAAATATACATTTTAAAATAATAAAAACACACCATTTTAAAGCAACCAAATAGAATGGGTGAAATGCATTCGTAAGCATGAATTATCATATATTAATCATAATGCTTATGATTAGGGTTTACTATTGAAAAGCGTAGCACGTTGGTTCATTTCGAAAATCGCACTCAAGGTGAGTCCTTCGGCCCCATTTTTAAATGTTATTTTAATTGTTTTGGGGGAAAAGCATGAAACGATACTTTAAAATGTATGATGAGTTAAACAGGATAATATTTATTATGAAGGTATAAGTTTGGGTCAATAGTATGGATTTATATACTATTGAGCCCTAAATCCCCCTATAATCATTAACCTCAGGGGTGAGGCCACAGAATATATTGGTAGATCTATCGGGTTAGAATGGCCCGCTCTCGCGACCAGTCGCGCTGGTCAGGTTTAGGCGAGGGAGTTTATATGTCTGGATAGTTGTGGGGCAATAACGTGTTTCTTGGTTTGATTATGGGCTTATGACCTAAATTATCATAGTACCTAGCTAGTCTATGTGGATTATATTATGCCTTGTTTCATCATATTATTTTTAAAAGAAAGAAATGTTTGCGAGATTATAAAACCCCGAAAGCTCACCAACTTTATGTTGACTTTATTACCCTTCATGCTTTTCAGGGTTATAGGTGAGCTCTATATGGATTCCCAGAACTTTGTCTTTGGAGGGTCTAACGTTATAAATGTTTTTAAATAAGATTAAGTTTGTGTAATAAAAGTAGTATTCGTTACTACTGAAACGTTAAATGTTGATTAACCAAGTATTTATATGATGTTGACTTATGGTTTCAATGACTTACAATATCTTTGAATACGTTTGACTATAAAAGTTGGGTCAACTCCAACTTCCGTTACCACCACGTCACGCGATCTTCCGCTGCGGTTTTCGGGGTGTGACAGAAGTTGGTATCAGAGCCAACGGTTATAGTGAACTAGAAAGTATTTTTTTCAAAAATATAGACTATAACCTTTAAAAAGAATATTTGACTCCAAAGACAATTCCATGACATGGGCTGAAAGATAGAAAAGAACATTATGTGATCATAATAGTCATAATGAGATTATGATTATTAAATTTTATATGCTAGAACTTCGTATAATTAATATGTACGCATGCATGCATTTCTCTATTTGTAGATGTCTGACCGAGTTAGCCGAGAGAGAGTACCTGACTTTAGCAGTAGCACCGACGGTTTATCAGAGCCCATTTCCTCGACACCATGGTATCACCCTACACAGCCATACTTCGCAGCTACCATATACCCGGGTATGGAAAACTCCGGGAATGGTTGGATATCTGAGTCTGATGATGAGAGCCCTACCCCACCAGCAGTCACTCTTGAGCCTATTGCTGAGGAGCCAGTTGGCTTGGCCTCGGAGAGTGAGACCCATACGGCTGTGACTCCTGCTGCTCCTATTCCCCTCATGCAGCACCCACCAAAGATTAGGATGGTGTATGAGCGAAGGGAGCGCAGGGAGAAGAGGAAGATGATTGATGATGATGCACCGCCAAGGATTAGGTTGGTGTATGAGCGGAGGAAACGCAGAGAGAAGAGAAAAGTGATTGATGATGTTGGTATGGAGAGTACACCTATGCCCAAACGGGCCAGACTTCTAGATGACCAGTGGAGATGGATTATGGAGGCCATGAGAGGATGGGCTTCGAGAGATGGGATTCCTTCCACCTTCGAGGAGGGAGAGTCGTCTTCTGCTCCACACGGGACTACTATGGGTGGCGAGCCCATTGAGCGTGTGATGATTACCTTGGTAGCCCAGTGTGTTCGACTCGAGAAGGAGCTGCTGACTACCAGAAAGAAGATGAGGATCCAGGATGAGGTGAGTCAAGCTTTGGATGGAAGATTGATGACGATTGAGGAGGAGAGGTTATTGGATGACAGCGCTCTGAGCCAGATGCACTTTCGTATAGCAGACCTGGAGACTAGTCTCGCAGAGGGGATCGACTGACCCAGGCGGAGCAGAGAGCAGACGTGGCCGAGACAGCATTGGTGACAGCACAGCAATACGCGATTGTGATGGGAGAGCGAGCAGAGACTTCGATGGCTATGGCTACATTATGTTTGATGATGATTTCATATCTTACGCATGTTGGCAGTGGAGCCTCGGTTTAGGATGATTTTAGAGATAAGCCGGGGAGCTTGAACTCTTTCTTTTGACCGAGTTATAAACTCGATGATGCATGTAGAATATTAACATATGATCTTTTGTTATCTAACTTTTATGTGTTTGGTAATCACATATGTATGAACATGACGCTTATGAAAATTTAAAAAGTTTTATCTTTATGATATATGTTTGATCGCGGTAAATACTTGATGATTGTATGATTATTCGATGAACCGATTATATAGAATAGACCATCATAATGATATAATAACAAGCGTACGTAATCTAAACATCTTCTTCCCTACCTTCGAAACAGAATTGAATCATGCCACCTGTAACACGAAACACACCCTCGAGTGGAAACGTCAATTTACCAACCACCCCAGAGGAACTAGCCCAATTGATAGCTCGACACGTCAAATCAGCTCTAGAACAACATGATGCAAATCTAGTGGCTGGTCAAGGAAGGAGGCAAGAAAATACGGGTAACGGCCTTGGAAATGGAGCAGGAAATGGTTCAAATGTAGGTTCCGGTATTGGTGCAAACAACGGATCAGGTACGAACGAAAACCCAGGTAGTTCATCAGGTGGACAACCACAAGGGTGTTCGTATAAGACTTTTCAGGGATGCAATCCAAGGACATTTACAGGCGCTGAAGGACCGTTAGACATAATCCGATGGATCGAAAGAATGGAGACAATTATAACAATAAGCAATTGTTCTAACGATCAAAAGGTCAAGTATGCAACCTGTTCCTTTCAAGATGCAGCGTTGTCATGGTGGAATTCCCAGCGTCAAATTTTGGGCGATACAAACGCATATGAACTTACTTGGGAACAACTAAAAGAGATGTTGCTTAAAGAATACTGCCCACGCAATGAGCTCCAGAAGATCGAGACCGAATTCTGGAATCATACCATGGAAGGAGCTGAGATCCGGACATACACTACAAGATTCAATGACCTTGTTAGATTAGTACCTCGAATGATCACGCCGGAATACGTCCGAATTGAAAGATACATATGGGGATTGGCACCTCAAATAAGAAGCAATGTTACAGCTTCCAAACCTACCACCATCCAAAGTACGATCGCTATTGCACACTCCTTAACTGATGACGCGATACGAAATGGAACCCTGATCAAGAAGAATGATCATGGAAAGAGTGTGATGGAAATTGAGAGGAAGACAATTAAAGTGAACAGAAGATTATTTGATGGAAAGAGGAAGTGGTTTGAAAATCCCAAGGGACAAGTAAACAACAGGAAAAATTTTAATCAGAGATCTGAACGGGTTTATGTGGCAAAATCAAACAATGGAAGGACAACCAAAGAATCTCAAGGGAAATGCAGCAAATGTGGATATCCCCATACTGGTGATTGTAAAATTTGTACTCATTGCCATAATTTGGACATCTGAGCCAAAATTGCTGAGCAAAACCTGATGGAAGGATGATCAGAAATGATCAAGCTTGCTATGAGTGTGTGTAATTGGACACTTCAAGAAGAATTGCCCAAGGTTGAATGGATCCAGGGCCAGAGGGAGAGCTTTTGAAATGAATGCCAAGGAAGCACAACAAGAACCGTCAGTAGTTAACGGTACGTTTCTTATCAATAATCATTATGCCTCCATCTTGTTTGACACTGGTGCTGATTTAAGTTTTGTATCCAAAGAGTTTGAACCATCATTGGGAATTAAACATGTAAGCTAAGAAAGAAGTATATTATAGAGCTAGCTAATGGAAAGAAAATAGAATCCAATGAAATAATTAGAAATTGCACGATACAACTTAACAACCATCTCTTTAGTATTGACTTATTACCTGTCGATCTGGGAAGTTTCGACGTTGTTATTGGAATGGATTGGCTCTCTCGAAATCATGCTGAAATAGTATGTTTTGAGAAAATCATCCGATTGCCAACTCCTAGTGGAGAACTCCTAATCATACAAGGAGAAAAGGGAAAACCCTCATTTAAAATTATAAGTGTCATGAAAACTTATGGATACTTGAATGAAGGATATCCCGCTTTTCTAGTAAAAGCCATCAACACTAAAAATGAGGAGCGAAGAATTGAAGATATTCCCATTGTACGAGAATACCCAGAGGTATTTCCCGAAGATTTGCCAGGGTTACCTCCACAAAGACAGATCAAATTTCAAATTGATTTGATACCCGGAGCTGCACCAGTAGCACGATCACCGTATCGACTGGCACCTTCTGAAATGCAGGAGTTGTCAAAACAACTGCAAGAATTATTAGAAAAAGGGTTCATTCGACCAAGTTTTTCTCCATGGGGAGCACCGGTGCTATTCGTCAAAAAGAAAGACGGATCATTCAGAATGTGTATCGATTATCGAGAATTAAACAAACTCACCATTAAAAATCGATACCCACTACCAAGAATTGATGATTTGTTCGACCAATTGCAAGGATCCAGCTACTACTCAAAGATAGATTTACGATCTGGATATCACAACTGTTGATAGCAGAAGAGGATGTTCCAAAAACGGCTTTTAGAACACGTTACGGTCATTATGAATTTCTAGTAATGCCGTTTGGATTAACCAACGCACCTGCCATATTCATGGATCTTATGAATAGGGTTTGTAAGCCCTACTTGGACAAGTTTGTGATAGTATTCATTGATGATATTTTGATATACTCACAATCCAAGGAAGAACATGAGCAACATCTCAGGCTAATCCTAAACATGTTAAAGGAAGAAAAGTTGTATGCAAAATTCTCAAAATGTGAATTTTGGCGATTCGGACGATTTCTAACGAACGGGTATTACGAAATATCCACGATTGAAGCAATTAAGAACTGGGAAGCCCCCAAATCTCCGACAGAAGTACGACAATTCCTAGGGTTAGCTGGTTACTACCGCAGGTTTATAGAAAACTTTTCAAAGATAGCCCAACCCTTGACCCTATTGACTCGCAAGGATAAGAATTACGTGTGGGGCGAAGATCAAGAAAGAGCTTTTCAATTACTAAAGCAGAAGTTGTGCAGTGCACCCATACTGTCTCTACCAAATGGAACAGAGGGATTTGTAGTGTATTGTGATGCCTCACGACTAGGTCTTGGATGTGTATTGATGCAGAAAGATAAAGTCATCGCTTATGCATCAAGACAATTAAAAGTGCATGAAAAGAATTACACCACTCATGACCTAGAATTAGGAGCTGTTGTTTTTGCTCTTAAAATATGGAGACATTATTTGTATGGGACCAAATGTGTCATATATACGGATCATAAGAGTCTGCAACATATTTTTAATCAAAAGGATTTAAATATGAGACAGCGCCGCTGGGTGGAGCTGTTAAATGATTATGACTGCAATATTCGATATCACCCAGGCAAGGCAAATGTTGTGGCAGATGCACTTAGTAGGAAAGAAAAGGAAAAGCCGCTACGAGTGCGAGCGTTGAAGCTTACCATATACTCGAACCTTACTAACCAGATTCGCAATGCTCAACTCGAAGCATTGAAGGATGAAAACTTAGAAAGTGAAGGTCTACGAGGAATGGTCAAGGAATTAACAACAGATTTTGATAAAATGATGCGTTTTGCAAACAGAATATGGGTTCCTAAGTATGGAGAGTTACGCAAAGTAATTCTTGATGAGGCACACAAATCAAGGTATTCGATTCACCCAGGAATCGACAAAATGTATTATGATGTGAAGGAATTTTTCTGGTGGCCTAACATGAAGGGAGACCTAGCTTCATATGTTAACCAATGCATGACTTGCTCCAAAGTAAAGGCAGAATACCAGAAACCATCGGGACTTCTACAACAGCCGAAATTCCGAAATGGAAATGGGAATGCATTGCCATGGATTTTGTGACAAAATTACCTAGGACAACAAGTGGTTACGATACCATTTGGGTAATTGTTGATCGACTAACAAAATCTGCACATTTCCTACCGATGAAGGAGACCTACAGTATGAGCAAATTGGCGAGCTTATATATCAAAGAAGTAGTGTCACGCCACGGTGTACCAGTTTCAATCATATCAGATAGGGATAGTCGATTCACCTCTAGATTTTGGCAAACCTTACAGGAAGCCATGGGTACTCGACTAGATATGAGCACGGCCTATCACCCACAAACGGACGGACAGAGCGAGAGAACTATTCAGACTCTGGAAGATCTATTAAGAGCATGTGTGATCGATTTTGGTGGAAATTGGGATACTCATCTACCATTAGCTGAGTTTTCCTATAATAATAGTTATCACACCAGTATCAAGGCCGCTCCATTTGAAGCACTGTACGGAAGGAAGTGTCGATCGCTGTTATGTTGGGCCGACATTGGAGAAAGACAATTAACAGGACCAGAAATTATTCAAAAAACAACAGATAAGATTGTTCAGATCCGAAAAAGGCTAGAAGTTGCCAATAGTTGGCAAAAGAGTTATGCAGATAACCGAAGAAAACCATTAGAATTCATGGTCGGCAATAGAGTGTTCTTGAAGGTATCTCCATGGAAGGGAATTATGAGATTTGGTAAAAGAGGGAAGCTGAGTCCACGATTCATAGGACCCTTTGAAATCCTGGAATGGATTGGGAAGGTTGCATACCGACTCAGATTACCAGAGGAACTTGGTAATGTGCACAATGTATTTCACGTATCTAATTTAAGGAAATGCATGACAGATGAATCTCTAGTTATCCCTCCAGACGAAGTTAGTATCAACAACAAACTTCATTTCATCGAAGAGCCAATAGAGGTCTTAGATTGGAAAACTCAGAAACTCAGACGGAAACAAATCAAACTAGTTAAAGTCCGATGCAACTCTAGAAGAGGACCTGAATTTACTTGGGAACGCCAAGATGAAATGCAACAAAAGTACCCACACCTGTTCAAAACCAGAATTGACTCAGGTTCAACAATGTAAATTTCGGGATGAAATTTCTTAAACGAGGGGAGACTGTGACACCCAGTCAAATCAGGTCAACACTCGAAACCATTCGCAATAATAAAATTAGGATTATTTAATTATTATGTCTGATTAAAAAAAACCCTGCGTTAACGTTTAACAAACCTTGTAACTGTTTTACAATTTCTTGAATAATTATAATAATAATAATAACAACAACAATAATAATAATAATAATAACAATAATAATAATAATAATAATAATAATAATATTAATAATAACCAAATCCAAGATTGATTATTATGTCTTGCATGCAAGACAACACATTCATCTAAATGTGTTTAAATCAAACACACACACACAACTCTTCACATTCTCCATCCTCTCACACTTCCACTTCCACACGCACACACCACCACCAACCCTCCATCGGCCGCCCCCCTTTCCCCCTCCCCTTCGCCGGCCGCCCGCACCGGCCACCTGCCGCCGTCACCATCATCACCACCTCCCGCCGCGACCACCACCCCCACATCCGACACCACCCACCGCCGCGACCACCACCCCCAACACCCGACACCACCTCCCTCCGCGACCACCATCACACCGCGACATCACCACCACCGCCACCTTCACCCGACACCATCACCACCGCCGCCACCAACACCCGACACCATCACCCCGCCACCTTCACCCGACACCATCGTGAAACCCCCCCTTCCTTTCACCTTCGGTGACCGCTAACACCAACAATAATCACCTTCACTTGCATTTACACTAAGGAACTCTAGTTGGAACTTGGTATAGAACCCGAGGTTTCATCAAAGAATCGAGGATCGTGCTTGCATTGTGTTAAGGGTTCCACCTAGTGTCACCAAAGGTATATTAGATTAGACAATATATATATGTTCATGCATGGATGATCAAGATAAGGATCTTGATGAACCCTAGTTCACCCATTTAAGAATTTGTATGAAATGGTTGTTTTGATTTTGTATACAAAATAGTTCTTATAATGGTTTGATGAATCTGAAAAAATGGATTGTTAATGGATGATTAGTGGATGAAATCATGTTACATTAAGGATCTAGGTGGTAAAAATGTATGTATGTATGTATATATCATGTATGTATATAGGTATAATCATATGGGTTGGAAGAATGATGAAATTTGGTCTTGATAAGAACATTAGAAAAAGTTTATTGGATGAAGGATTATTACTAACAAGATAATTTAGAATAATATTTAGGTTAAAGATTTTGGGTGACTTTGATAAGAAAATAATAGTGAAAAATGACTAAGTTGAAGTAAAAGACTCTTGGACACAACTAAAGGAATTCCTTAGATAAAAGTCTCCTAAAGAACTTTGAGACTAGGATTTATGGTTAAGATCAAACAAAAGACCAAAGAGACACCACGACTAACGAACCCGATTAAGACGACGGTTGAGACATCAAAAACATACAAGACTAAGAATGAAACATACCTTGGACAAGTTATGACTAATAAAAGAAAATATATGTATATATTTTAGACAACAAATTAATAAGTTATATATTTATAAAATAATATATGTATTAATAATCAAATAATATTAAAAAGAATTATTTTATAAAAAGGTAAAATGGGACTTCTTGGCACAAAATTATTAGTAACAAGTTACTAATCAAAAATTTTAATAAAGGCTAATATATATAAGATAAGATTAGAAAAATTATAGTTTATAGCATAAGACGCTCAAATTAGAAAAATCACTAAGTTATAAATGCAAGTCTCATAAATAGAATAGTAAAGACATAAGACAATTAATATAAGTATAGATAATATTAAGAGGATATGTAATCTTAATAAAAAAAGAATAATTTTTATTTACAAAAATATACATTTTAAAATAATAAAAACATGCCATTTTAAAGCAACCAAATAGAATGGGTGAAATGCATTCGTAAGCATGAACTATCATATATTAATCATAATGCTTATGATTAGGGTTTACTATTGAAAAGCGTAGCACGTTGGTTCATTTCGAAAATCGCACTCAAGGTGAGTCCTTCGGCCCCATTTTTAAATGTTATTTTAATTGTTTTAGGGGAAAAGCATGAAACGATACTTTAAAATGTATGATGAGTTAAACAGGATAATATATATTATGAAGGTATAAGTTTGGGTCAATAGTATGGATTTATATACTATTGAGTCCTAAATCCCCCTATAATCATTAACCTCAGGGGGTGAGGCCACAAAATATATTGGTAGATCTATCGGGTTAGAATGGCCCGCTCTCGCGACCAGTCGCGCTGGTCAGGTTTAGGCGAGGGAGTTTATATGTCTGGATAGTTGTGGGGCAACGACGTGTTTCTTGGTTTGATTATGGGCTTATGACCTAAATTATCATAGTACCTAGCTAGTCTATGTGGATTATATTATGCCTTGTTTCATCATATTAATTTTAAAAGAAAGAAATGTTTACGAGATTATAAAACCCCGAAAGCTCACCAACTTTATGTTGACTTTATTACCCGTCATGCTTTTCAGGGTTATAGGTGAGCTCTATATGGATTCCCGGAACTTTGTCTTTGGAGGGTCAAACGTTATAAATGTTTTTATATAAGATTAAGTTTGTGTAATAAAAGTAGTATTCGTTACTACTGAAACGTTAAATATTGATTAACCAAGTATTTATATGATGTTGACTTATGGTTTCAATGACTAACAATATCTTTGAATACGTTTGACTATAAAAGTTGGGTCAAATCCAACTTCCGTTACCACCACGTCATGCGATCTTCCGCTGCGGTTTTCGGGGTGTGACAATATCTTCGTCCTTTCCTCACCGCTGATGTGCTTTCTTGTTCCTACCGGGGTTCCGAGGGTACTTACGATCTACATATCAGTTTATGAGGAGAACAAGGCAGTGTCAGTAGTGGTGGAGCTGGTTTCGCGCTACCTTAGTCGTATTTTTGCGGCTCCCCTACGATGTGTTTTGGGATTTTTAGTGACGGTGCTACGCCCTTCATCGTTGCCCGCCGCCCTAAGTTAGGTGGTTGCATTTGCTAGCCGCCATCCTCGCCGGCGGTGATGCGGGTGTACTGCCTGATGGTGACGAGAATTTTTGGGATTCTCTTTTTAATGGTTCATATCTACATCCATTTAGTTCTATGATGATGATATGCGCTTATCTGAGAACAAATTACATCTCTTTGTTGTGTTTGTTGGTTTGTGACGGTAACACTGTTGTTGGGGCTTTCTTTAGAATATTCATGATGAAACCGAGGTGATGATGATGAAATAGAACACGACCATTGTTTTGGCGTGACAAATGCGTTATTTGTAGCCACAATAAACTGTTGTTTTCGATCCTTTAAGTAAGAAAGTCTTTTGATTACCTCACGTATGTCATGTTCGAACCCCGGCGCGAAACGAAGGTTGGAAAACAAACTAGTTTATATTAACTTTCGCATAAAACTTTCACGCATGACATATTTACTTATAAAAATTTATGCATGAAACACAATATTTTATTTTCATGTGAACAATGGTAACTTCATGAAAAATTAAGTGATTAATCCTAAAGGTACATCATTTGATTTGACATTATCATTTTATTTAATTTCATGTGTTCTCAAATAATTAACCCAAAGATTAGTTGTTTAATAATAAACATAATTAAATGTAGGTTAATTTGAATACGTTTACACTTCTATCCAAAGGTGATGTGTCGTATTTATGTGCCTTAGGGGCTGTTTGATTGTGCTGACCCAGTATGAGTTGACTGAGTCAGAAGCTGACCCAGTCAGAAGATCTGACTGAGTCATACATCTGACTGAAACTTGGGTGTTTGATTATGTATCTGACTGACTCTGCTGACGGAAACTTGCCTTTGTATCTTAACTTGTGTTGTGTAATCAATAGAAATTACCAAACTTTCAAAAGAACATAATATCTTAAAATTCATAATGTCATACAAAATACAAGTTAAACATAAATCAACTTAAACATAAATTACACATAATCCGAATAAAACACACCGAATTTCAAACATATTGCAAGAGTTTGCATACAAATCAACTTGAAGCATTTGAAAGTAGTTGATTAGCAATTTGGTCACGCAAAGCAGTCATATATTCAACGCCTTCTGAACCCCACTCCATGCCTTGTGTGTTTTTACCATCGCTTCCTCCACCTTCACCATCAGGAGTAAACATAGTGTTTTGTTCAAAGTTTGTAAATAATTCGTCTTGAATATTGTATTTCCTTATAAAGTTATAGACTACAAAACAAGCAATGACTACGTCTCTTTGCACTCGAAAATGATAAGGAGCCATTTGTTTTAAGATTGGATATCTTGCCTTCAATACACCATAAGCACGCTCAATAACATTTCTAAGGCACGCATGAGCATGATTGAATCTTTCTTCTTTAGTTAACGCCCTTCGCCGTCAAAAATCGACTAACCAATACCTTGTATTACGGTAGGGAGTCATAAATCCACGAGTGTTGGTATATGCAGCATCACAAAGGTAATATTTATCTGAAAATGTGAGTGTGACATGTATTATATAAAGAATACAAATAATATATGTAGTAATAAAAGTTATAATTATATTATAAACCTGGCGGAGGAAATTGAAATCCAGAAGTCGGATTAAATGCCACTTCTTTCAAAACTCGTGAATCATGTGCTACGCCTTCCCATCCAGCCCATACAAAGGTGAATATCATATTAAAATCACATATTCCTAGCACATTTTGATAATATTCACCTTTTCCTCTTCCCCTAAAACAAGTTTGTTGATTAGCGGGCACAACTGCATGTACAAGAGTTCCATCTAAAGCACCTATTGCTTCGGGAAATATGCTTCTTAGCCTTTGAAGTCTCTCCGAGGTATCTATAGTTTCGTCTGAAGATGTTGGGACTATAATTTCTTTAGCAAAACACATCATTGCAACTAGAACCTCGTGAAAACATTTATGAACTGTTTGATTGGAGTGTTGAAATCGTCGTTTAACTACACGAAAACGTTCATTATGCCCTATTGTAAGGATTCCTTAAGTCTGATGCAACCCAAAACATCCAAAGTTTCTCTGCCACATGCACTAAGTACTGAAGTGAAGAATGCTTCGGAAGTTTTACACAATGCATTAGAAAATACTCTAAGTGTAAAATCTTCCGAAGCCAAGACCAATATCTTCCGAAGCCAAACATGAAGTCTTCCGAAGCCTCAGAGACAAAGTCTTCCGAAGCTTCAACCTATGAAGACAGATTTCTTCCGAAGACTTTTAGTACACATGCTTTATCTGATGTACTGTTCCATAAAGCACCTTTTCCGCTGCATTTCTGTAAAGTCACCAACTTATATGAGTTGGTGAAAAGATCCATGCTTTTGGTAACTGTACATTGAGGTCTTGAGTCTGTAACTTTCCACTTTATGTACTTTATCCTTTTTGTAATGTACAAGGATGTGAGCTATGGCATGTCATAGTCACAAGGTCAAAAGGCAGATATGCCTTTTGATCCTACAATTGATTTTGTTAGTGTCTAGTCAATTGTATCCAGCTGGCTTTCAAAGTATAGCCGGCTGTAGGTTGTAGTATAAGTATTTCAAGTTCTTGTATCTTTCTCATGCCTTGTAACACTTGTAAAAGAACTTGAGAAAGCAATATACTGCCTCCTTGAAACCCATACTCTCTTGTTCTGTCTCTTTACTTTACTTGTGTTCTTTGTATCACCTTGGTTAATCCAGTTCACTGTTTGATTAAAGTTTAGTTAATCTCCTCATTGTGTTGTTGTGTTGTAATTGTGTTAAAGCCCTTAAACGGTCCTGCACCTATAATATGTAGGAACATAGCCATTTTCTCTTCAATGCTTATAGTCCTACTAGGTAGCAACCAATTTCGTTGTGAAAAATGACGACATAATAGTAAAAAAGCTTCACGTGAAAGTCTCATCATTTCTTGACATTGTGTAGGAGATCCATGTAGTAATTCATGTGTATATGCATGCCTGGTTAAAGTAGAATCATTATCTCTTATTCTTTCAATTCTTTCCTCTCGTTTCCTTTTCCGGGCCAACATCAACCAATACCATGAAAGTAGAAAGAATGATAAAATTTCACCATCCGTATACATATTTGACCTGTTAGAAGTCATTCAAAATATTTATACAAAATTCATACAAAAGCCATACATAAGTCATCTTATAAAAGTCATACAAAAGCCATACATAAGTCATCTCATAAAAGTCATACAAAAATCATTCATAAGACATACGATATCCATCCAAAAGTCACACAAAAGCCATACGAATGTCTTATAAAAGTCATACAATATCCATACCAAAAGTCATACGCAAGTCATCTAAATAAAAAAAACACAAAAGTCAACCAAGTAATCCAAACTTCCTTCCAGCATTTCTCACCCACGACTCGCAACTCACCGGCTTAAGACGTAACCAAACTTTTCTAATATCAGCACTTTCACCAAATAACAAAAGAGCCGTGTTGTATCTCGGATCTTCTTCCCCCCATTCCATTTGTTCTAGCTTCTCCATGCATGCGTCCATTTCTTTATCAAAATTATCTTTTTCCACCAACAACTTTGCAAGATTGATTATTTCATTCCCAACTTCTCTTAAATCATCATCTATTGTTTTCCTACGAACTTCTTTGCTAGTTTTAGTACTTGCCTTGCGTTTTGAACGACCCGAGGATTCTTCACTTACAGGTGGGAGATTTGTTTCCATCTGAGTGTACTGAACATCATCCAACTCATGTTCAAAGAATTCTTTAGTTGGATGAGGAAGTGTAGAAGATGACCCCTAACTATGAATGCCAGTCGCGGTCACCCCCCAAACAGTTTGGTACAAAGATCAGGGTAAGGAAGAGGCGCATGTCTCAACTTTTCAACAAACTTGTTTAACTGTTTGAAATTTTTTATAGATATAATCAAAATACTAAAAAAAAAATTATCTTATTAAAAAAGATTTCATATTAAAAAAAATACCTTTGCCTTCGCTTCCCATTCTTCATCACTCATATTGAAAGTGTTGGTTATAGGATCATAAATATTTCCCATTTTGTTTTTCAGTTTGATCCAAGCCCCGTAATTTGACTTTAGGTAGTCATATCGATTTCTCATTTGTTTATGGTCAACCATAAAATTATGATAATTTTTTAGTTTTTCTGCAACAACTTTCCATGAGCTTGCTTTTAGGCTACTACCCTCACGACCGTTGTTTGTTATTTCATGTATACATGCTTCGAGAAATGTTTTGTCGACACAATCCGACTTCCAATTAACTCTAGCTTTTCTTTCTGTCATGCCTAGATCAAGAACAATTGTAAGATGTTTGATTTTCCAAGAACTACCAAAACTCTAGCTTTTCTTTCACCAAAATTCACCAACAATTTACACCCAAAACAAACAATCAAGCAATCCTATCAATTCACCAACAATTTACACCCAAAATTCACCAACAATTTACACCCAAAACAAACAATCAAGCAATCCTATCAATTCACCAAAATTTACACCCAATATTCACAAACAATTTACACCCAAAACAAACAATCAAGCAATCCTATCAATTCACCAAAATTTACACCCAAAATCACTATCAATTTACACACAAAACAAACAATCAAGCAATCCTATCAATTCACCAAAATTTACACCCAAAATTCACCAACAATTTACACCCAAAACAAACAATCAAGCAATCCTATCAATTCACCAACAATTTACACCCAAAATTCACCAACAATTTACACCCAAAACAAACAATCAAGCAATCCTATCAATTCACCAACAATTTACACCCAAAATCATCTTCGATAGAAGGACATACACATACCTCGGATTTTGCGCAGGGAGGAGCTCCGGGGGTGTCTCGGTCAGGCAGGGAGGTGCTCCGGGGGGGTCTCTCGGTCGCGCAGGGAGGTGCTCCGGGGGGCTCTCGGTCGCGCGCGCAGGGAGGACTCTCGGTCGTGCAGTCGGTCGCGCAGGGAGCTCCGGTCGCAAATCGGTCGCGCAGGGAGGGAGGGAGCTCCGATGGCCAAGGCCTTCGCGCAGGGAGGAGCTCTGGTCGCGGTCACCGTCACGCAGGGAGGAGCTCCGGTCGCGGTGTTTGGGAGCTGCGTAAGATTAGGGGATCGATGAGGGTGCTGAGAAGAGAATGGGTCAGCAATGATTTTTTTTAGGTTTGGGTCAGATGGAATGACCCGGTCAGCCCTTACAACTTGCGTATCAAACGGGCTGACCCGCTGATCGAGTCAGCCGGGTCAGCCCGGTCAGACGAAAACAAACAACCCATTACTATAGTTATATTCATAATACTTGGATGTTAGTGATAGCCAAGCAAACATTCATTTAGAACATTGCATTAACATGTTCATAACACATGATCGCTGGTCATAGCCAACGTTCAAGTAGAACATTATTTTAACTTGTTCATAAGATTTGAATTTTGGTTATAGCCAGCTGAAGCCAATTTCAAACAAAACTTTACTTTTAGCCTATTATTTTGGTGTTGTAATAAGCCTCATCTTTAACGTATTAATTATGCTTGCTTTAATTTTTAGTTACCCCATAATTGAGCTCACTTTAAACTCTTTTACTACTTGTATTAATTTAGCATTCACTACTAACTCTAACTTCAGAGTTGAAGTTTTCACCAGGCAAACTTCGCATCCTGGGGGGACTCTATTAAACTTACTCTTAGCATGTTGGATCTTAATTATGCCCTGAGGCATGACGCTCTAGCTCTTCTTATTGCTGAAAGCACGGCAAATCATAAACAAGAGTATAAAAAGTGGGAGAGGTCTAACCAAATGTCTCTGATGGTAGTCAAGAACTCTATCTTTGTTGTAATTAGGGGAGCGATACCTGAATTAGAGAATGCTAAAACTTATCTAAATTTAGTCGAGGAACAGTTTAAAATATCTTCTAAAGCACATGCGAGTACTCTAATTTTAAAGATGCTTACTTCAAAGTATGATGGGTTTAATGTTATGGGTGAGCACATAATGGTGAAGAACTACATGACTCATAAACTCAAGAGCTTATACATGGAGATCAGTTATGGCTTTCTAGTACATTTCATAATGACTTCTCTTCCCGCGTGCTTTGATGTTTTTAAGATCAACTATAACATCTAGAAAGAAAAAATGGTTAATGGGTGAGTTGATAGCAATATGTGCGCAGGAGGTAGAACGCCTGAAGCTAGAAAAACCTGATGTTGTTCGTGTTACAAGCATTAAATTGTTAAAGAGGAAAGGAAACTTCAAAAGGGAAAGCTCCAAATTCCATAAGGCTAACACAAGTGTAGTTTCCAACTTAAATGCCTCCTTCGGACAATCATGCCGTAAATTCTGTCACAATAAGGGGCATGCGCAACGGAATTACCCTAAGTTTAAGGAGTGGCTAGTTAAGAAAGGTAACCATATATTCATGATATATGAGTCATTTAATGTTAATGTTCCAATTAACACATGGTGGGTTGATTGTGATTCTATGGTTCATGTTACTAACTCCACACAAGGATTCCTTACAATCTGAAAGCTGGAAAGAAACTAAATGACAATTAGGATGGGAGATGGTGACGAACCTAATGTTGAATCCGTAGGAACCATGCAATTAATAATGAAAACTAGTCATTATAGTAAACTTTATGATATATTATATGTAGCGAGGATAACTTGGAACTTGGTATCTGTACCAAAGTTATATAATGATAGTTATGAAGTTTTCATGGTCGTGACAAAGTCATTATTACTTTAAATTCTCGTGTTTGTGGTTATGGTTATGGTTATCTAGATGGAAATCTCTATAAGTTAGAACTAGATAATCAATTTTCAAAATCATTATTATCATATAATGTGAAGGAAAACATTAAAAAACAAAAACGAGATTTGGAAATATCATCCATGTTGTGGCATCAACGTTTAGGCCATATATCACAGGATCACCTGTTAAGACTCGTGAAAGATGAGGTATTACCAAATCTTGACTTCTCCGATTTTGAAATATGTGTTAAATTTCTTAAAGGTAAAATGGCTAACGGATCTAATAAAATTGCCATTATGATTTCTTGTAGAACTCATACACACTTACATTAGTGAACCTTATCCTATTGGAACATCAAGCATGCAGCTGGTTGACCTTGGAGGTTGACTTTTCTTTTACAAACTCCATCTTTCGAATCACAACCTTCTTTGCTTTGGCCTTGAGTTCTTCCCCCCTTTTCTCCCTTTCTTCCTCTTCCTTTTCTCTTTTGTCTTCTTCTTCTTCATCTACTTCTTTAACTACTCCCTCCTTCTCTTCCTTCTTTATTGTCTCAACCTTTTCAACAGATGCCCTTGTATAGGTGGGTTCGACAGATACTTGCTTCTTTACCTCAAGGTTGCACTTAGGGATATATGTGGGAGTGTATGTCATTAGTGGTTTCATAATATTATACCTTAAACCTGTCTCGGTTTGACATAACTTTTGGGAGTATTCAGTAAAAGCAAGCAATTTTTCAAACCTTTTAGTTGGAACATTGTATTTACCGGCATATGCTTTAGCTATAGCCAAATCACATTGTGCTGATTTCAATCTACTCAAGAGATTATCAATTTGGGTCTCCAAGTTAGTTTGCTCATGTTTTACTTGTAAAAAAATCTTTTCGAGCTCTATTATCTTTTCCTTTTGAGCCTGATCATTTTTCTTAAAATAAGTTTTAAGAAGATTGATTTATTCAATAGACTTCATAAGATCCAAATTGTGAATTTTATACAAGTTTACCTTAGCAATGCACTCAGGTGTACAGTAAGGTTTAGAAGTTATCCAGAGGTGAGAAGGTTGAGCTTCTAGCCATCAATGCATTGTTGATGGGAGTGACATCTTCCACTTGGAAACTCCAGTCAATCACCACTTCTACTGAGGCTACAGCTGCTGTATTTCTTTGGCTGGAAGAAGTAGAGGGACTTTTATAAGTTGAGGGTTTTTTAAAGTTTGATGAGCTTCGGGAGATGGGTTTGATATCAGTGATTTGCATTCTTTGGCAAAGTCTTCCAACTGGTTGCAGTTGAAGTATTTCACTTTGCTCTTGTCAAACCCAAATCCTGATCTTCTCTACCTCAGGTACTTTCTTCCGGTTCTCAAGTGAAACTGCTTAGCCCTGAAAGAGATCATGGCTATCTGGTAGTTGATGTTCATTTCCTTAAGATCATCTGGATGAATGCATTCTAGATCTTTTTCAGAGAGTTTAAAGAAGTTGGCTTGTTCATTAACAAAGGCTGAGTTTGAGGAATATGTTTGTGAAAAGGATGGTGAGGCCTACTGATTCCATCTGCTAAATGATGATGATGACTGAGATTCAACAGTTGGAGATTCATTGATAATCAGTACTTGATGAGTCACCATAGGAGTTTAATAGGCTTGGGAGTGGGAGTGGAAGTGAACAGGTTCATGAATAGGTGCCATAAGAGCTGATGAGTTTGAGAGGTTTGAAGATTTGCCAAGTGATTCTTCATCTGCATGGATCTCCATTTTATAAGCACTCAGGATGCCATATAACTCCTCAAGGGTCACCGTCTTTAGATTCTCCGTTCTTCTAATAGACACAGTGTAAACTGTCCATGTCTTCGGCAAAGACATCAAGAACTTTCTGAGAACATCACTATTCCCATCTTCACTCTTGCTTCATTGAGAGAGTCTAGTAGTTTGACATATCTAAGATATGTAACAGTCATGGTTTCTCCCCTTGTGAAACCAAAGTTCTCAAACTTCTGCTTCAAGACATCTCTTTTGTTTTCTTTCATATCATCTGTTCCTTCAAATCTAGCCTTCAATGCTTCCTATAACTTTTGAGCAGTTATGAATTTCTTAAGGCCATGCATGATGTTGTTTGGTATGCTCATTCTGATAAGCCATAGAGCCTTTAAATCCACATCCATCTTCTTTAGATCTTCATCTTAGTACTTTATGGGATCTTTAGCATTCATGACTCCACCTTCACTAGCAGCTTGGACCATAGGGATATATGGTCCATTCAGAATAGAGAACGGGAGTCTCATGTCTTGATTTCTTATAAAATCCTCCATTCGGATTTTCCAAGTATCAAAGTCATGTGGTGTAAACATGGGAGGTTTTGTCTGATTTCTATCTCCAAGTCATGCTTACTTGAGATGGCCACAATAGTCATTTTGAAAGGATAGAGGGGTATGAAGAAGTGTGGTGTTTGATAGTGTGATTAAATAAAAAAAGTAATATGTTGAAAGGTAACTTCAATCAATTCAAGAGCCAAAGCTCTGATACCACTTGTTGGTTCAGGGTTATAGATTAACAAGACTTTTCTATCTGATCAGAAGTTAACAAATACGAAATTTAAGTTAACAACTTACTAACAAAACACAAATACTTTGAGTAAATATAAATACACAAGTTGTTCTTTCAAAGTATTCACTTGATTAATCTTTAGGGTACAAATGTAAAATCGATAGATAAACCAATTGGCTTGACAAAGCTTGCCTCTACTATACAAGTATGAGGAGTTTATATTATAAAATCTAAACAATAAGTATAAACTATTATATGTTCAAAATGTATAGCAAAAGACAATCTGCATATCGGAGTTAGGCAGCTTCCGTACTATGTTGTCTACAAAAGGTGAAACACAACATCTGTCGGTACAAACGGTCTTGTTCAGTGCTGATCAGTAGCAGTCGATCAGCAGCTCATCTTTTGATGCTGATTGGCAGTTGTTCAACATATGCTGATTGGCAATCATTTAGCATATGTGATCCGGTAGTTGATTCATCACTTGGCAAGAATCGGCAATTGGTAGCCAGTGCTGAATTCTTGAGCTTTACGTAGCTTCATTCTCTTTATAGATTAATGATCGCTGTCGAAGTATCAATCAAATAAGATGTAAAATGTATGTTCCTATTCACCTTAACTAGTTAGGGTAAGTAGGGTTGTCGATCCTCGTGGAATTAGTGGTCGGTGTGTCGTACTTTGATTTGTAAGAAAATGGATTAAAATAATAATTACTAAACTATTGCCTCTTGGCTGTGAAAGGTGAATTTTAGAATGATTAACGAATTAACTAAGAAAACAAATTGCAAGTAATGAAAGTTGATTAGAAAACGATTATGCAAAAGAGTAATCCACCCCGGGATACAGGTTCGGTTTTCGTAAATTTCTTAGTTCAACTTAGTGGAAAATCCTTAACGGGGATTCTATACGTTTAGTGATTAAGTGATAAAGATAACCAAGACTTAACGGGTCCTAGTACACCATACCAATTGAATTAGCAATCAAAACCTTGCAATCATACAACTCGCGCAAAACCATATGACATTCAAATCAAGATCTACAAAAACAATTGTTTAAATAATCAAACACAAGTAAAACTCAATAAAGAACTTAACGGGTTCTATAGTTTAATCCCAACACAATTTGAACATAAACGAAAAACCTAATAACACCAAAACCTATTACCCGAGGTAGATCACGAAAAGTTTAGCCTTGCATCTTCATGAATTCGGTAACAAAATTGGGTTGGAACATGATTTGATGGATTGGAATGAGTTGGAGAAGTGGAAAAGACCTCAAGAATCGTCAAAGTTCGTCCCTTTCTGCTCCCAATGCGAATTAGGGTTTTTGGAATCAATAATCCTCCTTAAATATGGTCAAAACCCGGAGAAAATTAGTCAATCCTCGCAATACAACGTAAGCTACGTCCTTAGGGACGTAACTTACGTCCTTTCTTCATTCGTACGTCCTTGCTTATTGTCCTACGTCCTCATACTGCTGCCTTTGGGGAATGACGTAAGCTACGTCCTTAGGGACGTACTTACGTCCTTTGTTGGAATTCCATTCTTTTTCTCCGTTCTTTCATACTCTGCACCTGCAATCCAAAATCATACAACGTAATTGCATTCGATGGTAATTATATAGTAAAAACATGTATTTAACTACCTAAAACACATGTACATCATGAATGCATCAAATCCGCACACTTGTCATTTGCTTGCCCCCAAGCAAACTCACTCATAACACTACACTATCATTAAACAAGTACGATCCAGCCATGTATTCACCTTCTGTTAGCTAGGGTTTCAAGTCATACCCACTCACAATTTCATACATGAAGTTATAGCTTTGTAAGCAAAGATATTACTCATTTGAAATATGATCTATCTAACCAAGCCCAACAAGCTTTCTAGTCTTCCTTATGCATGTAATCACTCCTCTCACAAGTTTCACTCCTCTCGGTTTAGTATCTGGTCTAGCAAAAGGTGTGCTAGTATATCAGTGTAGTACTCTCAACCAAGAACGACTCATGATTACCATAAGCTTGCATAATGATCGTAACTCCACCAATTAACACAAACCATGCACACATCAAAAGGTCCTTGAAGGGTTGTAATGTAAAGCTTAGGGTTTAGGTATGGATAAGGAATTTGGAGTGACTAAAGGCGATGAAATCCAAATAAGAATGTTGAACATACTAAACAATAAATCACCACTACATAGTGAATTTGGGTAGACTTGACCCATCTTCACAATTTATTACCACTGAAACATAGCATTGATATTGTGATCATTTTGACCCATTATTTTTTTCTCTTTTTTTTTCTATTTTTTATAATGATTATATCTAAACACTTCACTGCTTCTAACAATATTATATCAAAAATTCAAGCAATACTTATCAGATTTCATCACACGGGCTTAAAAAGTAAACAGGTTTGAGAAGGCTAATGGGTTGATTCGGGTTTAACAAATAACAAGGTTGGGGGCTCAAAGTGGCGACTAGAGGATCATGTTAGGGTGGATAATATAATTGAGAAAGGCTAATAAAACAAAGGTTCATCCTAGTGCCTTAATCATATATGTGCAACAGTTTGGTTCATGATCTTGAAACGTATCAATTATGCAAGTTCTAGAATAATGCAATCATTCTGGTAAACACACATGAAGGAAAATGAGCAATTAACCTATTGATGTTCTAAGCTCATGTATAGGCTCAATCCTCACAAAAAAACGATGGTAAACAGGTTAAGGATGCGAAAACATGCATAAAAAAACCACTATCTGGCTTGTTACCCCGGTTAAACATCTCAATCAATTCTCAGAAATTGTTTTTTTTTCTAGTAAGACAGCCATGACTAAGGACCTTTGCTTGTGCACAGGTTAAACATACTTTCACGATTTCCATTGAAAAAAATAAGCTTTCATGCACAAATAAGTCGCTTTAGGGGCATTTTGAAAACTTTTGTTTAATCATCATTTTTTTTGTTCTTAATTTTCAACCTTCCCCTCATCCCCACACTTAAACCTTGCATTATCCTCAATGTATATATTAAAATTTTTATGTGAAACAAGGGTACTATCAAACATCCTAACCTTTACCCAAGTGCAATTACAAGGCTAACTTTCCACGCATGCACCATGTCTACCATACAAAATCCTAATTAAACACATTCCCTTAACATAACACTTAACACACCACCAAGTACAAAGCAGCAAATAATTGTTCCTAAATTATCAAGCACCACCTACTAGTTAAAACATCACATATAGTTCAACATAATTATTAAATAAGAAAGAGCACGTGGACCTAATCGTAGGATCAGCGAGTGCATCAATAACCACCAGACGGTGGCCCTGTGTATGGCTGCCCAAAAATGCTCTCGAAGAATCCTTTTCTTACATCTCCCATATCGAATGCATCTGCCCGATTTCAACTCGATCCACTTGTTTCATCAGTCGGTGGTGTGGTGGTTGGCAACCACACAGATGGTGTAGATTGCGGGTAAAATGGCGCCTGTTGAGTCTGACTAAAGGGCATGACATCCGGTGACTGCCAATCTGTAGGAGGGGGTGTCACTGTATACGGCAGTCCCTGCATATAGTCTTCTCGATGGCGAACTTCTTCACTATACATGTAATCCTGATTTCGGTAGAACTCTTGAGAATACATCATGCATGTACAACCTGTTTCTTTCTATTTCCTCTATTTTTCAATGAAATATCCTCTGTTCTGGCTCCGCCCACCGTGTAAACCCCACGGGATGAGCTTGCGCCACTGCAACTCTCATCCTCCACTGATAAGGGTTATCATCCTTTTCCACTTCTTCTCTTACAAGAGTCTGCATATGCCTTCCTTCTTCCTGTAGAGTGTCACCTTCTCTTATACCTGATATCCCATCTATCACCTCTAGATATCTCCCATTTTTCTTGTCAACTAATTTATGCACTTCCCCAAATCGCTCATATGACCATCCCGATGGCAAATTCCTTATCTTGAAAGGTACATGTATTACCTTCTTTTTAGTAGCTCAACTTGGTAACACATTTTGTTTTTTAAAGAATTTAGCCAACAGTCGACAATGTGGAATGGATTTTCTATTAGACTTCTCTCGAGATTCCCAAATACCCCAAAGGATTAGATGCCTTACTGATAAGGCCGGTTTCCCTGTGACTAATGCATGGAGGACCATTACTTCGTATAATCGCACTTTAGCCTTATCTCCCAACCGAGGTAACACATTTTGATTTAGGAAGATTAACAACTTTGGAAGAGGTTTTAGATTTGCCCGATCAAGTGACTATCTTGTAACATTCGTTCCTTCAGGCACCTGAAACATCTCATGGATCATGTTTCTCCACACTTCTTCTTTAGCTACCTTGCAAGCTAGCATTGCATCTGATGGATATGTGTATGGTGTCCCATCGGTTGTCCCTGTGTCAAAGTTTGCAATCCGATTTAAGTTAAAGAATGACAGACTTATTGTTTTTCTACTTACTTTCCTGTGAGTTGGGTGGTAGATGGAGGGGAATTTCCTGGCTCCTTTCTCAAAGTTGACATCCACTCCAAAATAGCATTCACATAAATGTCTTCCACCCCATCATTGTTGAAGCTTAAATGTTGTTCCCAACCCAATCGTGTAAAACATTCGACTACTCTGAATCTTTTGAAATCAGATCGGTAAATTTGGCGCTCGCATATCATGCGTTTGTCGGTTGATACTTGACTCTTTTTCATCTTCTTTAAGTACATTTTTGCTTGAACATCTTCCCCCTTGAATGATGAAAGACGTCAGTTCTTCCGCCAAATGGGAAGGCCATCATCCTCATACTCTTCGTCGTCTGGATCCACTTCCTCCATAGCCTCAGTGTCTGACTCTCCATCAGACCCTGCCTCCTCCATTGCTATATCTTCCTCTTCAGATTCTTCATTAGAAGTTACCCTTGCTTTCTTTGGTCAAGATGAGGATGCAACTTCTTTTCCTTTCTCCCTTCCTGCTGGAACCTTGGTTCGCACCATCGAACCTATAATAACACAACTCAAAATTAGCACATTATCACTGACCAACACATATGTTCTTACCATCCCAAGTGTCTTACTTTTAGCCTCAAATTATAGTTTATTGGTTGGTTTCTAACAAAGATGTCCATTACATGAATCCACTCATATCATAAGCTACATTCAACTTATGTAAAAAAAATCTTTAAGCTATCCACTACACCCTCTTAGTCTAAGCCATACTCTTTCAACATACATTCTCACTTTGATTCACTCCCACCCATAACTACAAGTACATGATTACCACCCTACACTTTAGACACCATCACTACATCTAGCCATACAATCATGTTCACATAATCAAAGAAATGAAGAATTAGAAGTGTACCTTAGTGCTTTAGACTGTGTAAGACGATAAAGGTGAAAACTTGACTCAAATTCTCCAACACTACCACAACACTTCGTAACCTTTGCCTTCTCAAAACTCACAAACAGCAGCAAATCTCACTAAATTACTCCATGGGTTTTGTAGTTCTCGAAAAACTAAGTAAAACCCCTATAAACTTGCTTGATTTGTTGAAGTATGGAGGGAGAATCGATAGATGGTAAAACTAGGGTTTTGGTGGGTTATGGTGGAGAAAATGAAGAATGGTGAGAGAGTGGAAGAAAAGGGTGTAATTTTTGGAAGATATGAGTGAGAAAAATCAGGATATTTGAGTGGTTAGGGTAATTACACGACTTTTAGGATTGAAACAATGACTTTTAACCTCTGCGTGCGACGTAAGCTACGTCCCAAGGGACGTAACTTACGTCCTTTGTGAAATGTTGATTCTTTTGTTTTTGGACGTAACACAGTCGGCTAGAACGTAAGTTACCATGAGGACGTAAGCTTACGTCCAGAAGGACGTAAGTTACGTCGTTTTATTAAAAATGAATATTATTATTATTATTATTTTGTATTTTTTTTCTAACCTGGGTGGTTTACCCCACCCCCTCATACAAATTAAAGTCGCCCTCGACTTTGCTTTATTTTAAGTGTATCATGAGAGTGGGTAAACACGTTAACTCAAAAACAAAACGATGATGAAAAGACACAATAAAATATTAATAAAATAAAATAAAATGAATTACTAGACGTCGGGTTGCCTCCCGCAAGCGCTAAGTTTTGTAAGTCTTCAGCCGACCTTCTCGAGATCCTCACGCATTCAATTCCAATTTCGATGAAGTTAGTACTAACTTCACCGATTCCTCTAAAACCGGGTTTAGATCTGTATCTTCCAGATATGGTTTCAGACGATGACCATTCACGAATTGTCTTAAATGATCATCAAAATCCTCAATCTCTATATCACCATAATTCCCAACGCTTAATTCCATGATGTGGGCATATACGGATCAGTTCTTTAAACCTTGTGAATGCTTCGTGAAACTGTTCTCCTGCTTGTTGTTGAAAGGACCGAATAGCATCTCTTGCGTCACTGGTTTTACCCATAGAATAATATTCATCCAAAAATGTTTGTTGCATTTCTTGCCATGTGTGAATACTATTGTCAGGTAAAGTGAGGAATCATTGCTTAGCTCTATCTTTCAAGGTGAATTGAAATAGTCGCAACCTCACCTCATCTTGTGTGAAGTGATTTCCACCAATAGTGCTACATATGGCATCAAACTCAACAAGATGCACATATGGTTCTTTTGTTGCAGTGCCTCTAAATGCAGGAAGAATGGTGAGATAGTGAGGACGTACATCAAAAGCTCTTCCTCTACGATTCGGAGGCGTGATGGGATTTGGATTTTCAGAAACAGCCGGTCTGATATGGCTATCCACACCTCGTACTTGAACTCTTTGAGGTCTTTTTGGTTGATTGACAGTATTGTTAACCCTACCCTGATGTTGATTGATAGGTGGTGCATTCCACCCATGTTGATCATTCCCCCAATTGTTATTTCCATTATATCCATCACCGCCACCAAAATCTCCATCCCAAGCATCATAGTTTTCACCATTATAGGGTTCATCATTGTTATTCCACTCATCTTCATAATCTCCATCACCCGTGTGAATACTATGCATGCTCACATGATCAAAGTCATCTCCTTGATTGAGGTTATTGTGATTCATGTTATAGTTGGGTGGTGGTTGATTTAGGTTGTTGTTGCGGTTATTATTTGGAGGTGGCGGTGGATTTGGGTTTTGATTTTGGTAATTAGGAGGAGGGTGTGGAATTTGAGGTGGTTGGTTATTTGGATTTTCCATTCGAGTTGAATCAGATGAACTGTTAGCTGCTTGATCAATAGCTTGTGAAACGGATGTAGTTGGTAACCCTGATCGATGTAGAACACGATTGTACCTTGCTGATTTCTCTATCTCTGGATCGAATACTAATGGTGATTTCCTACCAGAATAACAAGTATGCATGCAACCTGTCACCTGCACACTGAACAACACCAAGCGTAACAAGGAAATAAAAGAATAAAGCAAGACAAGTAAACAAAACTAAAAACAAATCAAATAACAAAACACCAAGCGCACCGATTCCTGATAACAACGCTAAAATTTGATCAATGTCAAAGTATCAATCAAATAAGATGTAAAATATGTGTTCCTTTTCACCTTAACTAGTTAGGGTAAGTAGGGTTGTCCATCCTCGTGGAATTAGTGGTCGGTGTGTCATACTTTGATTTGTAAGAAAATGGATTAACATAATAATTACTAAACTATTGCCTCTTGGCTGTGAAAGGTGAATTTTAGAATGATTAACGAATTAACTAAGAAAACAAATTGCAAGTAATGAAAGTTGATTAGAAAACGATTATGCAAAAGAGTAATCCACCCCGGGATCCAGGTTCGGTTTTCGAAAATTGCTTAGTTCAACTCAGTGGAAAATCCTTAACGGGGATTCTATACGTGTAGTGATTAAGTGATAAAGATAACCAAGACTTAACGGGTCCTACTACACCATACCAATTGAATTAGCAATCAAAACCTCACAATCATACAACTCACGCAAAACCATATGACATTCAAATCAAGATCTACTAAAACAATTGTTTAAATAATCAAACACAAGTTAAACTCAATAAAGAACTTAACAGGTTCTATAGTTTAATCCCAACACAATTTGAACATAAACGAAAAACCTAATAACACGAAACCTATTACCCGAGGTAGATCACAAAAAGTTTAGCCTTGCATCTTCATGAATTCGGTAACAAAATTGGATTGGAACATGATTTGATGGATTGGAATGAGTTGGAGAAGTGGAAAAGACCTCAAGAATCGTCAAAGTTCGTCCCTTTCTGCTCCCAATGCGAATTAGGGTTTTTGGAATCAATAATCCTCCTTAAATATGGTCAAAACCCAAAGAAAATTAGTCAACCCTCGCAATACGACGTAAGCTACGTCCTTAGGGACGTAGCTTACGTCCTTTCTTCATTCGTACGTCCTTGCTTACTGTCCTACGTCCTCATACTTCTGCCTTTGGGGAACGACGTAAGCTACGTCCTTAGGGACGTAACTTACGTCCTTTGTTGGAATTCCATTCTTTTTCTCCGTTCTTTCATACTCTGCACCTGCAATCCAAAATCATACAACGTAATTGAACTCAATGGTAACTATATAGTAAAAACATGTATTTAACTACCTAAAACACATGTACATCATGAATGCATCAATTAACAGTTGGTCATTTGTGGAATAATCTCTCTCTTAAATAAAGCCATATTGGAAGCGATTTTGCCTTGTGATAGCTATGAACACGTTGACCTTAATAGGCACCCACTTTAACCATCTGAAATTTTGATATGGGGATGGCAACAACATAGTTAATGATAGATTGATTATTTACCCCTAAATTTTGCAATTCACTTGAGACTTTTATAATGTGTTTCCAAGGACCATTGATAGATTTATTTACCTAAAATAGACCCAAGTGATTGTTAGAGTGATGGATGCTTTGAATAATTTGTCCCTGATTTCTTCTTTTTTAAATCACCATAGCCATTTACAAAGTACGGAGATATTTGCAGCCCATCGAGATCCAATTCTTATTCCTCTCTTTCTTTTAGCAGCAAGCATATTTTCACAAAAAACTTAACATATTTTGGAAGACTCTCTGGTTCTTCCCTAACAAAATTTCTTCTTATCCTTTCCAGCACTTTATAACTTGAGATGGGTCATGCAATAGTGTTAATTAATAAATCGATAAGCTACCTATAACCGATTTTATGATAGTTATCCGACCTCCAATTGAGAGAGATGACGCCTTCCATGATGAGAGCCTATTATTGACTCTTGTGATCATTGGATCCTTGTTTTTAATCCAGGACATCAAAACCCCAATGGAAGACTGAGATAGGTAACCGAGAATTTCCTTTTCTTTCAACAGAGAATTTGAATCATAGTATCAACCTAATCTTATTTTACTCCCACACCCATAATTGAGCTCTTTTTAAAGTTGGTTTTTAGACTAGATGCCATGTTGAAACAACAAAGGATATAGCTTAAGTTTAATATATTTCTTTTAGACCACTCTCTGATGAACAAATCATCATCCGCATATAGCAAATGAGATATATTGTGATCTTTGTACGGGAATTAAATACTATGAAAAGCACCAAGGCGTCTTGAGGAATCTATAACAACATGAAGACCCTCCATGGGAAAATATGAAAAGGAAAGGAGATTAGGGATCTCCTTGTCATAGGCCATAAGAGATATTAAATTCCTTAGTTGGAGAGCCATTAATGATAACCGAGATTCTAGAGGATGAAAGACAGCTTCTCTTTAACTAGGAGTCGGTCTTTAATATGCCAGGTAACACTTACTTCCATGCCAAGCATACATCATTACTTCACATACCTACTCAACCTTATATGCATACTAAATAGTCAACCTAACTGAGTTAGTCCTAGTGTCATCTTAAAAACACAACTTGAGATTTAATAATATTGCATAACATCATTTAAATGTTTCATTATAACATGTCATAATGTATACATATTATTAACACATCATAGCATAACATGATCATAACATATAATAATAAAGTTAGTGTTCATAACCTTTATATGCATAACATCCTAAATGCTAATTGGAGTTCTAACCATCAATTAGTCACATAAAAACACCTTTCACAAGCGTTCTGTCGTGGGACCTAATTTACACTTTTCTAATTATTGATATCTTGTCTCTTTAATATTGAGTTCTTTTATACTATGGGGTTCATATCTCATATGCACCCCTAGGGCTTTATAAACCACCTAAGTGTAAGATTGTTTATCAAGCTTTTAATGACAAGCCTTCAGTTCTTGTATTATATTATCTATAAATTTAGATCTACATGCATTAGTTTACATGTACAAACCAAAAAAATACCAAATTATTATTGTGCCAAAGACATTCGAACCTCCTTGAAAAAGTTAAAGGAAAATGTCTCCTTTGTTCAACTATCAAACTTCTTCCTGTCCCCAACATTAAATTATGGGAGTATAATTTGATTGATAATCTTTTACAAATAGTAGGGAGTATGGTAAGGATTTTAATCTTTTGCTTTCTTTATACTAGACTCATATATGTTTCCATCACAAGCTATTTCAGTAATGGCTCAAATTAGTTGATGCTGAAGTGATCCTATTCTCCGGTCTAATGGCTTGAAGATTAGAATAGTTGTCTATTTTTTACTTTCTTTCATCCAAACATATTTAACCATAGTGTTTCCTTCTAATGTGAAACCAAAACGCCATAGTTGATGGGAAACATTCTTTGTGACCCATACTATATCATATAGAAGAATGATTTGTGATTTTCCTACGGTATGTAACTAACCTGTTTGCACAATACTTGAAGAGGTTTGTTGTAACTTCTTAAACAGAAGAAAAATGAGTGATATCATTTGAATATCTTATGTTCCATACGAGTCAATGTTATCCGCTTTATAGAATATGAGATATTGAGCTCACAACTTCATTTTGTTATTAGGGTAGACTTTTCACGAGACATGCATTATGATTCTCCCACTCAAATGTATCTGACTTCATTTGTTATTTGCCTTTACAACGCCTTAAACACATTATAATATTTGACGTGATACATTTTTATGACCAAGGATCTCTTGTCTAAGGTGTACATAAGCTAAAATAAACAAGGACCCAAATTATATGAACACTAATACAAGAGATGGTTTAATACCTAAACTTCATTAGGATGGAAAGGGTGCGGTTTATTTTACCCTCTACTACATTAGCCCCCAACCAATGTTATGACGCTGCCATATTAGAACCTAAAACTATTTTAAAAGATCATGACACAATCAATCTTTCAAACCTACAACTACCTTAAGTTTTTCACATAAAAAATAAATTGCATATTTAAATAAATAACAACATAATTTCACTAGTTAAGAATAAAATACACTAAAATAAAATTTAAAATAACTAAAAGTACAAAAAATAAAACCTAAAAACTAAAATTAAAATTTAAATAAATGTAAAATTTAAAAAATAAAGAAAATCCTAAACATCACAAAGCCAACCTCATTTCGTGGGTTGAAGGATTATTTGCAAGAATTGTCCCCATAAATTGTCATGTAACATTGTCATGCAGATTTAAAAATATATTCATAAGCTCAACCAATTCTCTAATTCATACATTCATAATTTTCATTTTACCATCTTATATCAAAGACATTTTCTCTTCTCTTTCTTATTCCTTCATTGTCTTGTAGTTAGAAATAACGTCAATCAACCTTTTTTTAGGTTGATGTCTCTGCCACTTTTTTCCCTTTTTATGGAGGCCATGTCAGTGTCGTTTCTTTGTTTAGGCAGGGAATGTTGCTTGTACAATCTTTATTTAAACTTACATAGTTGTCCTATTCACATACTTATGTTCTTTTTTCAGAGTGACTAACATGTTCTTATTTCTAATGGAGTCATACAATATCTCATGCGTTAATGTGGGAAAAACCTTTCTTATCATAAGTCTTCTAGTATTACATCGCTACTTTCATTATACCAACATCCGTTGAACATACTGATATTTAAATTTAAATTAATCTACTTTAAATTTAGTAGGTGGACAAATCAGTTGCTCACCAACTAGCATCTTAACATGTTTAAAACTCGAGCTTGAAACGAGTTGTACTTATGTTGATTTTTGACGCTAGAGTCCTTAGAGATGTGAGCCCACACCTTGGCGAAGGCTACTTCCTCACATTCATTCCACAACTTAGAGTCACCCGTTTTAAGAATTTTCCTTAATCTTCAACGGGGGTCTCATCGTCCTTATCCTCTCATTCTTTCTCCTCATCTTGTTGTTGTTCTTCTTGCTCATCTTCATACTTGTTGTTCTCCATCTTCATCATCAATCTCTAGTTGGCTTAGTTTAACACAAGTTGGGTTACTATATGGTTTATATTAGTAATGGAGGTTTAGGTCATGATTTAAAGTGTGTGTAAGGATTCCTATAAGTCTGATGCAGCCAAAACATCTAAAGTCTGTCTACATGCATGCACTAAAGAACTGAAGTAGACATGCTTCAGAAGTTTTACACCTTGCACTAGAATATTCTAAGTGTAAAATCTTCCGAAGCCAAGACCAACATCTTCCGAAGCCAAAAGTGAAGTCTTCTGAAGCTTCAAAAACAAAGTCTTCCGAAGCCAAAGAGTGAAAACAGATTTCTTCCGAAGACTTTTGAGGATATGCCTTTATCTGATGTACTTTACCTTAAAGCTGGACCAGCTTTCCGCTACGACTCTGTAAAGTCACCAACTTACATGAGTTGGTGAAAAGGTCCATGCTTTTGGTAACTGTACATTGAGGTCTTGAGTCTATGCTTTCTACTTTATGTAATTTTATCCTTTTTGTAATATATTAGGATGTGAGCTATGGCATGTCATAGTCACTAGTCAAAAGGCAAATCTGCCTTTTGACTCTACATTTGATTTTGTAGTTGTCTAGTCAATTGTATCCAACTGGCTTTCAAAGTATGGCCGGCTGTAGGATGTAGTATAAAGTATCTCAAGTACTTGTAACTTTTATCGTATGCTTTGTAACATTTGTAATAGAACTTGAGAAGCAATATACATCATTCTTGAAAACCAATTACTTGTGTTGTTTGCCATCTTGTTCTGTCTCATATTTACTTGTGTTCTTAGCATCTTTCACAAAAAGTTAACCAGTTCTCTGTTTGATCTGTTAAGTATTCTAAGCAACTCTCCTCATTGTGTTGTTGTGTTGTAAGTGCATACCCTTCACCGGTCTTGCATTTGGTATCAGAGCATTCCAGGTTCTTGGTATAACCTCTCACCATCTTAAGATCGTTCACACACACAAAATACTTAACAACTCAAATGGCACCTATTACCAAAGCTGATATGGAAACTAGAACTATGAAAAAGTCTCCACTGATCACTCCTGAAGACTTTGATACTTGGTGTCAAAGAATGGAAGGCTTCATCAAGTCTCAAGACTCCAGGATATGGGACTCTGTTGTTGAAGGACCTTACATACCAAGCAACACTTCTGCTACTGGTGGTGGTATGATTCCTAAGGTTGTGGCTGATTACTCTGAAGAAGACAGGAAGAGAATAGAGATTGATCAGAAAGCCATGACAGCCCTTTAAACTTCTCTTCCAAACTCCATCTACAGAGGCTTCAAGAAGTGGAAAACTGCCAAGCAACTATGGGAAGCACTGAAGCTGATGTATGAGGGGTCTACTGAAGCAAAGGAGAACAAGAAGGATCTCCTGAAGCAGCAGTTTGAAAACTTCACTTTTAAGGTAGGTGAAACCATGGCTCAACAATACTTTAGGTATGTTGAGATTGTGGATACTCTAATGGATGTTGGAGTAACTCTTGAGAATAGGGACATTGTAAGGAAGTTTATGTCCTCTCTTCCTAGACAATAGACACATTATTGTGTTGTTATCAAGAGGACTGAGAACCTTAAGACTCTCACTCTTATAGAGTTGTATGGTATTCTTAGTGGCTACCAGATGGAGATGAACATGCAAAACTCATCTGGTAACTCCAGCAATCAACTGAGTTCAGCCCTCCATGTGGTTGAAAGGGAAAGCATTGAACCACAACATCATCTTATATGCTACCCAGACAACTCACAAAAGGGCCCTTTCATCACCTTCCCAGAGACTCCAAGGGAAAGCTACACTCAAGGAAGTCCTTTCCAAGAGACAAGTTCTTCTCATGCCTTTGTCTCTACTGATGAAACCTCAGGCAACTTTCTCTTCACCCTTGAAGATTTGGACTGTATCCATCCAGATGATCTGGAGTATATGGAGATAGTCCAGCAGATGGCTCTTCTCACTCACAGACCCAAGAAGTTCTACAAGAGGACAGGGAGAAAGTTTCCAAGCAATGCAGCCAGTGGAAAGTTTGGGCTAGATAAAAGCAAAGTAAAGTGTTACAATTGTAACCAGATGGGACACTTTGCAAGAGAGTGTAAGGCACCAAGGACAAATGGTGGCCAAGCACAAACCAGACCAAACTACATTGAGAAAGCCCCCCAGAATGAGAAGCCAAAGCAGCAAGTTGCAGTTGCTGTTGAAGAAGGAGGCTTTGACTGGAGCTTTCAGGTGAAAGATGCATCTCCAAACCAAGTACTCATGGGAGACCACGATGAAGCCAAGGTATTGGAACATCTTTGTACTCCTGAATGCATTGCTAAAATTAATAGATACAGGTCCTATAATTTAGAAATGATATCTGATCTTGAGTCCTTAAATATCTTAAAAGCTGATTTTAAAAGAGCTGAAAATGATTATAAACTAAAGATAGAAGACTTAGAGAAAACCATTTCAACTCTTAAACATGAGCATACAAACTACAGGACTCAGATCAAAGATCTCATAACTAAATTAACTGAATGCCAGGCTGAGCTTGTGATCAGCAAAGCCAAGGCAGAAAAATGTGTTCTTAAAGAAGAGACCTTCAAGAACATAATATCCTCATCCTTGCATGCAAAAGTTTGTCATCAAAATAAGCAGGGACTAGGATCTTATGAGATAGCTCCTCCACACACAATCTTGTGTGTAAGATCTCCTAGGTGTGGAACTTATGAAGATGAGCTTCCCCTCATAGATCCTGTGACTGAAGAGGACGAAGAGGAGATGGTGGAGAATGGCTCTGAGAAGAGTGAAGAAGAGCATTCAAATAAGGGTTACCATCCCTCTGAGAAGACAAAAGCTATTGGGATGACCAAGTCAAGAAGAAAGAACTTGATCAGGAAGGCCAAAAGAAAGTCCAAAAAGGCTCAAGAGATCAATGCCACCTTCAATTCTACATAGAAACAAGTCTTCATCTCTGCAGGATTTGAAGTGGTGAAGGCTGAAGACACCAACTCGAACTCCTTCAGCAAGAGTTCTGGTTCATGTCCAAATCATCCCATCATCAAGAAGAAGGCTGATCAGTATGCACCACTGCTGTACAACCTGAACCATCCAGCTCCAAAGGTAGTTCCATCCCTACAAGAACTGCCACGGCATCTGCAAAGCTGAAGATGTAGAAGGAAAGTGATCAAGTTAAGCCTTGTCCATAAAAGAAAACTCCTAGAAGGAAGAAAATGGGATGTGTTATGTGTGTAAGTACCTCTTATCTTCCTAAGGATTGTGTTTACAATCCAAAAGGTACTCTCCACATGACCAATAAAGAAACTTCTAAGAGTTTGGAGAAGAAGAAGCAAGCTTCGAAAGGAAAATCTGTTTCCTTTGGAAGCTCCAAAATGTAGAAGAAGACAAGTGGAAGCTTGCCTTCGGAAGAAAATTTGGTCTCGGGAGAAGGAATACTTCCGAAGCACTGAAGCCTGCTGCAGTGAAAGCAAGATCTTCCGAAGGTCCGGTCATTAAAACTTCTGAAGTCATCAAAACTTTCGAAGTATTGAAGGTCAAGTCTAAGCTTCCAAAGGTGGTGTGTAAGTCAAAGAAAGACCAAATGGCTAAAAGTTCTTCATCAACATCAGCAAATGATCCTTCTAGCATGACTATAGGATCAATTACTGTTGCATTGTTTTCAATTTCTTTTAATAAGCACAAGACTAATGAGGCTTGGATTTCCAAATGTAACTAACCATCTCTTCTGTGCAGGAACAATTCAAGACAAACAGAAATGTATGGATCATTGACAGTGGCTGTTCCAGGCACATGACCGGCAATAGGTTACTACTCCAAAAGTTTGAAAGAATTGATGGAGGACCCGTTGCTTTTAGAGGAGATGCAGGATGTTACATTACTGGAAGGGGCAAGGTCACAAATGGTAAGCTCAGCATTGATAAGGTAAACTTTGTCAAAGAGCTTGGGTACACTCTTCTGAGTGTATTCTAATTTTGTGATCAGAGTCATAACATGCTCTTCAGTGAGCATGAGTGCATTGTTCTCAGGCCCGGGGTGGTCATTTCTCATGAGCACATCCTGCTCAGAGCCCCCAGGAAAGGGAACATGTACAAGATGGACTTCCAAGAAACATCTCCCTCAGGAGAAGTTTCATGCTTTCTGTCTAAAGCAAATAATTATGAATCTTTCCTCTGGCATAAAAGAATGTGCCATGTAAACTTTAAAAACATGAATAAATTAATTAAGAATGATATGGTAACTGGAATACCAAAGAAAGAGTTTACAAGTGATGACCACTGTGTTGCATGCCTGAAGGGGAAGCAACACAAGGTATCTCACAAGCCAAAGGAAAGAAATTCCATCATTAATCCCCTACACTTATTACATATGGATCTCTTTGGCCCCACCAGTGTAATGAGTCTAGGAAGGATCTCTTATTGTTTGGTGATCACAGATGACTTTACAAGATTCACTTGGGTTTTCTTTCTTAGAACAAAGGATGAGACCCCTGAGATTCTGAAGAATTACATCTTAAAGATTAAGAATCAATGTGATCACAAGGTCAAAACCATAATATGTGATCAAGGAACTGAATTCAAGAATCAAATCCTTGATACATTTTGTGATGAAAAAGGTATTACAAGACAATATAGTTGTAACACCCGGCCCCTCACACCAACAATATTGTCCGCTTTGCCCACGAGGAGCTCACGGATTTGCTTTTGGTTGCCTGGGTGAAAACTTCCTAGGGAGGTCACCCATCCCTAGATTGCTTCCACTTGAGCACGTTTAACTGTGGAGTTCTCCTCTCATCCACAGCCAATACGCCCAAAACGCGTTGTTGATATTAAAGGCCAGACATTCCTTATGAACCAGGAATCTCTCCTGTCCATGGCCGATGTGGGATATGTGTAGGGTGTCACAAGAACCCCCTGTTTGGACTCATCGTCCTCGATGAGCCCGAGAAGTCACCATCCTTGGTGAGGTATGTCCCACATCCCGAACGGCACAGGAGTTGCTCTGATACCATTCTGTAACACCCGGCCCCTCACACCAATAATATTGTCCGCTTTGCCCACGAGGAGCTCACGGATTTGCTTTTGGTTGCCTGGGTGAAAACTTCCCAGGGAGGTCACCCATCCCTGGATTGCTTCCACTTGAGCACGCTTAACTGTGGAGTTCTCCTCTCATCCACAGCCAATACGCCCAAAACGCGTTGTTGATATTAAAGGCCAGACATTCCTTATGAACCAGGAATCTCTCCTGTCCATGGCCGATATGGGATATGTGTAGGGTGTCATAATAGTGCTCCCAGGACTCCTCAGTAAAATGGTGTTGCTGAGAGGAGAAACAGGACACTAATTGAAGCTGCAAGAACTATGTTGTCTGACTCTAAACTGCCCATCACCTTCTGGGCAGATGCAGTGAACACTGCTTGCTATGTGCAAAACAGAGTTTTAGTAGTTAAGACACATGGTAAGACTCCTAATGAACTTTGGCACAAGAGAAAGCCTTTCATTGGTTTTCTCAGGTCATTTGGATGTCCTTGCACCATCTTGAATACCAAAGATCAAATTGCCAAGTTTGCTGAGAAATCAGATGATGGATACTTTATTGGATACTCTTCTTAAGCTAAAGCTTATAGAGTATACAATCTCAGAACTAGAGTAGTTGAGGAGTCAACCAATGTGACTTTCAATGAGCACACTCCCAGTGTGAAAGGTTCTGGTCCAGATTGGCTATTTGATCTTGATTTAGTTACCAATTGTTTTAATAAATCTTGTGAGAATGTCTCAGGGTCCACAGATATACTACCTACAGGTGATCATGATCCAAGATTTGAGCTAAGAAGACCTTCAAGCTACATATCTTCAGCTTCAGTGGTAACTAATCCTGCAAATGAAGCTTCTACTAGCATATCAATGACAAATCCAGCTGATACTTCTTGGGTTCCTTTAAAATTCTAGCTTAGAGGCACAAAAGTTAGAGGAGGGAGCTTCAAATGTTGGAGAAAATGGTGGTGGTGAAAGTGATCAAGAATTTCTTGATGCTGATAACCACTCCATTGTTAAATACACATCAATGCTGTCACACACTCAATGGATCAAGTCAATCTTGATAAGTGTGCTGTTGTGGAGGGTGAATCTTCCTTGCTAGATCAGAATTTTTCCAATTTAGATCTGTCTAAGCAACTTGCCGTGATCCCTCAGCTAAGGATCCACAAGTCTCATCCTACGACAAACATCATTGGAGATGTTGATTCAGGGGTGAGAACAAGAGGATAAACCCATGAAGCAAATGTTTGTCTTCACTCTTGTTTCTTGTCCCAGATAGAGCCAAAGAAAATTGATGAGGCTCTAAAGGATGGAAGTTGGGTTGAAGCTATGCAAGAGGAGCTACTTCAATTCAAAAGGCAAAAGGTTTGGAACCTATGTCCTCTTCCTCAAAGAAAGACTACCATAGGAACCAAATGGGTTTTCAGGAATAAGAATGATGATAGAGGACTTGTCATCAAGAACAAGGCAAGACTAGTTGTTCAAGGGTATACTCAAGAAGAAGGAATTGACTACACAGATGTTTTTGCTCCTGTAGCAAGACTTGAAGCTGTTAGGATATTCCTAGCTTTTGCTGCATCCAAGAACTTCAAGGTCTATCAACTTGATGTCAAGTGTGCTTTTCTTTATGGGGTGATTGATGAAGAGGTGTATGTCAGACAACCACCTGGGTTTGCAGATCCTAATTATTTTGATTATGTATGCAATCTTGATAAAGCTCTTTATGGGCTGCACCAAGCACCAAGGAAATGGTATGAGACTCTATCTCAGTATTTCTGTCAACATGGCTACAAAAGGGGTACTATAGATGGAACTCTCTTCATCAAAGGAACAGGAAATGACATAATGCTAGTTCAAGTATATGTAGATGACATTATCTTTGGGTCAACAAATCTAAAGCTCTTCAAAGACTTTGAGAAGCTGATGAAGGACAGATTTGAAATAAGTGCCATGGGAGAACTCAATTTCTTTCTAGGAATTCAAGTGAAGCAAGTTGACAATGGCATTTTCATAAGTCAGTCAAAGTATGTACAAGACATACTTAAAAGGTTCAACATGACTGATTGTAAGGTTTCTAAGACACCCATAGCCAAAAATCATTCCCTTGGACCTGATCTTGAGGGGGAGTGTGTTGATGAGCATCTCTACAGGGCAATGATTGGGTCTCTTATGTACCTCACAGCTAGCAGGCCAGATATCATGTTTGCTACATGTATTTGTGCAAGATATCAAGCCAACCCCAATATGTCACACCTGGTCACTGTCAAAAGAATCTTTAAGATATCTAAAAGGTGCTCCACCACTTGGCCGTTGGTATCCAAAGAATTCTGACTTTAATCTGTATGCTTATGCAGATAGTGACTATGGTGGTTGCAACATGACTGCAAAGTCTACATCAGGGGGATGTTAATTTCTTGGTGGAAGAGTAGTCTCATGGCAATGTAAGAAACAATCCTGTGTGTCTGCATCAACTGCTGAGGCTGAATACATTGCTGCTGCAAGCTCAATCACAGAAAATCCTCTGCTGAATACAGATGCTGGACTATGGTTTCAACTTCAAGGAGACTCCCATCCACATAGACAACAATAGTGCTATCTCAATCACAGAAAATCTTGTGCAGCACTCAAGGACAAAGCATATCAATGTCAGGTATTATTTGATTAGAGATAACTTTGAAAAGGGATTAATCAAACTAGTCAAAGTTAACACAAATGAACAATATGCTGATTTGTTCACCAAAGATTTTGATGAGTAGAGATTTAAATATATTGTATCAGCTATTAGGATGATTAACTTTGAATAGCTTTTCTTAAAACTTAATCATATTTATTTCTAAAACCTACGTGTCCTAAGTTGTCTATTTTATCACCTTCATAAACCCTTGTTTTCTTTGAAAGAAAAATCTTTTCAAAAGACATTTCTTAGATTTTTGAAAATTTTGATCTTTTTTCTTTTCAGAAGATTTAAAATTACCTTTGGAAGAAATTTATGTCTTAGTAAACAAATAACTGCTTCAGTAATTTTACCTTCGGAAGAAATTTCTAAAATATCTTCTGAAGCTTAAAATCAACTTAAGTACCCTGTGTGTTTTCATAGAACAAGTTTCTTCCGAAAGCAATTTACCTTCAGAAGTTTTTATTTTCCTTAGAATAAAAATCTCTAAGTGTTAATTCTCTTCCAAAGCAAAATTTTAAAAAACCTTTGAAATTTCTTCTGAAGCCAATTTGCCTTCGGAAGCTTTTTCTTCAGAACTTCCGAAGCAAATAACCTTCGGAAGATTTCTCGACTTCCAAGAAAACTACTTTTTGGCCAAAAGTAAACTACTTTATCCTCTTTTATTAACTTTGTCTCAAATCCTTTTCACATATATACCCAACGTTTCCCCCTCTTTCACTATCTTCTTCAATTACACTATTCCTTAAACCTAAATTCTCCCAAACCACCTTTGTTCTTCATCTTTCTTCATCCTTAAGCTTCTCAAATGGCCAACCTAAACCACAGAAACAACCCAGATTTCTCCATGCAACTTCACAGGCAACACAACCAAGTTGCTCTGTTAAGCTCTAAGAAAGATGAAAGTTTCTCAGAGATTTACCGTTTCTTAGCTCTATCCAACTACTTCACCTCTCTAACCATTGATCCTACTCTCTATGAGGATCATCTGCTTGAATTCTGGAAGACCTGCCAAGAGGTCATTATGGATGGGGAGAAGGCACTGTCTGTCATAGTGCAGGGGAGGTCAATCTTCATCACTCCGGCCATCATCAATACTCACTTACTGCTGGATGATGAAGAAGGAGAGGTGTCCTTCCCAAAGGAAGCTGTAAATCAATCCTTTGAGCAGATGAGCTATGAGAAAAGGGAATGTCTCATCCCAGTGGAAATACCTGCTTCATGTGGTTATCCACAGCTTGTCAAACAAGCATGGAGGGTAGGACCAGATTCCTGAAGATCTCTCCTTAATAGTGCATGGAATGGTTCAAGGGGTCAAGTTCAGGTACTCTCAGTTTGTTTATACCAATTTGCTTGCTAATTTAGACTCCTTAGAGTATTATATGTTTCCTAGACATGTTCAACACATTCTCAACTGTGAACTGGGCTCACAGTTGAGGGGAATAGATAATATTCTTAAACTGGGACAGATAAAGCCCGGTATCTTTAAAATTATGAAGAAGCCAACTGTAGGCTTCTCAGGGGTAGAAACAACCATTGTCCCGAAAATGTTAGAGCTCATTACTCAAGGTGACAACCTAGCAACACAAGCTAGTGTTGAACCCACACCTTCTACCTCCCAACCACCAAAAAGACCACAAATTACCCTCACCTACCAAAAAAATCCAAACGAACCCCTGCTCAAGCTATTGAGTCTATGCAGGCCCCCATACACTCACCCATACAAGGGGAAGTGGACACTAGAGCTCCCACTTCCCCTGAGCAGCAAACCACTCCCATCTCTTCAAGAATCAGTGGTGAGGTTCCTCATGCTCACCCTGATGAGCTCACAAGCCCAACTGACTTAAGCCTTCACTCTGACTCTCAACACTAAAGTGAACAACCTTCAGGGGACAGTTACCATCCCCAGCCTTTAGACTTAAATCAACCCATTCCCAACCTCTCATTCTATACTGATGAAGACTTAGGCTTCAGTGGGTACCATGAGTCTCTCTACTCTTCCCTACTCAAAGAGAGATGAGTACTCCTGAGTCTCCTTTGTCTAGCCCACATCAGTCACCCATCACTGAGGTGGATACTTCTGAACCTGTTCAGGATATCCGTATGGAAAAGGCTCTCACTTGTGCAAGTGATTACATCATTAAGACCTCAACCATGGCAACTCAGTCCATTGACACTTCAACTGAGGCTGTCAATATGCAGAGGAAATCCAGTAGCCAAGAACCTTAAGCTGGTGGTGAGAGAGAGGACCTTGGTCTAATCATCTCATCCCTCAATGATTCTTCTGATGAAGATAAGGGGAAACTGAGACTAAAGGTGCAAAAACTGCCAAAAACATGCTCCTATTTAGTCTATAAGGTTAGTCACCTTGAATCTCAGGTGACTACCCTACAAAATAGGGTCAATGATCAGCAACTTGAGATATCTTATCTCAGGGAGAAACTAGCTGGGAGACCTTTAAGGGGAGCTCAACCAGGAACACAAGAACCTGTGAATGTGATTGACCTAACTCCTAGCTCACCTATGTAAGAGGAATGCTACCAAAAAGGGAGAGAAAGTCATTACAGTCACAACACCTGGGAGTTCTTCAGGGAGTATGGACATTGAGGACTCACCATCCTCACTTGCAATTGTGCACAACAACTTCCTCAAGTTAACATTGATATGCACATTATAGACTCTGTCATTAGGAGTCTCTTTGAGGAAGGCATTCCAAGGGCTATGTCATCTCCACCTCAAGGAACTTCAAACTACATTATTGGGTGGAGGTATGATGCTGATAGAAGAGCCCTCATTCTTCAAAGAGTTCAAGGGCAGCAAGAAGTATTTAATTTTCAGGCCTTGAACTACTATGAAGGTCTTGATCTGATCAACATGCCACTTGTCAACCCAAGTCAATCAAGACAAGCTGACAGGTTAGCACTCAGAATTCAAGACAAAATTACTGAAGAGTTCAGCCTTAGAAGGAGACAAAGGGAATCAGGAAATGTCATTGGTCAACTAGATGTTAAGGCAGACCCTGAGATTAGCTTCAAAGGGAAAACCTTGGCTGAAGGCCCAGTGATAGAGCCTGATAGCCCTATCACACCAACAACTGCTTCAGAAATTCATTCCCTTAGTGAAACACCTGATGGTAAAGGTGTCTCACAACCTCTCTTTGGCCAGAGCTTGGATGCTACACCAAGCAATAAAGGCCAAAGCTCTCTCCACCCTGTGTCACAAAGGTTTGTGGGTGACAAAGGGAAAATGATTCTAACTCCTGAGGAGATTGAGGAGGAGGAGAGAGAGAGAGGAAGAGGAAGCTAAGGGGAGAAAGTTCCTCTAGGTCATCAGGCTTTATGCAAGCTGCAATCAGGGTTGCCCCTAGACCAAACACTCAAGATGATGAGTTGAGGACAGTCAGGATTACTTACCTGCAAACCAGAAACTATGACATAGATGAGATTATATCTCTCCCCTTAGAGCAATTAAATGAACTGGCTGACATGGAAGTGTCAAGAGAGATGAAGGAAGTAGAGGATGCAAGGCTACTTCTCCAATTCAAAGAGGAGAAGAGATAGAAAATGTTATACAAGTATGTTCCTACTCTCTCCGCAGTTCAAGAAAGCCCTGTGCAAGAGGCTGTGCTAGCTACACAAGAACCTCAGGTAGACAAGAAAACAGATAGGCAAAACATCAACTACCTGAGTGCCACAGGTCTCTACCAGGCATCTGCACTTCTTCCCTTGTCCTTTGAGTATATTAAGTTTGAGTATCTCAAACAGCTTGAACTTCAAGTGCTCAAAGAACAAAAGGGAACAAAAAGAAAGATGAGGGAAGAGGCTGCAAAGTCAAGAGCCATCATCCAAAAGAGTATGAAGAAGTCTGCTGACAGACAAAGGATGATAAGCTTCTTGAAGCTATATGGATTCTCCGGAAGGAGACTTGGCCCTATGTCTCTATCCACAATGGATGAGCATATTAAGGTAATCAAGCAGAAGATCAAGAGTGGAGAGATGATTGACTTACACTCCCCTCCAAGTCAAGTTCCACCTGAAGTGGAGGTTAAGGTTTAACAACCTAAGACAACACAACCTGGACCTCCTGCTGAACCTCAGCAAGTTTGATCTTCTGATCAACAGCAGGGTCGCCCTCTCCTTCTGAACCTGTGAGGGATGAACACCCAACTGAGAAAGACAAGGATGATCAACAAGGTGTTGCAGACTAGTCTTCTCAGTTAAAGTCTTCAAAGAGGAGGAGAGGATGGCTTCTAATTCAAAGTCTAAGAAAAAGAAGAAGCCTGAATCATCCACCTCTACACCTTAGGCTGAGTCAGATCAACCTGAGGAAGTGCATGAAGAGGCAGCTCAATCAACTCCATTCCAAGTGGCTCCTCTTGCAGCTGAGAGACCCATCTTATCCTGGACCTTCACAACTAATCCAAAAGGTAGCATGGGATCAGAGATCAAGGTGTTGAAAATGTCTACACATGGCAAGACTTATTCAACTTACCTCTACATGATCTCTTTGAAATAAGAAGATATTATGAGAGTTTGAGTGATCCTGACCATCTGATGAAGAAGGGCTTGGTCATCATCATCATGAGGACGGTCAACAACAGAAGATCTTCTAATGTTTTGGTAGAATCAGCCTAGGGGGAGTTTGTAAGGATTCCTATAAGTCTGATGCAGCCAAAACATCTAAAGTCTCTCTGCATGCATGCACTAAAGAACTGAAGTAGAAATACTTCGGAAGTTTTACACCCTGCACTAGAAATATTTTAAGTGTAAAATCTTCCGAAGCCAAGACCAACATCTTCCAAAGCCAAAAGTGAAGTCTTCCGAAGCTTCAAAGACAAAGTCTTCCGAAGCTTCAAAGACAAAATCTTTCGAAGCCAAAGAGTGAAGACAGATTTCTTCCGAAGACTTTTGAGGATATGCCTTTATCTGATGTACTTTACCTTATAGCTTGACCACCTTTCCGCTGCGACTCTGTAAAGTCACCAACTTACATGAGTTGGTGAAAAGGTCTATGCTTTTGGTAACTGTACATTGAGGTATTGAGTTTGTGCTTTCTACTTTATGTACTTTTATCCTTTTTGTAATATATTAGGATGTGAGCTATGGCATGTCATGGTCACTAGTCAAAAGGCAAATATGCCTTTTGACTCTACATTTGATTTTGTAGTTGTCTAGTCAATTGTAACCAGCTAGCTTTCAAAGTATGGCCGACTGTAGGATGTAGTTTAAAATATCTCAAGTACTTGTAACTTTTATTGTATGCTTTGTAACGTTTGTAATAGAACTTGAGAAGCAATATACAGTATTCTTGAAAACCAATTACTTGTGTTGTTTGCCATCTTGTTCTGTCTCATATTTACTTGTGTTCTTAGCATCTTTCACAAAAAGTTAACCAGTTCCCTATTTGATCTGTTAAGTGTTCTAAGCAACTCTCCTAATATGTTGTTGTGTTGTAAGTGCATACCCTTCACCGGTCCTGTAGTGTGGTTCTTTGGGTGGGTGAAATGTGAATTGACCCGAAGTGATTTGGACATACATGTTTTGTGTAGTTAGATATTGTGGGTAGTATTGTGTATATTGAAACAATTGGGATGAAGTTGATTCATTTTGGCTCGAAAAACTCTTGGTTAGATGACTTTCTGATGGATGTTGGTTTTTTTCTTGGATCCATTTGAGTAGAAAAATACAAGTAGGAAAATAAAAATATCTTCTGTATTCAGGTGTAAAATAATGATAGAATAATTATTTAATTTACAGTGTAAATAGAAATTAACTTTCTTTTAAGGGTGAATTTCATATATATCCTTACAAACTTTCAAAATATCATATATATATATATATATATATATACACACACATATACATCCAAACAAAATTCAAAGTATCATATATACCGGTAGAAACTTTCCAAATATCATATATATCCCAAAAGAAGTTCTAGATATCATATATACTCAAACCAATATTATAATATCTTATAAACCCTTGAAAAACATCTTAAATATCATAGGTACCCATAGATAACTTCTCAAATATCATAGACGCCCAAACCAAATTTAATATAAATAGTAAATTACTCTTTTAGTCCCTTTGGTTTGCTGGTTATAACCCTTTTAATCCAATAGTTTAAAAACGCTCAGTTTAAACACTATGGTTTAAAAACTGTCTCAATCAAGTCCAAAGCACTAACTACTATCCATATTCTCTATTAACTTTATGTAAAATGACTAATATACCCTTGTGTTTAAATTTTTACTACATTATAAATAATATAAAACTAAATTATGTCTCTTAATATGTCTTTCTCTTTCTCTGGGAAGTCATCATATTCCTAAATCTACACACCTAAATCTTTGGAACCACCACTACCACCTGTGGACCTCAGCCAACGCCACCACATGTGGACCTCAACCACCACCACCACCTGGGCATCTCAGCCACCGTCACCACCTGCGCACCTCAACCACCGCCACCACCTGCGCGAGCCACTGCCACCACCTGCACACCTCAGCCACCGCCAACACTTGCGCATCTTAGCCAGCGCCACCACCTACGCACCTCAGCCACCGCCACCACCTGCGCACCTCCGCCACATAACCATCTTACCCACCCATCTTCATCTTGTGATCTTCCCTCTCTTTGAACCTTCACCCCCACCACTGTCGCCCACCCTTTAACCCCCAATGCTACCTGGCCTTCAAAATCTACCACCACCTAATAATCAGTACCCCCTCCACCCACTTTGTTTATCCGCTTGTTTTAGAGATAAAGAAAAAGATAGAGAAGAAAAGGGGGAGGGGTATAGGCCTCAATTTCTACTTGATTTGGGGCAACCAATCTAATTCGTAAGGAAATCTTGAAGATGAAGATGAAGGTGATGGATATGGTGACTTCGTAGGAGAATATGATGATGGTGGTGGCTATGGTGACTTCACCGGAGTAGATGGTGGTGGTGGTGGTGCCTAGGTTAGTTTGGTGGTAGATAAAATTTGCTAGAGAAGAGAGATAAGGAGTGTAAGGAGAGAGAAAGAGGTGTAGAGAGAGATGAGAAGAGAGGAGAGAGGTCATTCATTTATTATCATGTGGGTCCCATAAGATTTTATAAATTTATAGTATAATAACCATTTCAGTCCAAGGGTATTTTAGTCTTTTAAATAAAAGTTAACGGAAGAAATGGATGGAGTTAACGGTTTGGACTTGATTGAGACATATTTTAAACCATAGTGCTTAAACTAGGCATTTTAAAACTATTAGATTAAAAACGTTATAACCACCAAACCACAAGGACTAAAAGAGTAAGTTACTCTAAAATAAATAAATATCACTAGAATCTTGATAATATCATATATATCCACATTGAAATCAAAATATTATATATACCCTTTTTTGATAATTAATATATTATATTTTTTAATTCTAATTTAATTTATATTATTAAAAGATTAATAATAATGATTCAGTCTTTTATTTTTATCAGTATATCAAAATCTCAATTTACTACATTTATTTTATTATTAATTATTAATAATACCGGTACTATATTTATTATTTTTTATTCGTAAACGGTTACGATAACTATCATAATCTTTTTAGTATATATTATTCTTTTTGAATTTATGAAAAACTATATTACAAATCAATAACCTAGTTAATATTCTAAATGAATATATTTAAAAAAAATATTAATTTTTAAATTAAGTTGTCATGTTTTATCTTACGATTTTACTAACTTTTCTTAATTTATGGTAATTAAAATATTATTTAAGAATTATAAGAATTTTTAAAGGTGCATAAATTTAATATATAAATATTGAAGTTTTTGGGAATAAATATGAAAACTTTTTGCCAAAAGTAAAAACACATTCTTAAATTATTAAATAAAAATATAATATTTTATTTTATAAAAAATGTATATATGATATTTTAAATTGGTTTGGACATATGTGGTATTTGAAAAGTTTTTTAAGGGTATATATGATATTTAGGAATTTTGTAAGGGTATATATGATATTATCAGTTTGACTTGGGCATATATGATATTTGAAATTTTTTTATAGGGGTATATATGATATTTTAAAATTTCTTTGGGTATATATGATATTTTAAAAGTTTGTAGTGTATGTATAAAATTCACCATTCTTTTTTTAGTACCAACTGCTAAAATGAATAGTAATATTGTCATTCACAATTTTATCAAACCTTTATTTCAATTGTAAATTAAAAAAATAATTAAGGCCAATTATATAATCATATACAAGCATAATTACATGAGCCAATCAATCTAAGTTATTATGAATATTTGACTAAATAAATCTGGGATGAAATATTATAAGGATTGATTTGATTTGAAGATATTTGCATACACGTGTCAAATAAATGTCTTTTTTCGACTACTTAGTCGGGTTCACGAACAGAAATAAAAGCCACTCTCCTTAGACTACTTCCACCGAAGGTGATTTATCTATCAGTCTCTTTAAAAGTAATTAAAAAAAACTAAAAACACATATGGGATCGTGTAAGGCCCTGAAAGGCCTCACTTATTGGATTTACTCATTCGCGTATAGTTCTTAAACTAAACATTTTATTAACTTGCGGCAGATATAATATTCAATTACAAAAAATGCTTATCATTTGATTGAATACAAGCAACAGTAACCAAAACATTCATATGCAGAAGCCCTCCTAATATGACAACTTAAATTGTTTAATTCCATTGTCAAATTATTACTAATAATCTTACATTAGTAATAATCTATAACAAAGAGTCTTTAGCTTCTAGCATTAATATAATATTTTAATATGTTTTATGTTTAATAAATATATATAACATTTATATAATTCTATCAAATACATCTTTACAAAAAATATATCCATATACAATGTCCTCAACAAGCTTATACTACTAACCAATACTAGATCGATGAGTTTTACGTGACATACCTTAGCGTACGAGTTGTTCTACATGTTTTATGTTTCTACACGCGAGTAGAAATTTGGTTTTGCTCATAACTTAGTCACATCGACTCCGATTTTGATGATTCAAAAGCCCTCAGACTCGTCTTGACCTGCCGGTCACTATAAAATTGTCACTCTCGTACCCTGATTGTTAAATGATCTCTTCTATTTAGCTTAATACCCATAATGTATTTTCTTTTGGGCATTGGCTAATCCACGGATATCAAGTATACACATTAGTTGTAAAAATACCCATTAGGATTTCTACGTGCATTCTTTCTCTTACTATTATATGTTTTATATAAATACATGTTTATAATAACAACAATCTAAAATACTACAATTTACGCAAATATAAGCATCACCATTAAGGATGTACATTTCATGACAATAGAAATTTCAAAATATATTCATTGTATACAAACTATAAATAATATATCCAAATACATATTCCCTTAGAAAAGGTTAATTTTCATGTAATGAAACTATTAGAATGAAACATTACTAAACTCAAACTCGTACATCGTACATGGTCTTATACCCGAATATTTGTCCCAATACCCATCCCGAATGTTTTAGATTTAGGTATTTCCTTCAGGCTTGGGTATTTTTTTGCGATGTTGAGACCAAGAATGTAATACTCGATTGGACTTGTTAGCCATAAGTGTCACACCCCCGCTAAAAGCGGAAACACGGGGATGTAACGAGATCGGGATCGTCATAACACATGGTAAGCGATAGAGATTGCAATATAATGAATGATGACAAGCGTGTCATGACGACACCCGACAACAAGTGGACTTGTGTCGTGTTTAGTCAATGTTCACGACAACATAGCCATAAGCATAAACATGATAATGATTCACACAACCAAATAAAGATGAAATTGTAATATGAATTCCCACAACCCGGGAACAAGTTTCAAAAGATTGTAATTGGTTACACATATCAACATTGTTCATAAAGATTGTTTGCCAAAACATGTTATGTCCCGAAAATGCATCCTAGGGTCTCCACTAAGGCAGCACACCTAGATTTCTGGATTTGCATTATCACCTGAAAAGATATGCTCAAAACGGTCAACATAATTGTTGGTGAGTTCGCAGGTTTAAGTAATAAATAAGTAAGTGATGTTGTATAAAGTAAGCGTAATGGAATACCGTGAATACAGTTATATACACAAGTAAAATCACATGACATGAGCTTTGCAACCAAACCTAGCGACGTACACAAAGAAATTGTCAGCATATATTCACCCAAGGGCCCGTTCCTGGCCACTGATGGTACCAACTAGTATACCATCGAACAAGGGTGGGGGTGTCAACCCAGTAGTACTACCAATACCTAACCGTCGGTTCCCACACTGGAATTAAATAGTTGCAAAGATAGAACCACACAGCAGACCCAAGCATGTATCAGATAAGTACTTGTAACACAGTATCACGTTGATTCCTTGTATGTAAAATGTAAGTAAGTTGTACAGCATTAAAATGGTTAAGCATACTTTTCCCCCAAGTTGTAAATGATTGAAATATTGTATAAGCGTAAAAGGGGCCACGAAACTCACTTGTTAAGTGGTAAGTATGTATGATCAATGTATCCAAATGTAGTATGCAAATGAACGATCAAACACCTATTGACAGTTATTGTTAAACATTAATGATATGAAATAAGCGCATAATAATGATTGGTCGGTTCGGGTTGTATCGGCTGGGTCGCGTGTAACTCACACAAACAGACACACGTACTAGACCTTATGTAGATCCAAGTACTAGACATTGTCGCCATTGTTGATGATATTTAAGTAAAAGTTTCATTGTTATTGAAGAAGTATTAGTTAAAGGTCAATAGTTATAAGTCGGTTGATAATTGTAAAACGTTAGTTTAATTTGTCCAGAATAGTATTTGTGCCCTTTTTAGCGTTGACTTTAATATTTGTGGCCGAACAATGGCTACTGTGTTAATGTTACCTCAACATCACACGTCATACTCACACCACGCACAAGAAGGAAATCACACACAACAATTACAGTCGCACGACAGGACCAGACGCACGACTCAACCTCCATACGCACGAATCAACCCTCAATCGTGCGAATCAGCTTCATTCGTACGATTGAGCCTTCATTCGTATGTCTGGCATTCAGTCGTACCACACAACACCCAATCGCACGACTCAACCTCCATACGCACGAATCAACCTCCAATCGTGCGAATTAGCTACTTTCGTACGATTGAACCTTTATTCGTGCGATTGGACTCCAGTCGTGCGAATCACGCACAATCGCATACACTCAGTCGGTCACCTGACTCAATCGCACACAAACATTCATACGCATGACTCAATCGCATACCTTCATTCGCACGCATGACTCATTCGCACACGTACACACAGTCGCACGACATGCCCAGTCGCACAACTCAGTCGCACGATTGACTCAGACGCATGGTTCAGTCGCACGACTCACCCAGTCGCACGACTCAATCGCATGACAGACCCAGTCGCCTGGACAACAGAATCGCGACTGTGGTCGGGCTGAGCAGCCCCCCGGCTGCTCTAAAAGTGTGTTTTACACCACAAGGACGTCCAGAAACACTCTATATACATACACAAACATGAAACACAAGCAGAAAGACCTCACACGCACCCATACGACCTTATGTGTTCGGGTTGAACCCGAACACCCGAAACCCTAGTTTGGACAGCCGTGAAAAAGCAAGAAAAGAGACAACCAAGGTCGTCTACCTGCTAGTAAGAAGTAGACTAGGCTGTAGATGAAGTCTAGACGACAAAAACGAGCCTAAGCGGGTCGGATTTGGTGCTAAGATGAAGAAATGGTGTGTAGAGAGGATGAAGAGATGAAGAAGATGAAGTAATGGTGAATTAGGGCTGGTAATGGGTTTATATACCCAGCCCAAGATTGCAAAATGACGAGTTTAGTCCCTGCACTTAACCCCCGAGTTTCCCAAATTTGTTTCGGTTGAAAAACGACTTTATTAGGTTGATTATATTAGTTATAAAAATGCATTTAATGATATTATGACTTAAGAAATGGTTTTATTGGTGACGTTTAAGATATATATAAAAATGATATATTGGGCGGTTTCGAAGATGAAAGTTTTAAATAGTTTTTAAGGTTAACATATGATTATAACGAAAACACAAGCACAACGATAGTAAGGCACATATGATAACCACATAAAGAGTTATTAAAGATGAGGAATGATCGATCAAAGAATAGTTAACGGAATATCACGTTAATTGACGGACCTTAAGGTGACGGATGTCACAGTATCCCCCAGTTGAGAGAATTTCGTCCCGAAATTCAGCTGGAGTTATGTCCAATTGTGTCATCCTCGAATAGATGTGGATATTTGAGTTTCATCTGATCTTCTCGTTCCCATGTAAACTCTGGCCCTCGTTTTGAATTCCACCTCACGCGAACAATAGGTATTCTACTGCGCTTCAGTTGCTTGACCTTTCGATCCATGATCTCAATGGGTTCCTCAACAAAATGAAGCTTTTCGTCAATCTTGATTTCCTCGATTGGCACGTGAAGGGATTCGTCGGCCAAACACTTCTTGAGGTTTGACACGTGGAAAGTATCATGCACACCGCTGAGTTCTTGTGGCAACCTTAATCGGTAAGCCACTGGACCGATTCTTTCTGTAATCTCGAATGGTCCAACGTAGCTTGGGGCTAACTGCCCTTTCTTTCCAAATCGAACGACTCCTTTCCAAGGGGATACTTTGAGTAAAACTCGGTCCCCAACGTTGAATTCTAGAGGCTTCTGCCGGTTGTCGGCATAGCTCTTTTGGCGATCTCTTGCGGCTTTCAGTCGGTCTTTGATTTGAAAGATCTTGTCAGTCGTTTCTTGAATGATCTCTGGGCCTGTTAGCTGACTTTCACCAATCTCGGCCCAACAAACGGGAGATCTGCATTTCCTTCCATACAACGCTTCGAACGGAGCACACCCAATGCTTGTTATGGTAGCTGTTGTTGTAGGAGAACTCAATCAACGGTAGATGAGCATCCCAACTACCACCGAAATCGATTACACACGCTCTCAACATGTCTTCTAGCGTATGTATAGTTCGTTCACTTTGGCCATCTGTCTGAGGGTGATAGGCGGTACTCATATCTAACCGAGTGCCCATCGCTTTCTGTAATGTCTGCCAAAATCGTGAAGTAAATCGGCTATCACGGTCGGATATGATTGACACCGGCACCCCGTGCTGTGTCACGACCTCTTTGATGTACAATCTCGCCAACTTATCCATCTTGTAGTCTTCTCGGATAGGCAAGAAATGTGCTGATTTCGTCATTCGATCCACAATGACCCATATCGAGTCATGACAGCTGCTTGTTCTAGGGAGTTTGGTAATGAAATCCATAGCTATGTTCTCCCATTTCCACTCGGGAATTTCAGGTTGCTGTAATAATCCCGATGGTTTCTGATGTTCAGCTTTAACTTTCGAACACGTCAAGCATCGGCTGACGTATAAGGCAATGTCTTTCTTCATGCCTGGCCACCAGTACAGATCCTTGAGATCGTGATACATCTTATCTGCACCAGGATGAATAGAATATCGCGTCTTGTGGGCTTCATCCATGACTAAGGTTCGAACACCTCCCCATCTGGGTACCCATAGGCGATCCATGAAGTACTGTATATCGTCATCCTTGTGGATCATCTGTTTATCTAACCCTCGGAATTCTTCTCCCGCAAGGTTTTCTTCTTTCAATGCCTCACTTTGTGCAATTTGGATCTGAGCTTTCAAGTTTGTTTGAATGGTCAATCCCAACGCTCGAGCACGTAGTGGTTTCACAGGTTCTTTACGGCTTAAAGCATCAGCCACCACGTTAGCTTGCCCCGGATGATACCGGGTTTCACAGTCGTAGTCACTAAGAAGCTCTACCCAACGTCGTTGGCGCATATTAAGTTCCTTCTGATCTAAGATATGTTGGAGGCTCTTATGATTAGTGAAGATAATGCATTTGGTTCCATACAGGTAATGCCTCCAAATCTTGAGTGCAAATACTACAGCGCCCAACTCAAGATCATGAGTTGTGTAGTTCTTTTCGTGCACTTTAAGCTGTCGCGAAGCGTAGGCAATCACCTTATCCTTCTGCATTAGTACACATCCCAATCCTTGATGTGACACATCGCAGTATACCACAAAATCATCAGTTCCGTCTGGGAGAGACAATATAGGTGCGTTGCACAACTTCTCTTTCAACGTTTGGAACGCTTGTTCTTGTGCATGTCCCCAATCAAACTTCTTGTCTTTCTGAGTAAGCAGGGTTAATGGCTGCGCGATCTTTGAAAAATTCGCGATGAAGCGACGATAATAACCGGCCAATCCTAAAAATTGTCGTATCTCTGATGGTGTCTGGGGCGTATCCCATTTCTTTATCGCTTCGATCTTGCCGATATCTACATGAATCCCGTCCTCATTAACCACATGACCCAAAAACTTCACTTCCCGCAACCAAAATTCACACTTCGAGAACTTGGCGAAAAGTTTCTCCTCCCGTAGCAGCTCCAGAATTGCCCGAAGGTGTTCTTCGTGATCCTCTTTTGATCAGGAGTAGATAAGTATATCGTCTATGAACACGGCCACGAACTTATCCAAGTAAGGTTTGCACACCCGATTCATTAGATCCATAAACACAGCTGGTGCGTTAGTCAGCCCGAACGGCATAACCAAGAACTCATAGTGCCCATAACGAGTCCTAAACGCTGTCTTCGGTATGTCGTCCTCGAAAACCCTTAGTTGATGATATCCAGAACGAAGATCGATCTTTGAGAAGTACGAAGCTCCTTGTAGTTGGTCAAACAAATCGTCGATCCTGGGGAGAGGATATCGATTCTTCACAGTTATTTTGTTCAGTTCCCGGTAATCGATAAACATACGGAACGACTCATCCTTCTTTTTGACAAATAATACTGGTGCTCCCCACGGCGAATGACTCGGTCGAATAAAACCCTTCTCCAGTAGCTCTTGTAACTGACTAGATAACTCTTGCATCTCGGATGGCGCTAACCGATAGGGCGTCTTCGCTACCGGTGTAGCTCCAGGAACCAACTCAATACGAAATTCCACCTGTCGTGGAGGAGGCAAACCAGACATGTCATCAGGAAATACATCTGGGTAGTCCCGTACCACGGGAATATCTACTAGTTTCCTCTCTTCGTCCTTCTTTTCAACCACATGAGCCAGAAAAGCGTAGCACTGCTTTCGTAAACTTCGGCGTGCTTTCATGCAGGAAATAAGCTTTAAGTTCCTTCCCGGTCGTTCTCCCTGAATCTTGAGTACTTCCCCGTTTGGCATAGGGATTCGTACTACTTTATCCCGACAGACAATCTCTGCTCCATTTTGCGACAACCAATCCATACCCACAATCACATCAAAACTTCCTAGCTCAAAGGGTATCAAGTCTATGTCAAAGGCATGGTCCTCCAATGTTAACGAGCACTTCCTAATGATCTCATCGGCCTGAACAACCCTACCATTGGCCATCTCTACAGAGTAGCTAGTTTCTAGCCTACTAGGACTCAAATCAAGCAATTGCACAAACTCAGAAGATATAAAGCTATTGTCTGCTCCAGTATCAAATAATATAGATGCGAAGTGATGATCGAGTAAGTGCGTACCCGTGACAACATTCGGGTCCTGACGAGCATCGTTGGCTCCGATGACAAATGCACGTCCCCGAGCTGCATTCCCCTGAGTAGTCGGGTCTTGATTTCCAACTATAGCCATCACTTGCTGCTGGTTGTTTCCCTGTTGACCCGGTGCCCGATTCAGCCTGGGGCACATGTTCCTGTAATGATCAGGGCTTCCACACTCATAACAAGCCCTTGCATTCCGGCGGGGTTAACCGCGTTGACGGGTGCCACAAGATTCGGCGCAGTTCTATATTCTCTAGCCAAATGCCCCGGGCGCCTACAGTTCGAGCACACCCGGCACTGCACTCCTGGGGGATGATGATAGTTGCACCTGTCACATTTGGGGTGCGGCCCCACATACTCTCTTTTGGCCTGAGACACGGCCACAAAATTCCTGGTTGTCTTAACCCTCTTATCAAACTTTCCGGCACTCGACCGGCTCGATTCCCCAACGTCTTTTCTCTTCTCTACTCCTCTGCCCAAAACCCCTGTTCTCACCATCTCATCAGTCAAAGCGCCAGCTTTCAGAATTGCGCTCTGAATAGTATGAGGAGCGGCTGCTGTAACCATTGCCCTAATTTGAATGAGGCGCAAGTCCCCAAATGTACCGCTCGATTCTCTTTGATTCCGGCGTGACCAGATGCGGAACCAATCTTGCCAGCTCATGAAAACGGTCAGTATAAGCTGCATGCCCGGCCCCCACCATAGCATGATTCCAGAACTCATGCTCCAATTTCTGCATCTCGTTGAGGGGGCAGTATTCCTCGATGATCAAAGCCTTGAACTCATCCCATGACATCTGCATCGCAGATTCTCGTCCTCTAGCTTGAACCTGGGTGTTCCACAAGGTTAGGGCCTTGCCCTGCAGTGAACATGTGGCATATTAGATTCTCTGGCTGTCGAGGCACTCACTAATGTCAATCACTGCCTCCATCTTTTCTAGCCACCTGGTGAGGGCTATCGCCTCACCTTTCCCATCGAATTCCCTCGGTTTGCAAGCCACAAACTCCTTGTATGAACATCCCCGTCTTGCATTAACAACCCCAGTCTCAATACCGGCTGTACCACCATTTCCGGTCTCTTGGTTGCTTTCGTTTCCAATCGGGTTTCCGTTTCCCACCTCAGTTTCGATCCCACCATGGGTCTTTCTCCATTGTCTCCATCATCGTTGCCACCATCCCCGTGAGGGTGGTGTTGCTGGAGTGCGTCGCTCACTTGGGCCACGATAGTAGGAATCAGCGCGGCCAACTGTTGAGCGATCAGGGCTGCCATGTCGGCGTTCCCTGTTCCCTGACTGTTACTGGCAGGAGCATCATTTGTTCTTGGTGCTCTGCCTCTGCCCCTTGGGGCTTCACTCCCGCCACTATTGCTGCGGGTAACTCTTCGAGGCGGCATTTTCTAATCATAGAAAAGTAAACACATAAGCTTAAATCATTTCAAAGTGTATTATCCATAACACTCATCAAGTCCAGTATTCCCAAGTTAATATCACATCATTGTCATCACACATCGCATGCAATTCGTGTAGTTCTCACACCATGAATTGGTAATGTCTCAACAATAATCCATCATAACAGTTGTAAGTCCATGTATATAATCACGTTTAGTCTAGCGGAGGTTGTCTATTTCTTCCTCTTTCGAGGTTTCAGACGTAAGTTCCTTAGGGTTAATCTCAATGTCCAAGGTCAAGCGCAATAGCATGATCTGTGAAGATCTCTTCGGGTTTAATACCCGGATTTGTTAAACCAACTTGGCGCGCAGAGGGAACGGAAGATCCAATTGAAGCATCCCATAAGGAGTGAGCACACGGGCTCTCTCCCAGGGTGAAAAGATCACATAACAGATAAATAAACAAATCAAGCAGCGAGGAACATATACACGAGATATAATATGCATACAGATCCTAGCATGCAAATCTACATGAAGGTTCCTAGGTTATAGTCTAGGTCAAGCGTATTGCCTAATTCTCTATAACCAATGGCTCTGATACCAATCTGTCACACCCCCGCTAAAAGCGGAAACACGGGGATGTAACGAGATCGGGATCGTCATAACACATGGTAAGCGATAGAGATTGAAATATAAATGATGACAAGCGTGTCATGACGACACCCGACAACAAGGGGACTTGTGTCGTGTTTAGTCAATGTTCACGACAACATAGCCATAGCATAAACATGATAATGATTCACATAACCAAATAAAGATGAAATTGTAATATGAATTCCCACAACCCGGGAACAAGTTTCAAAAGATTGTAATTGGTTACACATATCAACATTGTTCATAAAGATTGTTTGCCAAAACATGTTATGTCCCAAAAATGCATCCTAGGGTCTCCACTAAGGCAGCACACCTAGATTCCTGGATTTGCATGATCACCTGAAAAGATATGCTCAAAACGGTCAACATAATTGTTGGTGAGCTCGCAGGTTTAAGTAATAAATAAGTAAGTGATGTTGTATAAAGTAAGCGTAATGGAATACCGTGAATACAGTTATATACACAAGCAAAATCACATGACATGAGCTTTTCAACCAAACCTAGCGACGTACACAAAGAAATTGTCGGCATATATTCACCCAAGGGCCCGTTCCTGGCCACTGATGGTACCAACTAGTATACCATCGAACAAGGGTGGGGGTGTCAACCCAGTAGTACTACCAATACCTAACCGTCGGTTCCCACAGTGGAATTAAATAGTTGCAAAGATAGAACCACACAGCAGACCCAAGCATGTATCAGAGAAGTACTTGTAACACAGTATCACGTTGATTCCTTGTATGTAAAATGTAAGTAAGTTGTACAGCATTGAAAATGGTTAAGCATACTTTTCCCCCAAGTTGTAAATGATTGAAATATTGTATAAGCGTAAAAGGGGCCACGAAACTCACTTGTTAAGTGGTAAGTATGTATGATCAATGTTCCCAAATGTAGTATGCAAATGAACGGTCAAACACCTATTGACAGTTATTGTTAAGCATTAATGATATGAAATAAGCGCATAATATTGATTGGTCGGTTCGGGTTGTATCGGCTGGGTCGCGTGTAACTCACACAAACAGACACACGTACTAGACCTTATGTAGATCCAAGTACTAGACATTGTCGCCATTGTTGATGATATTTGAGTAAAAGTTTCATTGTTATTGAAGAAGTATTAGTTAAAGGTCAATAGTTATAAGTCGGTTGATAATTGTAAAACGTTAGTTTAATTTGTCCAGAATAGTATTTGTGCCCTTTTTAGCGTTGACTTTAATATTTGTGGCCGAACAATGGCTACTGTGTTAATGTAACCTCAACATCACACGTCATACTCACACCACGCACAAGAAGGAAATCACACAACAATTACAGTCGCACGACAGGACCAGACGCACGACTCAACCTCCATACGCACGAATCAACCCTCAATCGTGCGAATCAGCTTCATTCGTACGATTGAGCCTTCATTCGTATGACTGGCATTCAGTCGTACCACACAACACCCAATCGCACGACTCAACCTCCATACGCACGAATCAACCTCCAATCTTGCGAATTAGCTACTTTCGTACGATTGAACCTTCATTCGTGCGATTGGACTCCAGTCGTGCGAATCACGCACAATCGCATACACTCAGTCGGTCACCTGACTCAATCGCACACAAACATTCATACGCATGACTCAATCGCATACCTTAATTCGCACGCATGACTCATTCGCACACATACACACAGTCGCACGACATGCCCAGTCGCACAACTCAGTCGCACGATTGACTCAGATGCATGGTTCAGTCGCACGACTCACCCAGTGGCACGACTCAATCGCATGACAGACCCAGTCACCTGGACAGCAGAATTGCGACTGTGGTCGGGCTGAGCAGCCCCCCGGCTGCTCTAAATGTGTGTTTTACACTACAAGGACTTCCAGAAACACTCTATGTACATACACAAACATGAAACACAAGCAAAAAGACCTCACACGCACCCATACGACCTTATGTGTTCGGTTTGAACCCGAACACCCGAAACCCTAGTTTGGACAGTCGTGAAAAAGCAAGAAAAGAGACAACCAAGGTCGTCTACCTGCTAGTAAGAAGTAGACTAGGCTGTAGATGAAGTCTAGACGACAAAAACGAGCCTAAGCGGGTCGGATTTGGTGCTAAGATGAAGAAATGGTGTGTAGAGAGGATGAAGAGATGAAGAAGATGAAGTAATGGTGAATTAGGGCTGGTAATGGGTTTATATACCCAGTCTAAGATTGCAAAATGACGAGTTTAGTCCCTGCACTTAACCCCCGAGTTTCCCAAATTTGTTTCGGTTGAAAAACGACTTTATTAGGTTGATTATATTAGTTATAAAAATGCATTTAATGATATTATGACTTAAGAAATGGTTTTATTGGTGACGTTTAATATATATATAAAAATGATATATTGGGCGGTTTCGAAGATGAAAGTTTTAAATAGTTTTTAAGGTTAACATATGATTATAATGAAAACACAAGCACAACGATAATAAGGCACATATGATATCTACATAAAGAGTTAATAGAGATGAGGAATGATCGATCAAAGAATAGTTAACGGAATATCACGTTAATTGACGGACCTTAAGGTGATGGATGTCACAATAAGAAAATCTGAAACATAGAAACAGAAGGAAGAGAAGCACACCACAAATTTATAAGAAATCAAGTAATGAAATAGTTGGTTGAAAACTTCTGTAAATTAACATAGATGGGCACTTTCTATAAGAAAGGGTTTGCTTATTGCAAAAGAAGTGTTTAAAGAGCATGAAAACCTTATAAGGACGACAGGAAAATCAGTTCTCAAAGTATATAGCCGTCTAGTATTTGAAATCCAAATGATCATATACCAGCCACCTGCATGTGCCATGTGAACTCGCATGGCAGAAACTTCATCACACAAATATGTTAACAAATGGTCAAAAGGACCGCCCAAATCCCATCAACATAAAGAAATAAAATCAACACAAATAAAGATGAATTGACAAAGTCCCAAAAGAGTGACAAGTGCACCAGTCCACCATAATGTTGAAGTAGTCAGACTAGGGGGAACATGATGTGTTACCTACATAGATCGAACAAGCCACAAGTAGTTAAACTCAACTAAACCTAAAACTCGACATGATCAGACCTATGACAACTGAATTAGGATAACAAGTGATAAAGGACCAATAGCCAAACGTAATCAATGCGCTTACCAAGCCTCAGACATGAGCCAATCGCTAAACTTATAACAACCTTCTAAACGTAGGAATAAAACGAATCAAGACATTTGGTTGAATAGAGCCTCGTCACCGTATCCAGGTGTGCTAACTTACTCCGAGATCATGAGCCGAAGATAAAAACACATAATAATCATGCAGCATGGTGACATGTGTTAACGATAACCTGTCTCGTGATTAATGCAAAAGATATTGGCACTTACCAAATCCTCTACGTATTACAATGTCCAACATGCAATGCTTTTATTCGGTGAATAATATTTATAACCACACATAGAAGACCAAACATAGACCTATGAAGCCAACAACAATAGTTCATGATGTTACATTAAATGCTTCTTAGGCCACCTTTAAGAGGTATTTTTTAATGGTAAATGTACGATCCTGCTGCGTAGGATAGATGTTGTTTTAATCGGTCTCACCTATTCGTTTCCCAGCTGGAACCGCACTCCCAATCCCTCATGAGGAAACCCATTACTTGAAAAACCCTTGCCTTAACTTTGAACATTTTGCTCAAATTAAGATTTGAACCTATAACCTAATCATATTTAAGCTTTTTTTCAATGAGAATATGGCATTTTAATCTAGCTACTCAATTCTCTATTTTATGCTTGCAACAAAAGCAAAATTCAAAACTAAAACCAAATGATTAAAGTTTCAAGCACTTAAAACTAGACTAAATATTGAAGTGGTTGTTTTACTGGTTCACTGGTCGGACACGTCGGATCGGGCAAACCGATTTTAAAAACAAGAAAACACCATATAAATTAAAAATATAGAAAATAAAAAATATCCATCTATTTAAGAAAATTCAAATTTATAAAAGTAATTATCAGATATAAACAAGTTTAAGATAATTAACGACAATGTCATTCTAGTTAAAGTTTAAAGAGTAAATTACACGATTGCTTAAATTTCATCTTTCATCCCTCGGATTGAAAAATTAAAGGTTTAGTCCTAAGGTTTGAAAAACAATAACACATTTCGTTCTTTGGTCAAACGATCGTTAAATTATTCTGTTAAATAGCTAGAAGATGACCATTTTACCCTTATTGTTTCTCATTCAACCCAATCTCAACCAACCCCACCACTCCACCACCACTCCTTGCCACCACCACCAGACACCACCATCTCCAACACCACACAACATATCCCATCTCCACCATTGCTCCACCACACCACCACCACCTTATTTCGAAGACCGTGAAGGTTGAGTGGCTCCCTCAGCTCCTTTCCTCCTTATAGTTCTCCCTTCAGCGCTTTTCCCTCCTCATTCACTCACTCACTCACTCACTCACTCACTCACTCACACCTTAGAAGCCACTTCTCTCTCCTTTTCACTAAAGCCACGACCACATTGTGATCCATAAGGTTTTGTTTTTGAATCGAGTAATAAATTTTAATTTTCCCCTCCCATTTAACTTCACCTGTAGTACTTGTACTTGTCCCACATTGACGAACATCAGAAATTCTTTAGCCTTTCCTCTCTCATTAAACAAAGTAGCCATCTTTTTTATCTCCCTAAACCGTCCCCAATGAGACAAAATGGTTCTACTCATTTCACGATTGAACCTAGTGTTTTGTAAAACTTTTTTACAAAAAAGTCTAAGCTAATAAACCAAACCACACATTCTAGTGGGACCGATTAAATTGATCGAACCAGCCCATCCGGTCTTAAAATTTAACTATTATATCATTTGTTCAAAGATAATTCTAAAAAACTCAAACATCTTTCATGAATCATGATACTTTTGCCCTTCATATTTTGAAAAACAAAACATAACCAACTCATCTCCTTCTTTCTCTCTTCGGTTCATATTTAAATCTCAATTTCCCCAAATCACAAACATTTTTTCATGATTCTTTTGCATTTTGTGAATCCAAATTACCTCCTACGAGAAAAATGAGTACAGGGGAGCTTCTCAATGTCGAACCTTTAGAGCTCAAATTCCCATGTAAGTTTTCCGATTTCATCAACGATCAAACCCCACAATTTGTTTTGTTTTTGGTTGTATTCATATTAATTTTGTTTCTACCAATTAGTCGAATTGAAGAAACAGATCTCATGCTCGCTTCAGTTGTTGAATAAAACCGAGAATCATGTAGCTTTCAAGGTAAATGTATTCTAATTCTGATATCGATGCAATTTTATAAGGTTTCGTTATGATCAGAATGTGGGATTTTGATTGGGGATTGTTTTGTTAATCTGAGAAGGGTTTGATTAGATTGGGTTGAATGGTTATTGAAATTTCAAATTGGGAATGTTTGTTTTTAAATATGATCTAATTTTGAGAAAATTGATCTTATGTTTCTGAAATTTTGATTCGAAATTTCAGGTGAAGACGACGAATCCCAAGAAGTATTGCGTTCGTCCGAATACTGGACTCGTTATGCCTCGATCAACATGTGATGTAATAGGTGCATTCTCCCTTGAGTTTTTATCATAATTGTGTTCTTTCCCGGTTGTATAAAGTTGATTAAATTGGGTTCAAATTTATAGAGAAAGCATATGCAGATTAAATTCCCAATTTTCTGATTTTCGTAGACATTTGTATTGGGCACATTGTTGTAAACTCATCATTGATCTTGTGCAAATGTAAACAAAAACAAATATGGTTGTTTCAAGGATGTCCTAATTTGCTCATTTCTTGCAAAAATGTTGAAAGAACCAGTGACTTTGAACAAATCTTGGAATTTGAAATGAAGAAATCGATCTTGCTTACCTTATTTCATCTGAAAAAAACTTATTCATGCAAATATATTGTGTTTTTTATTTTATTATTTTCTTTTCCATATGTGAAAGGATGTTAAACTGTTTGTAATGTAAAGCCATGTATGGCCTTTTGGAGCTAAATGCATCTATGCACTTATAACTTTATATATATTTTTAAGGAGTATTAATGAGAATGGTTAAAACATAGAATGTTGATGTTCAAATGTTATGTTTATTTTAAGCAGACATGGTAAGAATTTAGATATTTCAGAACTCTATATATTGGGATTTTGATTATGTAGACAAGTAATCGTACCCTTTGAGTCTACTTATATTGCTTTACGGTTTTACCAAGTTCAATCTATCTTACCATAATGGTGATTCAATCTATATCTATTAATATGATTGAAGAACATATATCTTGCATACGTTGAATGCTTGTTAATTTCTAGTTTTATTACAGTAACAATGCAAGCTCAGAAGGAAGCTCCTCCTGACATGATATGCAGGGATAAATTTCTGCTTCAGAGTGTAGTTGTAAGCCCAGGATTAGCCCCCAAGGACATTACCCCAGAAATGGTACTAAAAATTTTCCATTTTCTCTTAAAGTGGCAAGATGAGTGGGCTGGGTAAACGGAAAACGGGGCTTGCCCATTTGAGTTGACCAACAGATACTTTTGGTCCATCTTTTAACTTTATTAAAAAAAATTAGTTGTGTTTAGATTTAAAACAATATTATTAAAGTATTTATCTAGATCTTTACATTAGCTTGGACACGGCCTATATATTTATTTGTTTCAAAGACACGCTTAAAACCATGTAAGCTGAACACCATCTGTGTAAACTTAATATCCAAAACAGGTCAAACAGATTGGCAAGTCAAAATTGGTTGATGGGTGGTAAATGGGTTGGAATCAAGTTCTAAACAGGTTAATGGTGTCGTAAACAGGCTTACCTTATAAATCAAATATTTAAATAAAATTATTTTTAATTCTAAAAGGGTTGACAAATTGTTAAACTTCAGTAGAACCTGAACAGGACCGTTTATTAAACGAGTTGGATAGGTTAACCCAAACATGATCTTTTATTAAACAGGCTAGACTGGCCTACCCAAAACCTGAGTAATTTCATGTCAGGTTCTTGTTGTGTTAGGAATTGCCACCTTATTTAAAATATACGTTGGACCACCTCAAACCATGATCCATTGTGCTTTCTCCTTTGCTGGAGTGATTTAACATATTTTTATCAAACTATTGAAGGATGCGAGTGACCTTAGGGACAGGTGCTAAGGTTATGCATCCATATGATGATAACAAACAACTAAAACTTAATCGTCGAAAACCTGTTACTATAGACACAAACCCTCCATTGGCATGTTTTGGTAGCTTCAAGATTGTTATTTATGGTGCTTTGAGTTTACAGTTCAGTAAGGAGCCAGGGCGTGTTGTGGAAGAGTGCAAGCTGAGAGTGATATATCTTCCTCCACCGCAACCACCTTCACCAGTTCTTGAAGATCCCAATGAAGGGGTTTCACCCAAAGTGTCATTTGATAGTGGCAATTTGAACAGATCTGAGGTTGGTTATAATCCATGAATATTCCTGTTTTTCCATTACTTTCATTGCCTTGATCATATCATAAAATGTTATCTCTTGTTTATGCTTTTGCAGCTTACAAGACAATATGTGAGTTCTGATGATAAATCCTCTGAGGTGAGTTGATTATGTGTGTAATTTGTTTAGTTTAGTACCCCCACAACCCAAAGAAAAGGTCCCACCTTTATTTTTCAGAAACTCAAACCTCCAATATTTCATGTGCTATATTGAAGCAACGTATAGTGCCTACACGGCAACACATTGCTTCATTCAAACAAGTTTATGTTTTAATGTAATAGTCATTCATCAATCTACACCCAGAACCAACTTGGAGGTGGCAAAGTGAGTGGGTTACACGGGTTAAGTAACACTGCAAATATTGTATTATTTAAAAAATAAGCTATTTTTTCTCGCTAACACAATGTAGGATGTTTTTATAATACTGTAACTCATACTTATATTCTAATACCATGGTATAAATGCTGCATTTTGACTCGACTTGTCTTTGGGGTCCAAGGTCAACGAGCCTGAAACGGCGTAACACTTTGCTGCCTTAATGTGATATTTTTCAGATTTACATTAACTTTTACATCATATTCAGTATCATGACCTGGTAATCGACCCATTTGAATAGAAAAGATGTGTAGATTTTTTAAAATGTTGCCCATATATTTTTCTTCCCCATCAATTAACAGCTCCAAGAAGAATAAATAATTTCTTGTGTTTATTGTCATTTGTTGCTTAAAGTTTTAGATTAAAACGCTCATGAATTTGCAGGCAAGATCTCTCATTTCAAAGTTGACCGATGAGAAGAATGCTGCTATTCAACAACGTGACAAAATTCGCCGAGAAATTGTGAGACATCATTTATCCCATACACCTCACTTCCTCATTCAAGACGTTTAAGACCCTTTTTAGAGGTCGCAAAATAGGCAGGCAGGATGGCGGGCCAACATGGAGTCAACATGTTTATTTAATTTTTAAAATATCAATATATATATGAAACAAGATTATAAATGCTATTTTAAAGTAATAATATAGCTTTATTTATATAAAACGATTTAGAAGGTTTTAAATATTGGAAAACACTTTTGGCAACTTTGTAGCGCATTACTTACATGTATGACCCGTAGAAGATAAACTACAACCCAAATTGGCTTATTTTATGTAAACGGGTCAAAATTGCTATATGTATATGGGTTTTTTAATCTCCATCATATGGTCCCTTCCATCATATGGAAGTTATTTCTCCTATTTTTCATCATTTTTTCTTTCTACTTCGTATAATGTATAGGAACTCTTGACGCGTGAAGCCAACAAAAGTCAAGGGGGCGGTGTCTCAATGATCGTTGTCATCGCCATTTGCTTGATTGGTCTAGCTTTGGGTTACCTCATGAAGAACTAACTGAGCCTCAAAATCCTTTTCCCCATTATATTTGCCAAAATTGATGTAAAAAAGAGAGGAAATTTATGAGACCAAGGTTTAAAAGTTATTTACCCTTAGACATAGTCTTGTGGGGTTAGAGATAGGTAGCTTTCTTTGATATTATTTGTATTACAACTCATATTTCATAATTAACTATTTTACTCCTTTGATCATTTTGTTCCAACAAAAAGTGTATACACGTATAAACTTCTCGAGGTACACTGACCCTTTGGCCACAATATCTTACTTGTTAGAAGTGTGGTTTTTCATTCTTCTTTTCAATCAATGATTAGAGTTAGATCTTTTTAATCGTCGTGTGTTGATAAGAAAAAGTGTCTTTTTAATTGAAATGTGATTCTTTTAGGAAAAGATAACTTTTATTACGATATGTAAAAAGTTTTATGCTACTTGCTTTAAAAGGAGAACACGAGTTTTGATTTTTTCTTTTCTGACTAAAAAGTTGTAATTTTGTCATTTTTTGTTTGTTTGGTTTTATAGGATTAAGAGGAAATCATTTTATGTACTTATTTTTATTATTTATATGATATATGGCTGTTGAAAAATATTTGTATCCGAAATCGAATCCAAAATATTTGAAAATCCGAATCCAAAATATCTGAAATTTCGGGTACCTGGTATTTTGGATTCGGATTCGGATAGTGTTTATGAGGATTTTCAGATATTCGGATATCCGAAATATTTTTATAAAAATTATTAAGTTATAAACATTAATAGAAATTTTGAAGATTTTTCGGGTATTTCGGATATTTTTATAAAAACTTTGGAAATCTGAAAACTTTATAATAAAAAATAATTAGTTTTTTATAAAAATAATTAAAAAATACATATATTTTTTAGAATTTGGATATATCTGTTTGGATATCCTAAATTTCTGATTCGGATTCAGATAGTAAAATCCACTATGCGAAATTTTTGGATATTCAAAATTCGGATATTCAAAATTCGGAAATCTGATTTTGAGCACTTCTAATGTATAGTCATTGGAAGAATGAGATTATTATTCATGTTGTTACACTTGGTTAGGATCTTTACTTTTCTTGTAACTTTTTACGAGACAGATTGTTGTGAAAATGATTATAATAATGTTTAATATTAAATCATTTCACTTAGATAATGAGAATTTTCCTTAAAGTTTAGAAGAAGACTGTTGGCAATGTGTTATTCTTTTTCGTAACTCTTCCAGCTTCTCAATCAGCTAGTCTAAAATAATAAGAGAAAGAGAAGAAGTCCTTTAGTTGAAAATAAAATGTCTTTATTCATGTTATCAAGCCTTAATATAGATGATGTTCGCGAAAGGAGGAGAGGGCTCTAGCGGTAATTGATGTATGAGTTGTTACGGTTTTATCTAAAATAAGTACTTTTGTTACAACACATGCTTTTTATATTAATTAATACCCAAAGTATAATAAAATTATTATAATATTTATCGTAAACTCAAAATTGTAACAAGTTTAAGCATACATTAACGGTGGTGGGCTTAGAATTTCTTTTCCACTAGGGTTACTAAGTTTTGATGTTCAGATGTCTATCATTTTGACTCATAAAGTTTTATGTTCGAGTTGGGTCTGATGAGAAAGAGTGCCAAATTATTTGAATTTTACTTATTTATGTTATGTTTATACATTTGATGGGTATTGTATTCATCCTGAAACTCACTTGTAACATGTAAACTCTTCTGTCCTAAAACATTTTTAGATTATTATAGTCCAAACTTGTTTTATATCTCATATGAAATCATTTCTCAACATATATTTTAGTTCAGATAATTTAAAAGTATGTTTCATGGTATACTTTGATCCATGTCTATGTCGAACAACGTTTAACTGCTTTGTGTCAAAAGATTTCAATCGCTTAACTCCAAAAGACTTTTAGCATGTACACGACTTGTACAAATTCTTCGTAAAACGATAAACATGATGTCTTTCAGTTTCTAGAGAATTGTCACATCCCAATCTATGGGTGACACCTGTTGTATCACACTCATAACATAATACAACGAAGTCTTAAACACAATCAAGATCACAAAAACTAGACTAAATTAAAACCTTAACGGCTTACACAACTCAATTCAAACATAAATACATATACATTACCCATGTAGGTTTAATCTAGTCGACATCTTCTACGTGAAGATTTTATTCAACTTAAACTGCAAAGTCTCCTCGACCAAGCTAGTGCCTCCGACACATCTTGTTCCTGCATCACGAGCTAAAATATGTCAAGAACAACGTTGTTGGTGAGTTATAGCCAATGACTCTTAAAATAGTTAATTAATCATAGGAAATATGCAAGTAAATATTAACAAATCAAATCTATATCAAACCCACTGCAGCGGGCATCAGTTTTGATCACACACATGCCACTCTAGGCTTAATATATAGAACAATAAGAGGGTAGGTTATAAGCACATCGGCCGACCGAATCTTTCCCCGGGCCCATCGAATACCACTCAAACCTATCCACAGTCTCCATAAAGACCTCAGGCTAGCCTTAGTCCTCTCCATTGTCTTCTACTATGGCCTTAGACTATCATTATCCCCTAGTCCTATCCACAATCATCGTTGTGGCTTCGAACTAGTCCAATCCTATCCATAGTCTTTGATGTGGCCTCGGATTAAGTATTCACCATATAGTGTGGCTTCGCTACCTAATTGGATCTAACTAAGGACATATATGCCTTGAGGTTTGATTCAAGCATTACATTCCAGTAACCATTTGTATACCTTAATGATTTGTCCGTGCTCAGTGCTCACCATCGGTTTGAGCGTACTTAAGACAATGGCTACCCAGGTCTCCGGATGGTTTTACTTCTCCGCACACTTTCCAAAATAGTTATATCAAAACATTTAAAAGCTTGGATGCAACCCCAAAACATTTAAGAAAGAAGGGAGCAGTTTGACTCACCGGTTGGAAAGTGTATCATATAGACATGATGATCTTCCTGACAACTTACACATATAAGACCTCAGGATTTCCCAGTTGAAATAATCTATATATCGCAGCAGTAACCGTCATTTGCGAAAATTTTCTCATGCAAAAACTTCACCTTATTACTTAAACAAGGGGTTTTTGTGATGTTTGATCAAGTTCAAGATTCTATATCTACAACATTTGATTCGAGTCGTTCGTGAATTGAAACTTGACAATGTGGGCTTATCTTAACTTACTGATGGGGACAATGATAGAACAGGTTGATTAAGTGAAGAATTAAGATTGTTTGGTATTCTTGCTCTGAAAATATGGGCTTATTACATTTTACTTAGGGGGAAGAATACTAAAATGATCTAGTTCGTCGTCACATAATCTTATCATCAGATTGAAGAATCAGGTTCTTCGGGAATCCAAAATGAAAGCTGGATCCCTCTGTCATATGTATAATACATCTTAAGTTGTAAGTAATCAAGATATAACAGTTTAATCTTGATTCAGACGTGATATCCTTTATGAAGCTATACATTAGGAGGAGGTTAAAGCTGAGGGGGATGACTGAAGTGACAGATACCCGATGATCAGATAATTCTTGAAGATGAGTGACAGAAATCAAACATAGCTTGATATCATAATTCATAATGGGAAATTGTAAGGACCTAGCCTTTGTGGATTACAATATCAAGTGAAAAGCAAAAACTCAAATCATGCGAGAAATACAAGGAAGCGAGAACTCCAAGATGATGGATAAAATTGTCATCGTGCGAAAACTGAAAGTTGCCGCGCGAGAACTTGATGTTCTTACGCGAGTACATTTGGATAATATATATAGATGTTTTTTCTTTGTATTTCATTATGTGTGTTCATTTGTCAAGGTGCTCTGAGAGTGAGAGAGCAGAGAGATGTGTGATAGGCCACCCGAGGGGAGCTCACCTCGGGTGGATCGAGCTTAAAAGACGTAAACTCCTTTGGTATTGAAATCCTTTGATTAATAATATTCGATTGAGTTTGTTTGAAGTTCGTTGATATCACACACGCACACATCCGTCTTAATTTGATTATCAAGTGCAACAATATGTGGAATCGATCGTGATTAGAACTTTACATATGTTAATGTTTATAAACATGAGCCAACATGGATTTCTCGTCTTGCAGCTCCATAGTGACAAGGACACCAATATGAGTAACTTACAGTACTGATCAATCAAAGCCACTAGTAATATAGGTAAATCTAGTGTAATCTTTTAATATACAATTTCTGAAAACATAACAATGCTACAAAGAAAGTTGACCAAGTTTCTTTTTAACATACCATTAATTTTAGAAAACCATAACAATTATTGTAGATTTCTCAGACTAATAATAGGGAACCCGCAAATGATCAGAAAGCTAAAGTTATATGATTTCTAATAACCATTTCTAGTTCATTAGCCATAAATTTATTATGAAGACCGGTTTTGCGAATAAAGTTAGTTCATATGTTTTTCAACCTTGTATGTCATTCACAATTACAAACCATAAGTTCATAACTTCCCGTTCAAATGTAGATGCTATCCATCAAAAGCTTACCCAAGATTACCTAACATAAACATAAAATAAATCACACCATTAGTTCATCACAAATTACATAAGTTTCATCCAGTAAGGATGATAATGAATGTTTAGCTCATAATGAGCTTGAACATAACAACTTGTGATATGTTAATAACTATATATGTTTATAATATATATTTCTTTACATTTTAAGTCATTTTTGTTGCAAATTTTATAATTTAGACACTTATTTGTGTTTTATTTGAATTTTGTAGTTATCGGATGAAGCTCGGTGATTTTTATGAAGAAAACCCAAGATTTGAAGAAGCTCAAGAGGAAAAATGTTTTCGATATGACCATATTGAACATAAATATGACCATATAAGCTGCTAAACTCTAAATAATTCATTTTGGAAGCTGAATATGGTCATATCACATCAAATATGGCCATATTCGGGCAGAAAACGGGTTATAACCCCAATACACCTCATTTCCAACATAGCCTCATTTCCTTTCAAACCCTAGCCTCCTTCAAATCGTTAGGTGTTTTTGAGCATTTCTCAAGAGTTTTTGGGAGCTTTGAAGGCAAAGATTGAAGATTTCACAGTTTAAAGAAGGATCTAACATCATCCATCCTATTTTCACTCAAAATTGGTTTGAATTCCTCTAGATCTACTAAGAGTTCTTCCATGTTCTTGAGTTTGGGTGTGTTTTTCTGTAAGCCTTATGGGCTAAACTTTTATCACTTGGATTAGATGAAACTTAGTATAATTCTTGGTGTTTTTTATGTTAACGTCACGATAAAACTTGATTATTCTTCAATGATTATGTGTATTTGTTCTAGTTTGATGAAATTTTCAACCTTTTGGGTGTGGTAAGCATGTTATGTTGAAAAACCTCATGTTCTTACAAGATTTATGCATATGATTGCATCTTGTGTATGTAATTTTATGACATTTGACTAGAGATGTGCAAAAAAACCGGTTCGGGAACCGGTTCGGCCAAAAAAACCGGAACCGGTTTGAGGCCCAAATCGGTTTGGCCCAAACCGGTTTGAAACCGGCCCCGAACCGCCGGGTCATAAGCGGTTTACCCTATCTAACCTACAAACCGGTTTCAAACCGAACCGGTTTTCAAACCGGTTCCAACCCGGTGCCAAACCGGTTTTCAAACCGCTACTTCAAACCGGTTTTAAACCCGGTTTTCAAACCGGTTACCGTTACCCAACGGCTATATAGCCGTTTGTACCCATTTTTGACCGTTTTTTTGATGTTTTTTACCATTATACCCCCACTAGGTTAGTATATATATGTATTTGATGTTTTGGTTGAATCACAACAACTTATAACACTCTCTACTCTCAAAAATCTCAAAAACGCTCTCCACAAATACTTTCGTTTTAAACGCTCTAAAAAACGCTCTCACAAAAATCTCTGAAATGGCTTCAACAAGTGCTCAATCATCCGTTGGTTGTGAAGCGTCTTCAAGCAACGTGGTGATAGCAATCCTTCCTACGAATAGGAACCCCGAAGTATGGTGCAATTACGATTTATGTCAAATGGCTAGCGGTCCAAACAAGGCTCGTTGCAAGTTTTGTCATAAGTTTTTCAAAAAAGATGCAAACACAACGTTGAAAAACCATATTGCAAATAAATATTGTAAAGCGTTAAAAGGTGAACCTTCTCAAGGTCAAGCTTCGATGACAAACGAAGGAAATATTTGGGCTTATAACGTTGATGCGGTTCGGGAGCAAATGGCGCAATTTGTAATTCAAGAAAGCTTGCCATTCAAACATTTCGACAATGAACGTTTGACTCGACTCATTCAACGAACTCTCCAACCACGTTACACCAATGTAAGTCGTGCTACTCTTCGAAGAGATTGTTTAAAAATGTGGAAAAAGCTAAAAATGAATTAATATCTTATGTTGAAAATTTACAAACCGTTGTTAACTTAACTAGTGATGTTTGGTCGACACCTCACGGTTCACCGGACTCGTACATTTGTGTCACCGCCCATTGGGTTGAACCCGATTCGTGGCAAATGATGAAACATACGATTGCGTTTGAATTGTTTGATTATCCTCACACCGGCCAAAATATTTTTAATGTTATTGATAAAGTTATTCAAACGTATAAATTAGAAAACAAAATATTTTCTATATCTTTTGATAATGCGTCAAACAACACTCTTGCAATAGATCATTTGAAATTAAAATATAAACCAATATGTGAGGGTGTGTTTTTCATAGTCGATGTGTTGCGCACATCATAAACTTAGCCGTTCAAGACGGTTTAAAAATGATCGAGGCCCAAAAAGATTGTTTTAAAAGAATGTTACGCGATATTTTTTAGTAATAACCAAAGATATACTAAATATCACAAGTTTTGTAAAGACACAAATACTAAATGTTTAGGTCCGAATTGGTACGTACCAACACGATAGAATTCCACATGTAACATGTTTGAAAAGGCTATTGAACAAAAAGAAAGTTTAATAGCCTTTCATAATAGTTTGGTAAGTCGGGGAAAGACAAATTCTTACCATCCATCGGGTTGGGCCATCATCGAAGAAGTAACAAAAATGCTTCAAGTTTTTAAAAATGCAACTACATGTCTTTCTAGAGTTTATTACCCAACGAGTCCGTTGGTACTTTACCAAATTTATTTAATGACTTCAAAATTAAATGAATTGTCGTGTTGGGGTAGACCTTATTCCGATATGATACCCCCAATAAAAGAAAAACTTAAAAAGTATTTTGAAGAAATGCCTCCCGTTATTACATGTGCCGCTGCTTTAAACCCTTGTTTAAACAAGTTGGGGGTTGAAACTTTACTTGATAAAATTACTTTTAGTTTGAATTTAGAAGTTGGTAAACCAATGTATAGTAAAACTTTAAAAGCTACTTTCAACAAACAATTACAACAAATGTATGATGTTTATTTATTAAAATACGGGGAAACATCACAAATCCATGATGCTTTAAGGCATGCGGCAAATGCCGAAAGTTCGAATGATCCAATGTTTGATTTATATAATACTTTAAGGGATGAATGTAATAAACGTCAACGTGGTAACACTCCGAGTAGTGAACTCGGGAGGTATGGTCTTACAAACTTTTTATCGACCATGACTCCACATGAATTTAAAAATTTTGACTTGTTGGCTTGGTGGAAAGGTAAGGAAGATCAATTTCCCATCCTATCCATCATGACCCGAGATTTACTAACCGTCCAAGCTTCTACGGTAGCTTCGGAATCTGCTTTTTCTGTTAGTGGCAGGGTTATATCAATATGACAAACTCGACTCACTCCACAAGCAGTTGAAATGTCAATTTGCTTGAAAGATTATTTGGATGCCGCGAAAAGAGTACAAGACAAACGTTCACTTGAAGGAGAACTGGAATACGAAGCAAATTATACGAGGACGAGGTAGAGAGCGGATTGACACCAGGAATGACTGATGATGAAGCGGCATATGATGACTACCTTCGTAACAATTCCGGTTCTGGTGGCGAGGAATAAACGTACAAGTATAATACGAACGAAGAAACGACTATGTTAAATGTTTAGTTTAAATTATTTAAATGTTTTAAATGTTATAAATTGTTAAAATGTTTAAATTCTTTATAAATGTTATAAATTTTTTAAATTGTTTATAAATGTTATAAATTGTTAAAATGCTTAAATTGTTTATAAATGTTAATAAATAGTATATATATATATATATATATATATATATATATATTATAAATGTTTTAAATTGTTTAAATGTTTAAATTGTTTAAATGTTTAAATTGTTTAAATGTTTTAAATGTTTATAAATGTTATAAATTGTTTAAATAATATAAATTGTTTTATATATGTTATAAAATGTTATAAATTGTTTAAATTATATAAATTGTTTTAAATTCTCTCCCTTATCTAAAATGTTATTTGTTATAAATTGTTTAAATTATATCCCTGTTATAAATGTTTGTTTTAATTAAAAGTTTAAAATTTTTTACAATATAACAAAAATCCAAATTTTTAAAAAAAATAAAATAAAATAAAAAAACCGGTTTGGGCCGAACCGGTTTGGGCCCGAACCGGTTCCAAACCGACCCAAACCGGTTTGATAGGTTTGGGTTTTTAGGGATTGAAACCGGTTTGAACCCGAACCGGTTTGGGGCCAAACCGGTTTTGACCAAGTTTGACCAAACCGGTTTCGGTTTGGGACCCGAACCGGTTTGGGCCCCCAAACCGGTTTGTACACCTCTACATTTGACTAGGAATGGTGAATGAAGGTTGGGGGTTTAGTAAAATTAGGTAAATATGCATCCATATGCTTATGTTTAAGAAAACCATGGTGTATGTCATGAGTCTCCCTTGTCATTAGTTATGAATTGATTTTGTAATCGTAGTTGATGTTCATGAGTTAAAGGGTAGTTATAGTTTTGTCTATTTTACGCAAGTTGAGGTGGTTGTCATGTGTTTATCGTGTTAACTTTCCAAAATTTGTGGAATGAGGTAACCTTAACGGGAGTCTAATTCATCTATAACATTGATATAATTGTATCATTGGTTCTTAATGGCATAACTTTAGGTGGATATTGTGTGTTTATCATTCTAGCTTTCTGAATGGTTATATTTCTAGATATCCTTGATGATGATTTAGGCTACTTTAATATATCATGTGTAAAAATGGTCTCACCTCGACTTTGTGCTACTTGTTAATTCTAAGCTAAGTAAAATCAAAGTCCAAGTGGTATCTTTAATTGATTGTGTATCTTTGTCTTTACTTCCTTAATTTATTAGTTTAATTTGCTAATTTTTCTGGTTAATTATAATATTCATAAATCCAAATTGATCGGTTAAATAGTGACGATGATATAATATTATGAGCCATTGTGTCTACGGATCGATACTTAGTTCTTACCTCAAGCTATACTAATATACGATAGATGTGCTTGCCTATTGTGTGTAGTTAGTATAAAGGTGATAATCGTTTCTTTATAATTAAAACAAATTGTGTGAATTTCCATATGTAATATATATATATATATATATGTACACACACACACACTTTACACATATCAAGTTTTGGGCCCCAATGCTGGGTATACAGTGATTTCAAGAAAGATTTAATTTCCTACTTGGCCATTTGTGAATATTTTATTTTCATATTCTTACATCTTATAACTTGTGTTTATCTTTTGTCCCTTTTTACGGTGCTTGGTATTAGGTTCTATTTTCATGAAGCTTATGTCCGTATCTTTGACTGTCGAGGAACTAATTGAACCTTATTCAAACCTGAAGAAATTGCTTAGGAAAAGAAACTTAAGGGCAAAATCTCTACAAATAGCTAGGGAAATCGATAATGAAATTACTCGTGTACAAATTACCGAGGAAACCAACACCGAAGAAGAAGACAATTCCGAGGACATAAACTCGGGAGACATGGGGAATCAAAACAATGACCACAGAACCATCTATGATTATGCAAGACCATCGTTAGGTGGTTTGGCATCTAGCATTGTCAGACTGGCGGCTGAAGCCAACAATTTTGAAATTTGGCCACAAATGATTCAAAACAATGTTCAATTCTATGGTTTATCAGATGAATACCCGAATGCTCATATAGCAATTTTTTGAAAATTTGTACTATGTTCAAGACAAATGGGTTGTCCGATGATGCAAGCAAGATTAGGCTTTTCCCATTCTCCCTTCGTGACCGAGCAAAGGCCTGGTTAAACTCACTTCCTCCTAGTTCTATAACTACTTGGGAGGATCTTCCTCAAAAGTTTTTATTTAGATATTTTTCACCTTCTAAAACTGAAAGATTGAGGAATAACATTACTTCTTTTATGAAGGGGAAACATTTTATGAAGCTTGGGAATGATATAAGGAAATGATGAGGAAATATACACATCACATATTGGATGAGTGAATGCAAGTTACTACCTTTTACAACGGGTTATATCCACAAGATTGCCAAATAGTCGATACTACAGTTGGAGGCTCTTTAGCCATGAAAACCCCATGAAGCATAAGCCAGAAAAATGCGTATAGCTTCTAGTCTTGCAACATGAGCATATACCTCTTCATAATCAAGTCCTCCAACCTGATAGAATCCTTGAACAACAAGTCTTACCTTGTTACGAACAATTACATCTTTTTCATCCTTTTTTTAATATCCATTTAGTTCCAATCGGCAGCTTACCCTTTGGTAGTTCACACAGATGCCATACACTTAGCTTTTGGAATTGCATCAACTCGTCTTAAATAGCTTCAACCCAACTGTTTGCCTTTAATGCCATCTCAACGTTCTTTAGCACGATTTGAGAAATAAAGCATGATTATACACATGTATTTATTGCACCAGATCAGCTTTGAGTTTGGACACCTTGTGATAAAGGGCCATTGATTGCTTTAGTTGGATGATCATTATGCGTTCTCAACTGAGGAATGGTATCTTCAGAGATAACTTTGTCTAAATTAGACATATGACCAACTGGTTCTTCAGTAGACTTTCCTCCTTCGGGTTGATACACAATATCTTCCTCTTGATGATTATCATTGTCAATAGATAAATCTTCAAACAGAACTTGAATGCTATCAATCAGATCATTTTGAGTAGAAGAAGAACTCTGATTAGAAATTTGTGGAGCTTGCTCAACAACAGGAATAAAATGAGACATTTCAGATTCAGAAACCTGTAGAACAGCTGTGACGTTAAAAGAAGAAGATATTGTTGGATCCTGTATGCCCAAGACACATAGAACATTGATGTGGTTAGTACGTCATGATCCAAGTCGGGTCATACCCAATAACAAGCTTAGCAAACACCAATAAATATTTATTTGATGATATGATCATGCAATTAAATATGAGCACCTAATTAGAAAATGGATTTTCTAATTTAAAGAAATGAGAGATAGAACAAATTATATGGATAATTTGTTCATGAACTATTATTATTTACATTGTTATTTAAATGGTTAAATAACAACAAATAGTATATGTTCTTATGTTATACATTAAAAGGCTTTAATCATATAACATATCAACATCTTAATGTAATTAGTTGATTTTATATTTTAGGGTGTATAAGTTATATAATTAAAAGGTTAATTATATATATCTTATCATCTAACTAATGAACATTAATAATGTGCCATATGTTACATAATTAAAAGGGTTAATTATGTAACAAGTCCACTCAACTTTTAATGTGTTACAAGTATTTTAAAAATTAGGTGAACTTGGGTTTTATAAGGGCTGAATTCAGCCCCCCTTGGACTTCCCAATTTTTATTTGTCTTGAAAATAGAACACTCTTTAAGAGTGTGGTTGAGTGGAAGAGTGCAATGATGATCCATCTATCTCTCTCTTTTCACAAGATGAACAACTAGAAAAAAGGTCCTTCTTCTCTCCATTTTTCACGGCTGAAACAAGGGGTTTTGAATCCCTTTTGGTCATTTTCTTGGGTATTCTAATGATCCAAGTTATGCTCCTTCATTGGTATGAAGTAGAAATTGTTTTCTTTCTTCCACCCATTGAAGAACTCGGCTGGAAACAAGGTTCCAGCAGCATTGTTGTTCGTTTTGGTGCTTTAAATCCTAGCAAAGATGGTGTTTTCTTAGAGGCTTGTGGGTGTGGATACTTGAGGACATCTACTTTGGTGTTTTGGCCATTCAAGAGCAGCCTTTTCTTCACCCAAATCACGTTTTTAGCAGCCCTTATGGAAGGTGTTTCATTCACGTTTTCAGCAGCCTACAAAGGTAGTTTGTTGATGTTGTTTAAGTTGTTTCCTTCTCTTGATAGCTAGTTCAAACACATATGAATGATCCTTATGTTTTGGGTTTGTTGAAACAAAGTTATGAACTTTTAATTTTCTGATTACAACATAATATTAATCTATAATTCCGCAGCGTTTTCTCAGTTTAAATGGTTAAAGTAGTTTGTTAAAGGTCCAACAAACCCAACATTGGTATCTAGAGCCGGATATGTGGATGAATAGCTTCATTTGTCCTTGTAAAATTGGTTTTATAGGACTTTAACAACCTAATAGGGGCTGTTTTGTGATGATATGATGATTCCCCAACCTTTCAAGGTTATATCATGCATGCTTATGATTAAACCTTGAAAGCATGACATCAAATGGTTGATTATATTATTTTGGACATAACCCTAAAGTTTTGGTTCATGTTGGCCAGAACTTTAAGGTTATAACAAGGGGTTCATTTAGTTCTTGAAATGATGTATATGGATACATGTTTTAGTACATAACATAGCCTTGACCATGTGTGTTTTGGATTTGGTTGATTGTGGAATTGTCATGTTGGTTGTATTCATTTAAAAGGGTTGTAATAATTTCTTTTGTTTATATATTTGGGTTGTAATTTATTTATTCATTTGGTTATGTAATAAATAGAATAGGTGCATTTCTTTTATTAGAAAATTGTATTAGGATATAATTTTGTAAAAGAAGATGCACAAGAAGAAGACCCAAAAGCAAGGACACAAAAGACATGGACACTTGAAGCATACAGATGCGGGTTCAAGTGGGAGTTCATGGACACTTAGAAGTGTCATTTTTAAACCCTTAGGAATGACCTTATGACAACACTTGTGATGGCAAACAAGTGTAGTCAACTTAGTGGCTATGGTTATGCACATATGTTTGTATGATTATGCTTGTTTGGTTGTTTGTTGTATGATTGTTGTTTGATATTTGGATATGCAAAACAAACTCATTAGCAAACTTAACAAGCTAAAAATTTATGGTTTCTAATCATTAAGTGGTTAATAAAAAAGGTTATTAAAAGGATTAATGATTTAATAAAAGAGGTTTTATTAAAAATAAACCATAGGGTACCATGTATTTGAAAGCATGCGAATACAAGGTACATAGAGTTTTCATAACTAGAATTAATGGAAACTTAAATCCCTTTGGTAACAAGTCTAACACCATCCTTTTACACGACACTCGAATCTCTTGGGAACTATTTGTGGGATAAAGGTCACCTAACCACTTGTAGGGAACTTGTATCTTTGAGGTGAGTCTAACGTACTTGTGGGATAAAGGTCACCTAACTGCTTGTATGTGAAAACTCACACGTGTGTGTAAGTAGGACGACTTGAATTGGAGACCATGTGATTAGGGTCACCGAAGCATGGCGTACAATGGTGTTGATGGGATTAAACATGCCGACTAAACATATGATGTTTAACCGATCCCATAAGACTAGAAGTTGCAATAGGTTGCAATTGTCAACTGTTGACTACCTTGTTAATTTAAATAATGGGATAAAGGTCACCTAACCATCATTTAAATGTAACATTGGATTCTAGATTTTAATTATTAATTGTCTATGAGACATGTAAAGGGTATTAATAGTTAAAATGCAATTTTTCAGAAATACTAAAATGAACTTTGTAATTTTGTAGTAATGGCCGCAAACCACGATGCTACTACCCCGACCGTCCCTACCCTATCACCGAGAACCATCTCAAAAGGGGATCGTCTTAACCATAATAAACTTATGGACTCAATTTTGAAATTTGAGAATCGTTCTCAAAATGAGAAAAGGCCTATGTCCTTGACGATCCCATACCTCACCAACCAACGCTATTGATGTTAAGGCCTTTTGACGATTGGCTTAGGCACAGTAAGGATTCTGTGCAAGTATCCTACCTCATGTTGGAATATGATTCCCAAACTCCAAAAGGGTTTGGAGCATCATGGGGCATATGACATGATAATCTAGTTGAAGGAAATGTTCCTTCAACAAACTTTAGTAGATTGCTACGAAACGGTTCGAGCACTTTATACATGTCACATGGAAGAAACCCAATCGATATCATCTTATATATTCTTAAGATGAAAAGCCACATTGATAGCCTCAAGATGCTTAACAGTCCTGTCTCAAAGTAGTTGGCCAAGGATTTGATCCTTGATTGCCTAACTAAAGATTGAGACATTCATAATAAACTGTAATATGAATGGGTGGGACAAGAGGATTGGTGAACATCACGCAATGCTCAAAGCAACCGAGGCAGGGATGGGTAGAGAGGTTCTACCTATTCTCTCGATCAATGAGGGAGGCTATAATAAATGGCCAATCCCGATCCTAAGGCAATTATTGCCAAAGGAAAGGAATACATCAAAGCAAAGGTTAATGCGAAACCTCGAAAAGCCTAAGCTTATGAAGCCTAAGGTAACGAAGAACGTTCCATGCTTTGAGTATGGAGAGATAGGACAATGAAAAGGAATTGTCCCTCCTATCTCATGGAGTTGAAAAATAAGAGGAATGCTGGGCAAACCTCAAATACAATTTTCATGATTCACATTGTATTAAATGTCATTTCTTCAAACACATGGGTATTGGATACCCGATGTGAGACTCATACTTGCAATTGTTGCAAAGGGGTTCAAAAGAAATGTACGCTTCAAGGAAGGAAACTCTATTTTGAGACTTTCAAATGGTTTGGAAGTTGTTCTCAAAACATTTTGTATGCACCTAGTTTGACTAGGAAGATAATTAATGTTTCCTATTAAAACAATATGGTCATGATTTAAAGTTTGTAAATAATGGTATTAAGTTTTATGGATGATGTATTTCATTTTAAGGATATGACTTTTAATGATATTCATGAATTAGTTCATGATAATTCGTCCTATAATAACTCATTATACACATTAAGCACCAAGAAACTTAAAATGGGTTTAAGTTATTATTATCTTTGACATTGTCATCTTGGTCACATAAATAAGAATTGGATTCAAACACTTCAAAAGAATGGTCTTTTGGAAACAAATTAAAATGTTTCATTTGATAAGTGTGAACCAAAAGACTTATTGGGAATGATACATTTGGATGTATGTGGTCCTTTTAAGACAATGACAAAGATTGGTGATAGATACTTCATTACTTTTACCGACGATTACAGTCGCTATTATTGTGTGCTCTTGATGACACATAAGTATGAAGCTTTTGAAATGATCAAAATCTTTGATAATGAAATTGAAAATCAACTCTACATAACTATCTAAGTTCTTCATTCTGATAAAGGAAAAACTGAACCCTATTTGGATATGGTTCAATTTATTATGGCTATGAGCTTACCATCTTTATCATTTTGGGTTTTCGCATTGCTCTCTGAGGCTCATATTATGAATATGACCCGGACAAAGAAAGTGTATATTAGTTGAGAAGCCTCAGAGACTGTATGGGATACTGTTTCTTTGACTCAACGGAGCAAAAGTATTTATTGCTCGAAAGGCTAAGTTCTTGGAAACCGAGTTCTTTATGGAAGGAATGACGTATAGAACTGCGGAACTTGATAATGATCAAAATCCACAAGCCGGTACACTTTTGTTTGACACTAGCTACCAACAAGAGGTTGTTGATGATGATCAAGAGGTTGATAAATACACACAAAACGTTCACAAATCTGGTAGAGTTAGTATTCAATCCGAAAGATATGGATATTCCATGAGTGGATGCTATGTGGTTGACCCCTATAGGCTAACCATATACCAAAATGCTATGTCCAATTTGGATTGAAACAAGCATCAAGAAGGTTGTGTATATATGAAAGCTAGTGGGAGCATAATTGTATTCTTAGTGTTGTATGTTGATGACACACTACTATTTGGAAATGATATTCCAACCATGGTAGGTGTTAAAACCTACCTTGGAATATGTTTTTCCATATAAGATCTTGTTTAAGCCGCCCATGTTTTGGAATAAGGATCTATAAGGATAGATCGAGGTGGTTGATAGGGTTAAACCTAAGTGCATATATATTGATAAAATCTTGAAAAGGTTCAAGATGAAAACAAAAAAACTCCTAGAAAGGTATGGTACCTATTCAAGGAGGGACACTGTTGACTACATCTCAATGTCCAAGCTTATAGGATGAGCAAAATCAAATGAATGATATCCCATACGCATCTGCTATAGGATCCATCATTTGTGTGATGATATGCACTAGACCGGACGAGTCATGCTTATTAAGTATGACAAAGTAGATACCAATAGAAATAACCATCGGATGGCTCTTAAAAGTATATTGAAATACCTTAGTAGGACTATGGATTTGTTTCTAATATACGGATCTATTGAAAAGGAAGTCGTTGTAAAGAGTTACACGGATGTAGGCTTCCAAAACTGATCGAGATGATTTTCGATCACAATCGGGGTATACTTCCATTATGAATGGAGGAGAAGTGTCCTTGAAAGGTTCAAAGCAAGACACGGTAGCATTGTTCACTACAAAATCCGAATACATAGCCGCTTCATTGGCAGCTTGGGAAGTTGCATGGATAAATTTGTCCATTGCTTATCTAGGGATGGTCTCTACCATTCAAGACCCCTAAAAATCTTTGATAATTACATGGGTGGGATTGCTCAAATCAAGGAACCCCGTACTCATCAAAAGACTAAGCACCTTGAGCGGAGATTCAACATCATAAGGTATGGAGTTGAAAAGGGTAAAGATATATATTCGTAAAGTTCATAAAGATCAAAACATTGCTGATCCACTAACGAAGCTCCTTGATGAGGGCAAAGTATGATGGTCATACTTGTGCCTTAGGACTTCGATTTACTGGTGATTAGAATTGATCTGTTTAGCATATAAAACATGGAACAATTGTAATATTTAACTCTTTTATATATTTGAGTTATGTTTCCTTTTAGCATGTTTACATCCATGAATAATTCTTTTATTCTAAATGTCCGTAGTCGGTCATATTTGTGGGAACAAATATGAATGTAAGACTATTATGAACTTGGATTGGTGGATATTCATAAGGCATGAATATAGAGCAATTGGTTGCTGCCAAGGTTCATAGATATTCATGGGATACGAATATTGGACTGACCCACGTCTCAAATCTTACTACATGGAATCTTATTGATTGATCATAAGTAAATTTGAGTAAAGGCGAATATCATTTGGTATCCTCTGACCTGAGATTCATATTGGGTTTTGATATTCACCAAGTGTTATACCTTGAGCTAGTTCTTTGCTGATATGAAATAATGGTCAGTACATAAGGCTATGTTCAGGCATGACATAAGGTGATTGTGAGAAACGTATGTAGTCAAGATGGGATTTGTTCCTCTTATTCGTTGAGAGTATGATGTCTAAGGCCTGATTAAGTTAAATCAACAAGGAATGATCATTCTGTGTCCTTCGATTTAACATGACATCTGTAACAAAAGGATAAATGATTGATTCACCTAAAACATTTCAAGTTGGATACTTGAAGGGGATATTGTTATTGAATGGCTTCTAAGTCATGCGTATTAAGGGTAGTAAACCGTTGTTAGGCGGTATTTACTGCTTGCATCAATCTTCTATGAATCTTGTGCAAGTGGGAGATTGTTGGATCCTGTATGCCCAAGACACATAGAACATTGATGTGGTTAGTACGTCATGATCCAAGTCGGGTCATACCCAATAACAAGCTTAGCAAACACCAATAAATATTTATTTGATGATATGATCATGCAATTAAATATGAGCACCTAATTAGAAAATGGATTTTCTAATTTAAAGAAATAAGAGATAGAACAAATTATATGGATAATTTGTTCATGAACTATTATTATTTACATTGTTATTTAAATGGTTAAATAACAACAAATAGTATATGTTCTTATGTTATACATTAAAAGGCTTTAATCATATAGCATATCAACATCTTAATGTAATTAGTTGATTTTATATTTTAGGGTGTATAAGTTATATAATTAAAAGGTTAATTATATATATCTTATCATCTAACTAATGAACATTAATAATGTGCCATATGTTACATAATTAAAAGGGTTAATTATGTAACAAGTCCACTCAACTTTTAATGTGTTACAAGTATTTTAAAAATTAGGTGAACTTGGGTTTTATAAGGGCTGAATTCAGCCCCCCTTGGACTTCCGAATTTTTATTTGTCTTGAAAATAGAACACTCTTTAAGAGTGTGGTTGAGTGGAAGAGTGCAATGATGATCCATCTATCTCTCTCTTTTCACAAGATGAACAACTAGAGAAAAGTCCTTCTTCTCTCCATTTTTCACGGCTGAAACAAGGGGTTTTGAATCCCTTTTGGTCGTTTTCTTGGGTATTCTAATGATCCAAGATATGCTCCTTCATTGGTATGAAGTAGAAATTGTTTTCTTTCTTCCACCCATTGAAGAACTCGGCTGGAAACAAGGTTCCATCAGCATTGTTGTTCGTTTTGGTGCTTTAAATCCTAGCAAAGATGGTGTTTTCTTAGAGGCTTGTGGGTATGGATACTTGAGGACATCTACTTTGGTGTTTTGGCCATTCAAGAGCAGCCTTTTCTTCACCCAAATCACGTTTTTAGCAGCCCTTATGGAAGGTGTTTCATTCACGTTTTCAGCAGCCTACAAAGGTAGTTTGTTGATGTTGTTTTGGTTGTTTCCTTCTCTTGATAGCTAGTTCAAACACATATGAATGATCCTTATGTTTTTGGGTTTGTTGAAACAAAGTTATGAACTTTTAATTTTCTGATTACAACATGATATTAATCTATAATTCCGCTGCGTTTTCTCAGTTTAAATGGTTAAAGTAGTTTGTTAAAGGTCCAACAAACCCAACAGATATATCTGAAGATCTTCTTGCAGTTGAAGATGATATAGGACTAAATTCATTAGTAAAGATATCTTGAATTGATAACGACAAAGGTTAATTAGTTGTAGATACTATAGACGACCGATTAAAAGTTTCAAATTATAAGGCATAATCATATATACCCATGAAGGAGCAGAACCTGCATATGTTTTATTAGATTCATGCCAATCAATATCGAATGACTCAATTATTTGTTTTGATCTGTTATTATAAACACGATATGCCACTTTGTTGGCTGAATATCCAACAAAATAACATTCATTTGCTTTTTCATCAAATTTTGATTGTGAATGAGATGTATGTAACAAAGTATAACAATATCTAAATGTTTTGAAATATTTGACTTTGGGTTTATGTTTGAAAAAGATTTCATAAGGAGTCATGTTTTGTTGTTTATTGATTAAAATATGATTCTGAACATAACATGCAGTGTTAATAGCTTCAGCCTAAAAGAAAGATGGTAACTTGGCTGCTGATAACATTTTTCTGGCGGCTTCAATTAAAGTTTTGTTTCGCCTTTCAGCAACTCTATTTTGTTGTGGAGTTCCGGCAGAACTAAATTGTCTAGCTATCCCCTTAGAGTCATAAAATTCATTCAGAGTATGATTGCAAAACTTTGTTCCATTATTACTTTGAATGCATTTGATGGTTTTGTCAGTCTGATTCTCCACTAGGGTCGTGAATTTGATCAGTAGATAAGGAGTCTCATCCTTTGTTGCTAAAAAGAAAACCCATGTAAATCTTGAACAATCATCAATAATAACCAAACAGTATGCACGACATCCAAAACTAAAAACACTTACTGGACCAAATAAATCCATGTTTAATAGTTGAAGAATAGCATCAATTTTGGTATGAGCAACTGGTTTACGAGAAAGTTTATGTTGTTTGCCTTTTAAACATGACAGACAATGTTCAATGAGTTGAAACCCACAACATGGTTTCGTCTAACCAACTTGTTCATATTATCAATATTTACATGACCATGACGATGATGCCATAACATTGTATCGCTTTTCGAGGCTTTAGACAACAAACAAAACGTAGTTACAAATGAATGTGAACCATTCATATCAAGTGAATATGTATCTTTGTCTCTCGGTGTTCTCAACAAAGTCCACTCATCAGGAATTACAAATCCAGGTTTTATAATAAGACTTTAAGGCTTATTGAAAGGCTCATGCACCCAAAACCGACCAAGTCTTTCCTGCATGCATGCACTTAGTGCAAAGTAGAAGTTGCTTCGGAAGTTTTACACCTTGCATCAGAAATATTCTAAGTGTAAAATCTTCCAAAGCCAAGACCAATATCTTCCGAAGCCAGAAGTGAAGTCTTTCGAAGCTCCGAAGCCTAAGAAGTGAAGATAGATTTCTTCCGAAGACTTTGAAGAACATGCTTTTCTGATGTACTTTTCATAAAGCTGACCAACTTTCCGCTGCAACTCTAAAGACTCACCAACTTATACAAGTTGGTGAATGGTCCATTCTTTTTGTAACTATACATTGAGGTCTTGAGTCTTGAGTATGTACTTTTATCCTTTTTGTAATATATTAGGATGTGAGCTATGGCATGTCATAGTCACTAGTCAAAAGGAAGATTAGCCTTTTGACTCTACATTGATTTTGTTGTCTAGATCAAATATATCCAGCTGGCATTCTAAGTATGGCTGGCTGTAGGATGTAGTATAAATTGTCTCAAGTCCTTGTAACTTGTTTTAATGCTTTGTGTCACTTGTAATAGAACTTGAGAAGCAATATACTGCAATCTTGAAAACCAATATCTTTGTTGTTCTTAAATTTATGTCTCTTGTTCACTTGTGTTCATAGTATCATAATCAAGTCCCGAGTCCCTATTTGATCTGTTAGGTGTTCTTAAAACTCTCTTCATTGTAAGACTAAGTGTATTGACCATCCCTTAAATGGTGTTGCAATTGGTATCAGAGCATTCCAGTCTCTTGATTGTAAGATCTCACCATCTTAGTTCCCTCAGTCTCACAAAATACTTAATATCTCAAATGGCAGCTCTCACAAAGGCTGATATGAAAACCGGAACCATGACAAAGTCCCCACTGATCACTCTTGAAGGCTTTGATACTTGGTGTCAAAGAATGAAAGGCTTTATCAAGTCTCAAGACTCCAGGATGTGGGAATCTATTGTCTTTGGATCTCACATACCATGCACCTCTTCAGCTGCTGCTGGGGGTGGTATGATTCCAAAGGAGGTGGCTGACTATTCTAAAAAAGATAGAAAGAGAATAGACATAGACCAGAAAGTCATGACTACCCTCCAAACTACTCTTCCAAACACCATATACAAGGGCTTCAAGAAGTGCAAAACTGCTAAGCAACTATGGGATGCACTAAAAGCTCATGTATAAGGGGTCCACTGAAGCAAAAGAGAACAAGAAGGACCTCTTGAAGCATCAGTTTGATAACTTCACCTTCAAAGCAGGTGAATCCATGACTCAACAATACTTTAGGTATGTTGAGATTGTGGATGCTCTAATGGATGTTGGAGTAACTCTTGAAAATAGAGACATTGTTAGGAAGTTCATGTCCTCTCTTCCTAGACAATGGACACATTATTGTGTTATTATCAAGAGAACTAAGAACCTTAAAAATCTCACTCTTACAGAGTTGTATGGTATTCTTAGTGGATACCAGATGGAGATGAACATGCAAAATCCATCTGGTAACTCCAGCAATCAACTGAGTTTAGCCCTCCATTTGGTTGAAATGGATTGCAGAGAACCACATCATCATCTTATCTGCTACCCTGACAACTCACAAAAGGGTCCTTTCATCACCTTCCCAGAGACACCAAGGGAGAGTTACACTTAAGGAGGTCCATTCCAAGATACAAGCTCTTCAGAAGCCTTTGTGTCTGCTGATGAAAGTACTAGCCACTTTCTCTTCACCCTTGAAGATCTTGACTTTATCCATCCAGATGACTGCTACACAACCTGAACCATCCAACTCCAAAGGTAGTTCTCACCCTAAAAGAATTGCTACATCATCTACAAAGATGAAGATGGAGAAGGAAAGTGATCAAGTTCAGCTTTATTCCCAAAGGAAGGCTCCAAGAAGGAAGAAAATAGACTGTGTCATGTGTGGTAGTACTTCTCATTTGGAGAGGATTGCCTCTACAATCCTAAAAGTACTGTCCATATGATCAAGAAAGAAACTTCTGAGAATTTGAATAAGAAGCAAGCTTCGGAAGGAAAATCTTTTCCTTTTGGACGCTCCAAAATGAAGAAGTAGACAAGTTAAAACTTGCCTTTGGAAGAAAAGTTGGTCTCAGAAGAAAGGAATACTTTTGAAGTACTAAAGCCTACTGTAGTGATAGCAAGATCTTCCAAAGGTCCAGTCTCCAAAACTTACAAAGTTTTCAAGTTCCAAAGCATTGAAGGTCAAGTCTAAGCTTCCAAAAATGATGTGGAAGACAAAGAAAGACCATGTGAGTGAAAGTTCTTCATCAACATTAGCAAATGATCCTGCAAATTTGACTGTAGGATCAATTACTGTTGCATTGTCTTTAACTTCTTTTGATAAGCCCAAGACCAACAAGGCTTGGGTTTCCAAATGTAACTAACCATCTTTTTTGTGCAGGAACAACTCAAGATAAACAGGAATGTATGGATCATTAATAGTGGTTGTTCTAGGCACATGACAAGCAATGGGTCACTACTCCAAAATTTTGAGAAAATTGATGGAGGACCAGTTGCTTTTGGAGGAGATGCTGGAGGTTACATTACTGGAAGGGGCAGGGTCACAAATGGTAAGCTCAACATTGAGAAGGTAAACTTCGTCAAGGCGCTTGGATACAATCTTCTGAGTGTATCTCAATTTTGTGATCAGAGTCATAACATGCTTTTCACTGATCATGAGTGCATTGTTCTCAAGCTCGGGATGGTTATTCCTCAAGAGCATATCCTGCTCAGAGCCCCCAGGAGAGGGAACATGTACAAGATGGACTTGTAAGAAACATCTCTCTCAGGATAAGTTTCATGCTTTCTATCTAAAGCCAATAGTGATGAGTCCTTCCTCTGGCATAAAAGAATGTGCCGTGTAAACTTTAAAAACATGAAAAAATTGAATAAGAATGTTTTGGTAACTGGAATGCCAAAGAAAGTGTTTACAAGTGATGATCATTGTGTTGCACGCCTCAAAGGGAGCAACACAAGGTATCTCACAAGCCAAAGGAAAGAAACTCTATCACTACTCCCCTACACTTGTTACATATTGATATCTTTGGCCCCACCAATGTAATGAGTCTAGGAAGGACCTCATACTGTTTAGTGATCACAGATGACTTTACAAGATTCAATTGGGTCTTCTTTCTTAGAATTAAGGATGAGACTCCTGAGATCTTGAATAGTTTCATCTTAAAGATTGAGAATCAATGTGATCACAAGGTCAAGACCATAAGATGTTATCAGGGAACTGAATTTAAGAACCAAATCCTTGATACATTTTGTGATGAAAAGGGTATTACAAGACAATATAGTGCTCTCAGGACTCCTCAGCAAAATGGTGTTGCTGAGAGGAGAAACAAGATACTAATTGAATCTGCAAGAACTATGTTATCTGAATCTAAATTGCCCATCACCTTCTGGGTGGAAGTAGTAAACACTTCTTGCTATGTGCAAAACAGAGTTTTAGTAGTTAAGACTCATGGTAAGACTTTTTATGAACTTTGGAACAAGAGAAAACCGTTCATTGATTTTCTCAAGTCATTTGGATGTCCTTGCACCATCTTGAATACCAAAGACCAAATAGCCAAATTTGATGAGAAATCAGATGATAGACACTTTATTGGATACTCTTCTCAAGCCAAGGTTTATAGAGTCTACAATCTCAGAACTAGAGTAGTTGAGGAGTCATCCAATGTGACTTTCAATTAGTACACTCTTAGTGTGAAAGGTTCTCGTCATGATGGGCTATTTGATCTTGATTTAGTTACCAACTGTTTTAACAAATCTTGTGAGAATGTTTTAGGGTCCATAGATATCTTATCAGCAGGTGATCCTGATCCAAGATTTGAGCTGAGAAGACCATCAAATCATACTACTTTAGCTCCAGTGGTAACTAACCCTGCAGATGGAGTTCCTATCAGCACAACCATGTCAAATTCAACGGATACATCCGAGGTGCCACCACATTCCAGCTCAAAGGCACAACACTAAATTGAAGGAGCTTTAAATGTGGAAGGAAATGGTGGTGGTATAGTGATCAAGCATTTCTTGATGCTGACAACCACTCCATTGAATACAACATAAATGATGTCACACACTCATTGGATCAAGTCTCTTTTAATAGGTATGATGATTTGGTGAGAGATACTTTAATGCCTTATCTAAATTTCTCTAATTTAGATTTCTCCAAACAACTTGTTGTGATTCCTCAACTCAGGATCCACAAGTCTCACCCCACCACAAACATCATTGGAAATGTTGACACAGGGGTAAGGACAAGCGGACAAACCCATGATGCAAATGTTTGTCTCCACTCTTGTTTCTTGTCCCAGATAGAGCCAATGAAAGTTCATGATGCCTTAAAGGATGGGAGTTGGGTTGAAGCTATACAGGAGGAGCTACTTTAATTCAAAAGGCAAAAGGTTTGGAACCTATGTCCTCTCCCTCAAGGAAAGACTACCATAGGATCCAAATAGGTGTTTAGGAACAAGAAGGATGATAGAGGACTTGTCATAAAAAACAAGGCAAGACTAGTTGTCCAAGGGTACACACAAGAAGAAGGAATTGACTACACAGATGTCTTTGCTCCTGTAGCAAGACTTGAAGCTGTCAGAATATTCCTAGCTTTTGTTGCATCCAAGGATTTCAAGGTCTACCAGCTTGATGCCAAATGTGCTTTTTCTATATGGGGTGATTGATGAAGAGGTGTATGTCAAACAACCATCTGGTTTTGAAGATCCTGATCATCCTGATTATGTCTACAAGCTTGATAAAGCTCTTTATAGGCTGCACCAAGCTCCATGGAAGTGGTATGAGACTTTATCTCAGTATCTCGTCGGCATGGCTACAAAAGGGATACTATAGATGGAACTCTCTTCATCAAAGGAACAGGGAATGACTTTATTCTAGTTCAAGTATATGTAGATGGCATTATCTTTAGGTCAAATCCAAAGCTCAGCAAAGACTTTAAGAAGCTGATGAAGAATAGATTTGAAATGAGTGCCATGGGAGAACTCAATTACTTTCTAGGAATTCAAGTGAAGCAAGTTGACAGTGGCATCTTTATAAGTCAGTCAAAGTATGTACAAGACATACTTACAAGATTCAACATGACTGACTGTAAGATTGCAATGACACCTATAGCCAGAAACCACTCCCTTGGACCAGACCTTGAGGGGGAGTGTGTAGATGATTACCTTTACGAGGCTATGATTGGGTCTTTTATGTATCTTACAGCTAACAGGCTTGATATCATGTTTGCCATATGTATTTGTACAAGATATCAAGCCAACCTCAAGATGTCACACCTAGTCACTATCTAGAGGATTCTAAGATAACTCAAAGGTGCTGCTACATTAGGCCTCTGTTATCCAAAGAATTCTGACTTTAACTTTGTTGGAGCTATAAAAGATAGTCTATATTATCAACACAGTGAAAGTCAACAAAAGTCAACATCACGGTCAAAGTCAACAAAAGTCAAACCCGACACGTTCGAGATGAGGAACCGAGACGAGACGTTGAAGATTTAGATGACTAGGAGTTATATTGTAATAAATATATTTTGTGTGAACAAAATATATTTTATCTTGTTTTTAGTCATTTTTATGTTTAATATGTAATTTTGTGTTAATTAGCCTAAGTCTAGGGAGTTAAGTGCAATTAGTGAATATTAGTCTAGACTATAAATAGGTTAATTGTCATTAGTTTTGTTAACGGTTGCATGACCAATAGATTAAGGGATTATTTGTAAACACATATTTTGCAATCTAATTGAAGATCAAAGGGGATTTATTGTGATTATCATTATTTTGATCTAATTCTTCATGATTTGATTCAACTTTGATTATCCTGGATTTACAATTTGGTATCAGAGCCATTTTGGATAAAATTCACTGAAGATTTGAAGAGTTTTAGAGAGTGAAGTTGAGGTTTTGGTTGTTTTTGTTCAATATCAAGTTTTCATCAATTTCGGATTAGATTTGAGTGTTATTGATATGGAAATTGATTAAAGTTTGCTTGTTATTGGTTGGGAAAGCTCTGTTACCCATCAGATTTCAAATCCATTGAGATTTGGGCGATTTCAGATTGATTTCGTGTTGAAAAAGCTTTTCAGCTTCGTCCAGCGAAAGTACGAGTTCTTCCAGCGAAACTGCCTGTTCTTTCAGCGAAACTACAAGTGTTTTACACTTTGTAGTTAATTTCAGCACCTCAGCGAAAGTGGTGATCTTGAACGAAAGTTCAACAGTGCTTGTGGGTGATTTATAAGCGACATTGCTGCCGAAAGTATCATTGAACGAAAGTTCAAGCTTGTTTTGTGCGAACTTATCAGCGAAACTAAGCCATTTGTGACATTCGACTAGCGAAACTGCTGCCGAAATTTCCAGCGAAACTACTGTCGGCTCAGCGAAACTAGAGTTCACAGCGAAACTAGCTCTGCGAAACTATAATTTCGACGAAACTATCATTTCTTCAGCGAAATTCGAATGTTAAAGATGACTTTTTCCCCCTAGTTGGGATTAATTGAGTTCATTCCAATAAAGAAATTTTCACTAATAATAATTTTTAGCGTGACATTTACTAGCGTGACATTTACAAATAATATTTTTTCTGGGGGAGAATTATTCTAAATTTTTTGGGAAAAATATTTTTGGGGCGTTTAATTGTTTAAACAAAATAAAAATAAAGTGGCTTTTGCAGAACTGATTAAATCCTTCGAATCTGATGATCTCACAATTGCACAATGTCGGTTTGATAATTTTGCAGCTCTAAAGAATGAAATTATGTCTGATTTTGTTGATCGTTTTCTATTGGTGGCAAGTAATCTGAAGAAGTTTGATGCCTAATTGGGAAATCATGAACAAGTTTTAAGATTGCTTGATTCTGTCCCATCAGAATGGAGCTCACACAGCAAGTCGATTAAAATAGATAGAGGTTTTCGGGATTACAAACTAATGGAGGTGATCAACAAACTGAAAGAAATGGAGTTGGATATCAAACGTTGTGAGTACTATGAAGCAACATATCTAACTCCAAAGATCACTTCAAACTCCAAAGAGAAACCAGAAGAGAGATCAGATTCTGGCACCAATTCCGACGGTTTACCGAAACCTGAAACTGAAGAGGTACAAGAGGAGCTTAAGCAGACATCAATGGGCAAAGGTGGAGCTGAGTTGAATGCTGAAGTTTGTGATGCTAAGAAGGAAGAGGAATGGAAGCGAAATACCAGAGTTTGCAATTGCGAGAAGGCTCTTACTGCTGAAAGAGTCATCCTGGATCTTCCATACGAGACAGTTCAGGATATGTGTTCTTCTGCTTGCAAAATTCGTTTATTTGGTGTGTATAAAGCTAATAGGTTACTTTTAGATAACCAAAAGGAGTTAACCACCATAAATGCAGAACTTAAAAAGAATGAAGCCAAGTATTTCATAAAATTAAATGAAGCTTTAAAAGAAAATAATCATTTAAAACGAACTCTTCTTGAAAGAAATGTTAAAATTAATCTTTTAAACGAAAGAGTCACTTTGGCTGAATTTGAAACAAGCAAGCTTAAAACAAAGCTTGATAGATGGACCATATCCGGAATGAAACAGGAAGAGCTACTGTGTAAACAGAGGGGAGCTAGGATTAAAACGGGAGTGGGTTGTGGTTAAAATCCATACGTCTATCCTCCTCCTAGCACCCATTGTTACTCTCCTATGCCTCAACCTCATCCATCTAATGATTTGATTGAAGCTGCAGAAACTAATAGTTTAAATGCAGGTTTAAGCAACGTTAATCTTAAAGAGGTTAGAGATGTACAGGATTCTCCTGTAGGTTTGGGATTTCTCAGGCAGGGGTCTGATAAGAAGATTAATGACGATTCTAACTCTGATGCTCCAAAATCAATATCAGCTGCTTCTCCAACCTTCTTCAACAAATTCAAAACAGGTAACATTCCTTCATTTGTTCCTGTCAGGTTTGTCAAAGAAGGAACAGTTGTTGAATCGTCAGGCAATCAAAATCCTATAACCAAAGCCGACACAATACGATGTGTCAATCAAGATCTTTTGGAAGCAGATTTGTGTATACGAGATTGGATAAGCTCAGATGACGAATCAAACACAGAGGAGCGTGTTGGTTCCTCACAGATCAATATATCTCTTGACATTGTCAAGTCTCAAAGCTTCCAAAAGCTGAATTAAGACCAATACAGATCTCTTCTCCAATTGCAAAGCATCCCACTCAATCAGTGAAGTTCTCATTCCCTGTTCAGCATAGCAAATGCCAAAACAAGCAAGAATCTGCTACAAGCTCAAAGCAATCCTCATCCCCACCTGCATCACACGGTTCAGTCAAGCATCAAAAGCCATTCAAGGCTTGTTTTGAGTGTGGAAAAGAAGATCATGTGGTAAAGAAATGTCCTCAAAGGCTTGCTACGAATGGTAAAGGCAAAACAAATTGCTTATCGGAATGTAAGTCTAAAAAGAATGTTCCAGACGGTAAAGGCAACACGGGTTGCTTCTCTGGATCAAGAGGTAAACAACACACATCTTTGAATGGTTGGTGAAAAACCCCCCATCCAAACCTTTTCATGTGAAGCCGGTTTCACATGATACAAAGATGAAAATGACCAAAGCTTCAAAACCAAATTCTTTTCCTTCTTGTCTTAAACAGAAAATGATTTCCAAATTTAATTCGTTAAAATCCAAGTTAACTGAACCGAAACAAATTTGGCAAATTAAAAAGATGGATACAACAATTCTCAATTATTTAAATGGTTGTGTGCAGAAGCTTGTTACTTATCTTGATGAAAAAGGAACTTCCAGAACTACGATGGTCTGGGTTCCCCTTTCTAACTAATTTGTTAATGAGTGCAGGAACAATTCAGGATGACTGTTAGTAATTTGGTTTACTACCAGGGATTGTTCCTAATTCAAATTTGAGGCGGAACAAACAGGTTAAGGTCATGGTATTATATCCACAATCTGGATTTTTATCTGCATTATCACAGTTCTCACTTCATAGTCACTGCATATTTCTTGAGAACTCATTTCTTATATTCATATCAGTGTAGTTTGGAAGACCTTCTTCGGTAAATTTCTATTTTTATATAGTTTTATAAAAAAAATTAAAAATAAATAAATAAATAAAAAATAAAAAAATTAAAAAAATAAAAAAAATAAAAAAAAGTTTGCAAAAATAAAAATTTAGGGGGAGAGTATAAGTAAATAAAAATGAAAAGAGAACTGGGAACTTGATTCGAGATGACTGAGAAATGATTGTATATCATCTTGAAATGCTTGTTTTTGCATGACTTGCGTTTATAAATTGAGAAATGATAGTAACTGATGCTGTTATCTGATTTACATCTTCTATTTAAGTGCAAATAATAGAAAAACAAACAGATGCTTTAATGATATGCTTGGTAGACTCAGCCTGAAGAATAAAGTAGACAACAACATCATGATTTCAATTAAAATATATGCTTAAGGATGTCTGGATTTACGCAATCATTTTGGCCTGCACAAAAACTGAGTCCTGACAAAAATTGGATTGAGAATTGATCTTTCACCCACCATGATACAAATCATATAAGCCATATCTTTGAGCCATGATTGGTGTATTTATGTGTCTTGTGTTTGTGCTAATCTCCTCTGTTGTACGGAAGTACCGACCTGGAGTGATGATCTCCTTTGCTGTACGATAGTACTGACCTGGAGCTCTCATCGGCACATGATTAAATGGTCATCTCCTTTGTTTTACGTGAGTATAGACCTGGAGCTCTCACCATTTTGATCTAAATAGTGTCAAATCATCTAAACGATGAATTCATCACAGAATGCAATATTCTGTTGATAATCACTTGCACACTAATGCACACGCCTTGCTCTATAAAGATCGTAACAAAATTAAAGAATTCCTGAGGTTGGGTGAGGGTTTTTGCCAAATTATTGTGGGGTCCTAGCATTCTAAAGTATTTAATCGAACCTTAACGAATCATTTGTTGCTTGTTGAAAAAGATAGGGCATGAGTTTAAGTGGACAAACATATCAGCAATCATTATTGATCTGTTTGAGAATTTCAAAATTCATTCAAAGACTGTGATTAGATTCAGTTATCAGTGTGATCTCATTGCTTGTCAATGATTAAATTCATCGTTGTGCTAAAGTATATCTTGAGGATGTGATCTCATGATCGATTATGTTCTCGGTAATTAAAAATATACAAATAAAAAATGTTATAATAAATATATATACATTAAAAATAGAAAAAATATAATAAAGTTCTATTTCAAAATTCTTTTAAGTCTTCCATATTATGCTAATTACATTTTATCATTTTTCATGCATTTCACAGAAATTGTGCACAAACAAACACGGATTCGCTTGTTTTCAAACACAAATAAACACGGGTTTATTTTGTTAAAATGAAATGATCTAATTAGAAATGTCGAGATTGTGTTTGAGAATGTGTTTCAGATTTTTGCTTTAAGTGATGGTCGATCATCAGTTGAGCAGTGTACCTGATCAGAGAACCTGTTCCTCAAGTTTGCAGAAGATACCGAGCTAGGAATCCTCCTCCTACATCTTCTGAAGTACTCAAGATTAGAGATTTAGGACACCTGTTCGAATATCTTTGTAAAGCTTGCACTCGAAAAGGGGGAGCATATAAATAGGGGGAGCTTATGAGATGAAAAATCTTTCTCATCAGATTCAGAAAGATTCAAATTGTAGATCTTTCTACTATTGACTTCTCGATGCTGATTTCATTTGAAGACATTGATAATGATAGACTAAGGGGGAGTATTGTTGGAGCTGTAAAAGATAGTCTATATTATCAACACAGTGAAAGTCAACAAAAGTCAACGTCACGGTCAAAGTCAACAAAAGTCAAACCCGACACGTTCGAGACGAGGAACCGAGACGAGACGTTGAAGATTTAGATGACTAGGAGTTATATTGTAATAAATATATTTTGTGTGAACAAAATATATTTTATCTTGTTTTTAGTCATTTTATGCTTAATATGTAATTTTGTGTTAATTAGCCTAAGTCTAGGGAGTTAAGTGCAATTAGTGAATATTAGTCTAGACTATAAATAGTTTAATTGTCATTAGTTTTGTTAACGGTTGCATGACCAATAGATTGAGGGATTATTTGTAAACACATATTTTGCAATCTAATTGAAGATCAAAGGGGATTTATTGTGATTATCATTATTTTGATCTAATTCTTCATGATTTGATTCAAGTTTGATTATCCTGGATTTACAAACTTATATGCTTATTCAAATAGTGAGTATGGTGGCTGCAATATGACTACAAAGTCTACATCTAGGAGATGTCAATACCAATGGAAGGATTGTCTCATAGCAATGTAAGAAACAATCCTGTGTGTTTGCATCAACTGCTAAGGCTGAATACATTGCTGTTGCTAGCTGCTGCGCTCAAGTGCTTTGGATCATGTAACACCCGCTTATTTATTATTTTGAAGCCGACGAAGGAAGAAAAAGAAATAAAGTCCAAAGTCGAGGGACCAAACTCGCCAACGAAAGAAAGTCGGGCGAGTGGGAGTATGTAAGGGAGAGGGCAGCCCTTACCCTCTCCCCCACACTCACAAATCAGCCATCAAAGAGAGAAGAAAAGAGAAAGGAAGAAAAGAGGAAAAAGTGCCGGTTCAGGTCGATTCGAGTGGCCAAAATCGTCGTGTAGCAAGCCAAATCGAAGCCCTTGTCGTTGTGCTGGTTTGTGTGAGTTCTAGGACCCCAGTTTTACTTGTTTTCAACCAATTTTGGGGCTGGAAAGCATCAAAAACCGCTTTTGTATGTGTATATGTTTGACCCATTTGGGTGTGTTGCGTGTGATGTGTTTAGAGTATGTTTCCGGGCTTGTGTGTGCTTGTATGGTGTTGTGGTATGCATTCTTAAGGTCTAAGATGGTTGATTTAGGCTTAGAATGGGTTTAGATGAGTTTGGGGGCCGAAAACCCTCGGCTGCAGTCGGGTTGAACTGCATTCTGCATCAGCTAAGGCCATTCGGCCGAATGGAGGGAGACTGGAGGCCAGTCACCCGAATGGAGGGAGACTGGAGGCCAGTCACCCGAATGGAGGGAGACTGGAGGCCAGTCACCCGAATGGAGGGAGACTGGAGGCCAGTCACCCGAATGGAGGGAGACTGGAGGCCAGTCACCCGAATGGAGGGAGACTGGAGGCCAGTCACCCGAATGGAGGGAGACTGGAGGCCAGTCACCCGAATGGAGGGAGACTGGAGGCCAGTCACCCGACTGGAGGGAGAATGAAGGTCCAGTCACCCGACTGGAAGGAGAATGAAGGTCCAGTCACCCGAATGAAGGTCGAGTCACCCGAATGAAGGTCCAGTCAGCCGAATGAAGGGCCGGTCGCATGGAGGCCATGCGACTGGAGAGTGTCCATACGCCCAAATAGGGCTGTTGCACCCGAGGATAAGTGTAGTTTAACTTTTGACTTTTGGGGGAAAGTGCAGATGTAAGTTTTGACGTAAAGGTTCCCGTAAGTTCATGTAGGGCGACGATTGAGGCCTTAGAGTGCATGTAGGGCATGATGATGATGATGTTGCATGTTTATGCATGATGCATGTTATGTATGTATGATGTTGCCCTGTATGACGTGATGTCTGTGCATGTTAATGTTCCTTATTATGATGTATGTTTATCTTTCCTGTGGCTTTACGTGTTATGGTAATGAATGAAATGAAGTATAATGTAAAGTGGAAAGAAATGAAAAGTCTTGCATGTATCGGATATTGGGTCCTTCTTTGTGATTGACCATTTATGTAGAACCTCCACCGCTTACCTCTAAGACTGCGGCATACGCTCAGCTGTTCAATTATTGACTTCGGCCCAGTAGCTAAATTGTTCGGGGTGTAGCATATGGTATTGGTACGGAGGATATCCGATGCGCAAGTAAAGTTATATTGAACGAACGAATGGATGAATGAAGGAGATAATAAAGATATTATCTATGTGTACGTATGATGTGTGATCATGCAAAATTAACGAACGGTTTTAAATGAAAGTAAAGTATGTTTTATTATAAAACTAGAACTCACTCAACAACACTGACTTTTATTATGTTTTCCAGTTGGCAGGTAATGATTGCTGAGGATGGCACCGCAAGGCTACTCGGCTCTTTTGGGATGGCATCCATTTATAATGCTTTTGTGATATAATGCAAACATGTATTTTGTAATCGGATAATGATGTATTATTTGGCAAAAGCGTTTATGATGAAATGAGATGTCAGTTTTGAATGTTTCCGCTGCAATATTTTCATGAGGCAAATGTAATTATATGTTTTATGTGCGATGAATGACCAACTGTAGGCGTCCTGGGAACGGGGCCTTACAAGTTGGTATTAGAGCCAAAGTTTAAGTGAAGTGGGTAATTTTTTTTTCAAATAAACCTTAACTTAAACTGAAAATGGGACGGAAGGGGAATGGGATGCCAATCTGAGTAGCTGTGTGCCATCAGATATTTTCGTAAAGTTAACCGGTGTTATGTGCGCATGGTATGTGGTTATGTGTTGTATGTAGATTTAAATACTGATGTAGTCAAGACAGGTAATGCTTGAGGTATGAAGAGTAGAGTAAGTGCCTAATCACAACTGGCCACTGTAATTAGGGACTTACTATGCTTGACATAAACTGAGATGTTCCTTGAATGACTGTGTTAGTGTTTGAATCTTTCAGTGTGATTAAGAGAGTGAATGGAGGTAGATCTTCAAAAGCTTCTAGGGGTGGAGGCCGTGGCGGGCCTAATGTTGAGCCGCGACCCAAAAGAGGAAGGCTAAGGGTTGAAAAGGTGGTTCCTGAAGAACCAGAGACCCCTCATCCGGAGGCTGGGGATGAGAGTGCAAACCTGAGGGCCTCGGTAAAGGAGGCTGTTGTTGAAGAAGTACACCAGGTCATGCAGACAATCTTACCGTCTGTGGTGACCGAAGTCATCAAGGCTGTGAAAGAAGGAGAAAGAAAGGAGAGAAACAGGTCTTCGAGGGGACGGGAGCAACCGGGCCTGAAACGATTTTCTCTGATAATGAAGACGAGGAAGAGGAAGATGAGCCTGTGCAAGAGGTGGTACGAGGCTATAACTATGGGGTGTTTATGAGATGCAAGCCCCCTACTTTCGACGGTAATGGCAATGCTGCCGCTGCTCACCGATGGGTGAGAGAGATGGAGGCTGTTCTCGACATCAGCGAGTGTCGGGAAGATCAGAAGGTGAAGTTTGCCACTCATTCATTTATGGACTCGGCACTATGCTGGTGGGACAACATTGTCCAAGCGGAGGGTAATCGGGCAATCGGGAGAATGAGATGGCCCGAACTGAAGAAGATGGTGATTGTGGAGTTCTGTCCTCACAGGGAAATGGATAAGATAGAGAGGGAGTTTCTGCAGCTGGAGGCGAAAACCAAGACACACCAGCAGTACACCACCAAATTCAATGAAATGGCACGGTTGGTGCCGGATCAGGTGACGCCTCTGTCTCGGAAGATCAAGAGGTACATTCAGGGCTTACCAGTGGATGTTCGCAGGCATATGATCGCCGCCCGGCCAAGTACGTTTAGGTCGGCGGTCGATTTGGCCGGAAGGCTATATGATGAGCGGGAAGTGGTGGTGACTGAAGCAAATAAGAAGGGTGGTGGTGATTGGAACTGGAATGGGAGAAGGTTTGGTCGGGGTGATGCCTCGACGGGGAACAAAAAGGCATGGGTGGATGACCGCCGCGTGGCCACACTGGGAGTGGGATCGAGGAGGTGTGGCAAGTGTGGAAAGGAGCATGCGGGAGAATGTAGGCTGGGTTTGAATGTGTGCTTCAAGTGTGGGAAGACAGGGCATATGGCGAAGGATTGCCTGGCGGGCAAATGTTTTAACTGTGGGGAAAGTAGGCATGTGAGCAGGGATTGTAAGAAGCCGAGGGCTGAGGGTTCTGGGGTGAAGAAGACGGGAAGTGAAGGACCGGGGGCGAGCGCCAGGGCATTCACCATGACACAGGAGGAAGCTAGGACGGACCCTGATGTTGTGTCCGGTACGTTTCTAGTGAACCAAACTTTAGCTTCTGTGTTATTTGATTCTGGTGCTAGTAAGAGTTTTATTTATGCTGCTTTCTGTGCTAAGCTGCCTGTTAGTAGTAGACGTGTTGATGCGCCCTTTGATGTAGAAACTGCCATAGGTAAGTCTACCAGGATTTTTGAGATGATAGAGAACTGTGATATGGAACTTGAGGGTCATAAGTTTCCTGTTAGACCGTTCCTGATGACCTTAGGTGGTTTTGATTTGGTTCTTGGGATGGATTGGTTGGCGGAATTCGAGGCGAACATCGTGTGTCGCAAGAAGATGATTCGGTTGACAGCGCCTGACGGGAGTTCGGTGACAGTTTATGGTGATCGGGTCACGATGATTCCGAAAGTAATTTTGATGGCGGTGGCAGGAAAGTGTATGAGGCGTGGATGTAGTGCCTACTTGGCCTATGTAAAGGATGTGGATACGCCAACACCACAACTAGCCGATGTACCGGTTGTGTGTGACTTTCCAGACGTGTTCCCTGAAGACTTATCAGGAGTGCCACCTGACAGAGAGATTGAATTTCAGATTTATCTGATACCGGGTGCCCAACCTGTCGCTAAGGCACCGTATCGGTTAGCTCCGACGGAGATGAAGGAATTGATGGAGCAGTTGCAAGAGCTGCTCGATAAGGGGTTTATTAGACCGAGTATCTCTCCTTGGGGTGCTCCGGTCCTGTTTGTAAAGAAGAAGGATGGTAGTATGAGGATGTGCATTGACTACCGCGAGCTGAATAAGTTGACGGTGAAGAACCGATACCCCTTACCGAGAATAGATGATCTGTTCGATCAGCTCCAAGGTGCCAGTTGGTTTTCAAGGATAGATCTTCGATCTGGTTACCATCAGCTGAAAGTGAAAGAACAGGATATCCCTAAAACAGCTTTTCGTACGCGCTATGGTCACTACGAGTTTCTCGTCATGTCCTTTGGTTTGACCAACGCGCCAGCTGCTTTTATGGATTTGATGAACCGTGTGTGTCGGCCGATGCTGGATAAATCAGTGATTGTGTTTATTGATGATATCCTGATTTATTCGAGGAGCGAGATTGAGCATGCCGGTCACATTCGGGAGGTTCTAGAGACGTTGAGGAGGGAGAAGTTGTATGCTAAATTCTCCAAGTGCGCGTTCTGGTTGCGCGAAGTTTAGTTCTTGGGTCATGTGGTGAATCCCGATGGGATTAGGGTGGACCTGGCGAAAGTGGAGGCGGTTATGCAATGGAAGTCACCAAAGATGCCATCCGAGATTCGTAGTTTCTTGGGTTTCGCGGACTCCTATAGAAGATTTATTCAAGACTTCACTAAGATTGCTTCTCCACTGACTAAGTTGACCCGGAAAGATGTAAAGTTTGTATGGGGTCAGGCTCAAGAGAAGGCGTTCGAAGAATTGAAGGCGAGGTTGACTCAAGCTCCCGTTCTGCCATTACCCAAGGGAAGTGAAGATCTGGTGATTTATTCTGATGCTTCCTACTCGGGGTTGGGATGTGTGTTAATGCAGAGAGGAAAGGTTATAGCCTATGCATCCCGACAGTTGAAGGTTCATGAGGTCAACTATCCTACTCATGACTTGGAGCTAGCAGCTGTGGTCTTTGCGTTAAAGATTTGGAGGCACTATCTTTACGGGACGAAGTGCACCATATTCACCGACCACAAGAGTCTGAATTACTTCTTTGAGCAGAAGGATCTGAACATGAGGCACAGATGATGGTTGGAGCTCATAAAAGACTATGATTGCGAGATCCGTTACCATCCGGGCAAAGCCAACGTGGTGGCGGATGCCCTTAGTCGAAAGGAGAGACCCGAGCCGATTCGGGTGAAAGCATACCAGTTGATCATGACCTCAGATGTGATGAAGCAGGTCAAAGAGTTTCAAGATGAGGCTTTGAAGGAAGATCATCTTAACTCCGAAAGAATCAGTGGTCTGGTTGGGGAATAGGGTGAAAACAAACTCGGTGTTAGAACCCGATTCGGTCGTGTGTGGATCCCTCGTTTTGGGAATCTACGGGTGAAGATAATGGATGAAGCTCACAAGACTCGATACTCCATTCATCCTGGTGCCACGAAAATGTACCATGATATGAAGAAAAATTATTGGTGGCCGGGTATGAAGCGCGATGTGGTGGAGTATGTGAGTAAGTGCCTTACTTGCTTACAGGTGAAGGCCGAGCATCAAAAGCCGTATAGGAAAATCCAACCTTTGGATATATCGGAATGGAAGTGGAAGCACATCACCATGGATTTCATTACAAAGCTGCCGCGTACCCCGAAGGGGTATGATGCCATATGGGTGATAGTTGATCGTCTAACGAAGAGTGCTCACTTTCTACCGATCCGCGAGACATATTCATCTGAGAGGTTGGCTGATATGTTCATCAAGGAAATTGTAACTCGTCATGGTGTGCCGGTTTCTATTGTGTTGGATCGCGACACTCGGTTTACATCTAAATTTTGGAAGAAATTCCACAACGCTAAGGGGACGAGGTTACATATCTGCACGGCTTATCATCCCTAGACTGGTGGTCAGTCAGAAAGGACAATTCAGACACTGGAAGACATGCTTCGGGCATGTGTGATTGATTTTGGCGGAAGTTGGGATGACCACCTACCGTTAGCCGAATTCTCATACAACAACAGCTATCATGCCAACATTAGTATGCCTCCATACGAGATGCTATACGGTAGGAGATGCAGAACACACGTTTGTTGGGGTGTTATTGGTCAGAAGGAATTGGGGAGCGTCGAGGTAATCGAGGCTACGACTGAGAAGCTTGAGAAGATTAAAGCCTTCATGAAGGCAGCCAAAGACAGACAGAAGTCGTATGCTAATAACGACGCAGGCCGATTGAGTTCTAGGTGGGTGACCAAGTTATGTTGAAGGTCTCACCTTGGAAGGGTATAATTCGCTTTCGAAAGCGAGGTAAGTTAAGCCCAAGGTATATAGGCCCTTTCCGAATCATCGCTCGAGTAGGAGAGGTGGCCTATAGACTGGAGTTACTAGATGAGTTAAGTGGAATACACCCGACATTCCATGTATCTCATCTGAGAAAGTGCTTAGCTGATGAAGACATGATTGTCCCATTGGAGGATATCGAAGTAGACGAACGGCTCAATTATGTGGAGCAACCAGTGGCAATCATCGATCGAAAAGAGAAACGACTGAGAAATAAAGTGGTTCCCCTGGTGGGCGTATAGTGGAAGCACAGGAAGGGATCCAAGTCGACGTGGGAGATCGAGGAAGAAATGAGACAGCATTATCCACGTTTGTTCGAAGAATAACAGGTTTCGAGGACGAAACCTATTTAAGGGGGGTGGACTTGTAACACCCGCTTATTTATTATTTTGAAGCCGACAAAGGAAGAAAAAGAAATAAAGTCCAAAGTCGAGAGACCAAACTCGCCAACGAAAGAAAGTCGGGCGAGTGGGAGTATGTAAGGGAGAGGGCAGCCATTACCCTCTCCCCCACACTCACAAATCAGCCATCAAAGAGAGAAGAAGAGAGAAAGGAAGAAAAGAGGAAAAAGTGCCGGTTCGGGTCGGTTCAAGTGGCCAAAATCGTCGTGTAGCAAGCCAAATCGAAGCCCTTGTCGTTGTGCTCGTTTGTGTGAGTTCTAGGACCCCACTTTTACTTGTTTTCAAAGATTTTAGGGCTGGAAAGCATCAAAAACCCGTTTTTGTATGTGTATGTGTTTGACCCATTTGGGTGTGTTGCGTGTGATGTGTTTAGAGTATGTTTCCAGGCTTGTGTGTGCTTGTATGGTGTTGTGGTATGCATTTCTAAGGTCTAAGATGGTTGATTTAGGCTTAGAATGGGTTTAGATGAGTTTGGGGGCCGAAAACCCTCGGCTGCAATCGGGTTGAACTGCATTCTGCATCAGCTAAGGCCATTCAGCCGAATGGAGGGAGACTGGAGGCCAGTCACCCGAATGGAGGGAGACTGGAGGCCAGTCACCCGAATGGAGGGAGACTGGAGGCCAGTCACCCGAATGGAGGGAGACTGGAGGCCAGTCACCCGAATGGAGGGAGACTGGAGGCCAGTCACCTGAATGGAGGGATACTGGAGGCCAGTCACCCGACTGGAGGGAGAATGAAGGTCCAGTCACCCGACTGGAAGGCAAATGAAGGTCCAGTCACCCGAATGAAGGTTGAGTCACCCGAATGAAGGTCCAGTCAGCCGAATGAAGGGCCGGTCGCATGGAGGCCATGCGACTGGAGAGTGTCCATACCCCCAAATAGGGCTGTTGCACCCGAGGATAAGTGTAGTTTAACTTCTGACTTTCGGGGGAAAGTGCAGATGTAAGTTTTGACATAAAGATTCCCGTAAGTTCATGTAGGGCGACGATTGAGGCCTTAGAGTGCATGTAGGGCATGATGATGATGATGTTGCATGTTTATGCATGATGCATGTTATGTATGTATGATGTTGCCCTGTATGACGTGATGTCTGTGCATGTTAATGTTCCTTATTTTGATGTATGTTATCTTTCCTATGGCTTTACGTGTTATGGTAATGAATGAAATGAAGTATTATGTAACGTAAAGTGGAAAGAAATGAAAAGTCTTGCATGTATCGGATATCGGGTCCTTCTTTGTGATTGACCATTTATGTAGAACCTCTACCGCTTACCTCTAGTACTGCGGCATACGCTCAGCTATTCAATTATTGACTTCGGCCCAGTAGCTAAATTGTTCGGGGTGTAGCATATGGTATTGGTACGGAGGATATCTGATGCGCAAGTAAAGTTATATTGAACGAACGAATGGATGAATGAAAGAGATAATAAAGATATTATCTATGTGTACGTATGATGTGTGATCATGCAAAAGTAACGAACGATTTTAAATGAAAGTAAAGTATGTTTTATTATAAAACTAGAACTCACTCAGCAACGGTGACTTTTATTGTGTTTTCCAGTTGGCAGGTAATGATTGCTGAGGATGGCACCGCAAGGCTACTCGGCTCTTTTGGGATGGCATCCATTTATAATGCTTTTGTGATATAATGCAAACATGTATTTTGTAATCGGATAATGATGTATTATTTGGCAAAAGCGTTTATGATGAAATGAGATGTCATTTTTGAATGTTTCCGCTGCAATATTTTCATGAGGCAAATGTAATTATATGTTTTATGTGCGATGAATGACCAACTATAGGCGTCCCGGGAACGGGGCCTTACAATTTAGAATCAGATGCTAGATTATGGATTCAACTTCAAAGAGACTCCCATCCATATAGACAACAATAGTGCTATCTCTATTATAGAGAATTCTGTGCAGCACTCAAGGACAAAACACATCAACATCAGGTATCATTTAATTAGAGATAACTTTGAAAAGGGATTAATTAAACTGGTCAAAGTTAACACAAATGAACAATATGCAGATCTGTTTACCAAAGCTTTTGATGAACAGAGATTTAAATATCTTATACAGCTATTAGGATGATTAACTTTAAATAGATTTTCTTTAAAGTTAATTCATATTATTTCTAAAATCTATGTGTCCTAAGTTGTCTATTTCATCACCTTCATCAGCCCTTTTTTTCTTTGGAAGAAATATCTTTTAAAATTTTATCTCTTAGAATATTTAGAATTTTGATTATATTTACTTCGGAAGATATCTTTTTACCATCGGAAGAAAATTATGTCATCCAAAACAAATAACTACTTATTTCAACTTACCTTTGGATGGAAATTTTCAAATATCTTCTGAAGCACAAATGAATATAAGTACTTATATGTTTTTGAAGAACAATTTTCGTCCAAAAGCAATTAAGTCTTGGAAGCTTTTTTTCTCTTAGAATAAAAATCTCCAAGTCTGAATATCTTCCGAAGCAAAGTTCTCTATAATCTTTGAAATTTCTTTTGAAGCCATTTTAGCTTCGGAAGGTTTTTGTTAAAACTTCTGAAGAGAAATTAAGTTCGGAAGATTTTCGTCTTCCAAGATAACTACCTTTTTGGGCACTTTTTCAGAGGTGTGACCGACTTCTGGATTTCAAAGTTTATCCTTTTTCATAAACTTTGTCTCAAATCCAATTCATATAAATACACCCAACGGTTCCCCCTCCTTCACTCTCTTCTTCATCTGCAATCACTCCTTAACTTAAACTCACCCAAAACCGACTTTGTTCTTATCTTCCTTCACCTTTAAGCTTTATAAAATGGTGTTGATACATGTATGTCCCTAGATCATGATTTGTAATGTAATGAACTTGTCTGTCTGTTTATGATGTAATTGTAATCGATTAATGAAATCATATGAATTGATTGTTACTTATAATGTTTAATATTTCATTAATGAGTTGTGATTGAATTGATTGGGTTTATGAATGTTTGAATGAGTGCACATTAAGTTATATTAAATAGAACATTCAAACTTAACTTAATGAAGTTCTCATGCGAATGACCCATGCGAATGGACCACACGCATGAATAACTTCATACGATTGACTCAATCGCACGACTGAACCAGGAGACTGGATCAGTCGTATGATTGACACATAAGATTGACTCAATCGCACGACTGAACACTCAGTCGTGCGGATGAATCAACCGCATGGTTCAATCGCACGACTGAACCATACTTATGGCCCAGTCGCACGATTGAACAATACTAACCTATAAATAGACCCAATTCGTGGGAAAACGGAAGCATTCATCCCATTACGACTCCAGACGTACCCTAACCGTCCAGAAGCCTCCCAAATCGTTCTCCAAGTTCATAGAACACATCAGATCGGTTCCTAATCGATTTCTGACGTTGATATCAATTCTTGATTGATTCATCGTGTGTTCTCACTGATTGGATCGCCAATCAAATAGGATTCCGCACTATTTGAGTTGGTTTAACACGCAATCACTCGGTATTTCGTTCAAATACCAGGTCCTAACAAGTGGTATCAGAGCTTTGGCTCTTGATTTCGTGTTGATTCAATCAAGATTGCATAAAAGTTTGTGTTTTTGCACGAAAAACGCAATCTTTTGCATCAAAAGTGATCTTGGACGTTCCCTGCTCATTGAAGTTCAGTTTCTACGGACTTAGACGATTTGGACTTGCAAAATTTCGAATTTTCACGGCTGAAACCCGTCAAACCTAGAAATTTTCGCAAAACAGCAGCTTCAGTCGCACGAGTGACTCATTCGCACGACTAGACTCATTCGCAGTGTTCATTCGCACGACTGGACCTAGTCGCACCCTTCATTCGGCCCACTGAACCGTTCGTTCGCATAGCTCATACGCACCAGATTCATTCGCACGACTGAACCATTCGCCCTGTTCAGTCGCACGGTTGAACCAATCGTAGAGTTCATACGCACGATAAGACCATTCGCATCCTTCAGTCGCATCAGTTAAAGTTGATTTGATTAGACTCTAAGTTTATTAACCATGGAAGATCAGATGTCAGCCTTTACTGCGGGGAAGGACTCAAGAATTCAGAACCTGCTGCTGCTAGAGAGTGAGGTGGGTATTCACAATAAACCACCAAAGCTTTTGACTTTAGATGAGTTTCCTCACTGGAAGCAACGTTTTGAGATCTACCTCAATGGAGTAGATCCTAATCTGTGGGAAGCTATCGAAGTGGGGTATAGTACACCGGTGGGAGCAGATGGAGTGAAATTAACGTTAAGTGGGATGACCGACGCACAGAAAGTAAAGTATAATGCTGAGAAAAGAGTTTATGCGATGATAACTCAGTCGATCCCCAAAGACATATTCCACCAGTACTCAGAGAACAAGCAGTCCAAGAAACTGTGGGATGAGCTAGAGAAAAGGTATGATGGGAATGCATCGTTAAAGGCAATCAAAGCAAAGGAGTTAAAGAAGGAATTCGATAACTTCTCATCAATTGGTAACGAGAGTTTAGATGAAGTCATTGACAGATTCTACCATTTGATGAGCGAGTTGCATACACATGGAGTGGAGACAACTATGGAAGAAAAAGTAAGCAACTTCGCAGATGGATTGCCTGATAAGTGGGCTTCATTCGTGTCTAATCTTAGACAGAATGGAATACTCATAAAGCTGGATATAAATGACTTTATTCTTAGACTGCGTGAAGAAGCACTAAGGATGAAGTATAGAGCACAGAAGTCTTCATATACACAAAACCCAGCTTTATACAATGCCACGCCTCAAGCTAAGACATCTGGAGCACCACTCCAGACAGCATTTGTGTCCAGCTCGTCAGGTCCTTCACATGCTTCTACTTCTGGATCAGACACGTCAGGGTCGTCATGTACCCATTATATTGGATCAGAAGCAAGTGCTACTAAATTGAAGACCGACAATCTCGGGAATGTGACTGTAGAAGTAGCACGAGAGCATATGGATCTTCTCGCTGCAGTAGTTCACTCATATGATGGACTTGTAGCTGGGAAGATTGGAAACTGTCATTTGGCAGATGAAGACTACGAGCAGGTAGATGAAATGGAGCTGGAAAGAATGGATATAATGTGGGCCTTAGCTAGCGCTGTCCGACGGGCGAAGAAGTTTGTTAAAAAGACAGGACAAAACTTGATCGCTACTAAGGACACCACATTTGGTTTTGACAAAAGCAAAGTGACCTGCTTCAACTGTGGAGAGAAAGGGCACTTCAAGAGGGAATGTGTCAAACCAAAGAAGACGGGTAATGGGAACCCGTTCTCATCCTTTACTCGCCAAGACAAGCAAGCCTCGAGTTCTACTTCATCCAACAAGGACCCAAAAGCCTTGACGGCTCATGATGATGAAGGACAGGACTGGAGTTTTAGATTTGTCTCCCCAGAATCTAACATTGCAAGTGTTGAAGATATTGATGATGATTCTGCGAGTGAAGGTGATTTAGCAGTTGATATAGCGATGTCACACAATGAAGAAACAACTGCAGCTGAAGTCAGTTATACACCAAAGGAGGAAACTTCCAAGTCAGATTCAGAAAAGTCAGAATCACCAGAACCAGAGACGTCTGATGCTGCGTTGATGGCTAACTCTTCTGAAACAACACAGGTAAGTACAACTGACCAATTGTTTAATAATCATGCTTGTTCTAACTGTGATATGTTTAGGAATAGCATTGATGAAAAATTTGCTAGGCTATTAGATCACAATGATAACTTAGTAAAGGACTTACAACTATGCACTGAGGCCAATAGAGTTCTAAAACAAAATGAGCATAGTTATAAAGAAAAGATAGACCTATTGACTAAGCAACTTAGGGAAACCGAAGTAGTTGCCTTTAATCAATCAAATGACATTAGGTACTATCTAAACTCCCTAGAGGACACTAAGAAACAAAAGGCAGTTCTAGAAGTAGAAGTTAATTCATTAAAACAGAAACTGCATAGTTGGACTAGTTCTTCACACATAGTTCAACACTTAGTGAGAGAAAGAAATAATGGGGAGGGATTAGGCTACAAAGTGGTTCCACCACCACCTGATACCTTGATGAACACCAAGTCTAAACCAGTTAACAACAACCCAATCAAGGATCATGTGGTGACTACTCCTCTTGTTACTGATCCAGACACATCATGTTCATCTACTGAATCTGGACAGAAACAAAAGGAGGCCACTTCAAAGGCAAAGGGTAAATTGCCTTGTGTTAATCTGGAAAATGAATTTGAAAAAGTTAACGTAAAGTCAGGGTCAAACAGAGTCAAATCAGAACCCAAAAAGACTTCAAACGTTAATTTTTCACATGCTACAAGTCTAAAACCAGTTAACCAAAAGGTTGAACAAGTTAAACAGGTTAAAACAGTTAAATTTGTTAAACCAGAGAAAACATCAAACATGCAAGAGTCAAAACCTAAAGTGATTGATGCTACTAAATTGTCACGCATTTCTCCACAAAGAAAGTCAAATTATAAGGTTGATAGCAGATTGTGCTACAACTGTGGAGAATGTGGACATATTGCTTCCTATTGTCCTTTCTATCAGACACCTAGGAAGAAGATTGATCTTCAGGACTCTAGACCTAGGTCTTCTAAGAGGATTTCTCTAACTCCACCTAGAAGATCTAGTGAACCTAAAGTCCAACCTGTAAGCCAGACGACTGTTTATCATAAACAGGCATTGCACAAATCTGGCTTATGGAAAGAGAAGACTACCTGTGTGACTGATACTGATGACAAGAAGGAATCTGAGTTACCCTCACCTTCTAAAGGTCAATGGGTAGAGTTTATGATGTGTGATGCCTCTGGGAAACCCAAGACAGTAAAGGCTTGGGTTCCTAACCTAAACTAATACATTTACTTGATATGTGCAGGGTGTTCGGTATAGCGCTGAGACTAACACGTGGATTATAGACAGCGGAGCATCCAGGCACATGACAGGAAATAGAGCCCTTTTATCAAATGTCAAACAAATAAAAGGAGGGCATGTTTCTTTTGCAGGAAACAAGGGAGGATACATCACAGCACAAGATGAACTACAAGTCTACATCAGCAGGGTGTCAATTCTTTGGGAGAAGATTAATTACCTGGCAATGTAAGAAGCAGACATCGGTTGCCTTGTCAACCTGTGAAGCCGAATATGTTGCTGCTGCAAGTTGCTGTTCTCAAATCATCTGGATTCAACAGCAAATGCGGGACTACGGTTTAAAATTCTCATCTACTCCTATTTTTGTTGATAACTCTGCTGCAATTGCAGTAACTAAAAATCCGGTCCAACATCCTAAGACCAAACACATCGGTATTAAATACCATTTCATAAGAGATTGTTTTGAAAAGAACTTAATTGATGTGGTTAAAATTAATACTGATTTTCAACGCGCTGACCTCTATACTAAAGCTTTTGATAAACCACGTTTTCAATATTTATTAGAGGTCAACGGTGTTAAAAAGAAAAGTGAGGTAATTCCTGATGATGAAAATGTGTAGTCCGATGTCATGTACTTAAATTTTATTTTATTTACTTTGATTTGTCTATTTGATTTTAATTTTATTTAAACTCATGTTCTCTTGCTGTTTATTAAAATCCTAAAATAATTAAACCAGACATGATTTTAGTATTTTAGGGGGAGAATATGTCAGCAAGTTAACATTAAAAAAAAAAAAAAAAAAAATTGAGGGAGAAGGAGTAGCGAGCTGAAATAAGGTAGATTGTATCTGTGATACCGATTCAATACCTTTGGAAAATGATAGTACACAGGATCAAATCAAGAGGGACTTTAAAATTTAAGTTTTAGTAATATGCAAAAGTTCAAAGAAATAAATCTGTGTAGTCTAAGCAATACTAAAAGGAAAGATGATAGAAAACTGGCAACTCCTAAGGTGACACAAAGAAAGTAGACTTAGAGGATGCTAGACCATATATGATATGTTGGTAGATTCAACACAATAGACAAATAGACCGGATTGGTGATTACAAGATAAAACTAAAGTGTTCAACTGACTGTGGGCGTCCATCTTATCACTGGTTAACACAATCAACAATATTCCAATAAGGGGTAATGAGCAATTAAACGCCACAAATGTGTGCGGATGACCATAACTAGAGCAAAGGAAAAGAAAAAATGAAAGACAAATGCAATAAAGCTAATGACTTATGTTGTTGGTGCATTTTGTGCAAAATAAAATAAGCTGCTCTAACAAGGAGATAGGTTATGTGCCTCTCTGCTGTGCGATGGCACTGACCTGAGGATAAGCATAACCTAGATATTCTAGAATTCATTGTTGTTTGCCGCCTCTCTGCTGTGCGATGGCACTGACCTGAGGACAGGCTTCTCTTTGAAAGCTCTAAGAATAGTCTCTTCTTGTAATAATACCCGTAGACTGCTCAAAAGCTCCTGAGGGATGTTGATTACCATATAAGTGTGGGATCCACAAGTGTTAGTTGAAATAATTACACCTAAATAAGTCACCAGTCTGTGTCAAAAGTCTGTGTATGGATTTAAGTGGACAAACATACTGACAATCATTGTGGCTACATTCTCAAAGGTTCAAGTCAATGTGAAAACCTAAGAGTTTCAGTATGATTTCCTTATGTTGCAAAAGACTCTGGATGAACATCGAGAACTTGAGCATCAAAAGGTTTTATAACGAGTCCCAAATGATTTGAATTGCCTGTATGATTCCAAAAATTGTTTTGGTCCAGATGTGATCAACCTAAGTTGAAGCTATCTACTCCCGATCCAAATCCCGTAGATATCAATCTCTGGATTTATCTCTCACAAAAAGCCAAAAATATGTCTGATTATGTAATTAGTTTAAACTCTTAAATTAATTAGGTTGTTTTAAGTTTTAACTTGAGTCAAGTGTCGGGCTACATCAGGAAAGTCAGAAGGAATAAACTCACTAAAAGGGTCATGTCTGAGATGACCATATGTTCTTTGAAAGATTATATAAGTCACGTCTGAGGTGACAAAGTATTTTTAAAAGGGGTCACGTCTGAGGTGACCAAAGTGGTTAAAAGGATCATGTCTGAGATGATCAAAAGTTCATAATGTTAATTTTATTAATATAAAAGAGTTTAAAGGTAAATTGGTAAAATAGCAGAAAAATTAACTAAGTATGACCCATTCGCACGAATGGACCATACGTATGGACTAACCATACGAATGAAGTCCATTCGCACGAATGGATCATACGATTAGTCCAATCAGAGGCTTAAGTGCGAACGAGTGAGTCAGTCGCACGACTGAACTTCAGTCGGACGACTGGAGAAGGGCGACTGACCCAATCGCACGACTGAGTCTCACTCGCACGACTGAAAGGTGCGAATGAACTCAGTCGCACGATTGGATCTAGGGTGGATATAAATAGAGGGGAGTCGGTCGCAGAGACTCCTCATTCGCAAATCGCCCCTAATTCGCATATTGTACCGTTACTCTGCCGAAATTTCATTTGCCTTAGATTTCTTGTTGATTCTGTGATACTAACGTTCGTCCATCATCGTACAGGTATTTTGCAGTTGTCTTCCATCGAAATCAGAAACAATTGAACCCTAATTTGATTAATACGACTGTGAAAGGCGAACCGCGACCATCAAACCCTAATAACCTATTAAAACTAAGTAATATGTTAAAATTGGTTAAAATAGGTTGTTAGGGAAGAGAAGGCGACACTAAAGAACCGGTTAATTGAGTGATAAGACTTAGTCTGCGTAGATTTGATCTTGGGACGACTGAACACATGAGACAGACGACTGGTCGTCCGGATGAACTTCAGTCGCACGACTGAAGGGTGCGAATCAATTAATCGCACGACTGAACCATGCGAATGAGACTCAGTCGCACGACTGGGGTAACCGCACAAGAGTACATGCGCATGAGTCCAGTCGCACACTCAGTCGTGCGTATGAGGTCAATCGCACGTCTGAACCTCAATCGCACGATTCAGTCGCACGACTGTCTTCAGTCGTACAACCTCAATCGCATGACAGATACTTTTTATTCAAAGTTTAAGTGTTGCTTTATACTCTTAGCCAACGAAACTAACGTTTATGTTATTATGTGTTACAGATGGCGAGTAGATGGAATATGAGCACCAAGCACAACATATGTGCTCACCTGGACTTGACTTCCAGGAATGCCGCCGACTTCACAGGCATTATTACTTTCCTACAGAGATCCAGGATCGCTCACGCTATATCCACTCCCTGCACACCATACAGATCAGTGCAGCAGGCCTTCTGGGAAGGCGCATCTGTAGACAGATCCACCGAGCCTCACTACATCAGGAGCTCGATTTTTGGTGAGGCCATCACTATTTCTGAGGAGGATCTGAGGATAGTTCTCCAGTTTGGAGATGATGCTGAGTGTCCCACACGTCTGCACCCCCTCACAGTCCGTGGATGCTTCATGAGAGCCAAGTACTCTGGGGACATCAATGCCGGGGTACTCAACAAGAGTAACCTCTGTCCCCAGTTTAAGTACCTGGCACACGTGCTTCTGAAGTGTATAGCATCACGGAAGGGAGGTTTTGACGAGCTCTCTGACCAGATTCAGAACGCTTATGCAGCGTTGGTGCTGAACCACCCGTTCAGCTTCTCCAGGATGATATTCAGTTATCTGGTGGAGAACCTCGAGGGGAAGGGGAAGGAAGGCTTCTGTATGTACCCTAGATTTCTACAGATGATCATTGATCAGAAGCTTCCCTCCCTACCGAAGGAGAAGGAGGACGCTGTTATCCTCGAGGTCGTGGTCTACAGGGGGAAGCAGGTGAAGCCCCCTGTCAGGAGGTTATTTGGGCATCTGGCCCGGGCTGATTATGTGGCGCCAGCGAAGAGGAAGTGGCGCCACGAGGACAGTGACTCAGATGTGGAGCATATTGCTATACCAGAGACAGACTCTGATGATGATGATAGCGGCGATGCCGGGGATGACATGCCTGCCCCATCTAGAGGCACAGATACAGACGTTATTCCCCCGGGGTCAGCCACTGCCGGAGAGGTCGCAGAGATGGCCGGCTTCCATCAGGAGTTTGTTGCTGGTGACATCGAGGAGGAAGAGTCAGACGAGGAGCCCCTCACCAGGACTGTGGGAAGCAAAGTAGTTCCCACAGACCACGGGCTTAAGGTGGTTGGTGAGCACCCACGGGACTCCTCGGAGAGAGATACTGACCCTAACTACGTCCCAGGGTCAGTTAGCAGAGCCGCAGGGGGAGCATCTACTTCCTCCGGGACCAGGAGGAAGCGGATGGCTCAACCACATGGGTTGAAGAAGAAGAAGCGTCGATTGACCTTCGTGACTACCACCACAGCCACCTCTACCACCACTACTGACATACCACCCATCACCACAGCCACCACAGCCACTACCCCTACTACCACATCCACCACCCTACCCACCACCACTGTAGCTATCCCATCCATCACCAGACCATTCACCCCTACTTCACCACCATCGACCCACCGACCCATATTCACCACAGCCACTGCCACCACCACCACACATCAGGCTGGACCGTCAGCCCAGCCCTCACATGCTCATGGATCTACTCTACCTCACATTGGGGTAGAGGAGCAGCTCTCAGCGCTTAACCGGATGGTTATGCGTCTGCTTGCTGCTGACGAGGAGAAGGCGGCACAGATCCGCCAGCTGACCGACTTGGCTGCTGCCCAATCTCAGCAATTGGCAGAGCAAGCTCGGGTCATAGACCAGCAGAGAGTTGAGGTGTCCCAACTCCAAGATACTCAGGCTCAGTCCGTCAAACGTATTGAGGAGTTGGAGACGACCAACAAGACGATCATGCTGAGGCTGAAGGGGTCGAAGGATGAGCCCCTGAAGCTAAAGGAGGGTGACGGGGATGATGGAGATGATGATGATGAAGATGAGGATGATGATGAGGAAGATGATGATGATGAGGAGACAGAAGAAGAGAGGACAGAAGGACATGATGATGACGACGAGGCAGAAGGAGGGGATGCGGCTGCATCGGCCTCTGCCTCAGGTCAGGAGCGGAGATCCAAACGTCGACAAGACCAGTCATCCACTACTTCTGCTCCTCCGAGCGACACCCCACAGATTCAAGACCAAAGTACTGATTAGACGTTTTATGTATTTATTTACTTTGTACTTGAATCATGTAATGAAAAACAAATGTATTAAAATGTTTATATATATTAAGTTAATGTATGTCTGTTTGATTAATTACTAATGATTTATGTGTTGAATGTTTATCTCAAACAGATCCAAACTTTCAAAGGGATGAGTTTGACTTTACTCCCCTTCAAATGGTCAAGATTCAGTTAACCATGATTCTTGACCTACAAGGGATAGTAAGACGGTCTGTGAGTTATACCCCTGAAGAAGGGGAGATAATTCATGACCTGTCTGATGAGCAAATAGCAGAAATGTTCAAACTCAATCCCGATGAACTAGTGAAGGACGCTCCAACAGTTGATTCAACCAGTGATGAGGAACTGAATGATATTGATGAAGTTGAGGTTGAAGACATCACTGCAGAAGAGTATCCTCAGTACGCTGACGCCGAGGGAAATGTGGTCCCCAATTTGGGTGAATCCCTAGTCAGTGATACCTTTGAGGTACTTGACAAGATGGAGCAAGAAGCTGAAAAGACTGAAGGAACAGCCCAAGCCGCCAATGCAGACGTAGATATTCGCAAGGCTGAATGGGCTGCCTGTTTTGAAGAAGTACGAGCTCAACGGGCTGCACCAAAGAGAGATGCCTACACCAAGCTCTACAAAGTCAAGAAACACCATAAGGTGTCGGGCAGGATTATCTCTTGGGCTTATTTTGAAGACCTTAACGCTTATGCAGTTAAGAGGGAGCAGGGCATAGAGTACTTCAGGTTCCCACATGATCTGAAGACTCTACCTGGTTTTGAGCTCAACCAGCTGGCTAAACTAAAGCTGCTGTATGCCGACCCGAGAAAGATGTCAGGCTGGTTTGAGGCTGCCCTGAGGAAAGAGTACCACACCAGGTGGGTCAACTTCAAACCTCAACAACCTACGAGGTATATCAGACGTTCTGAAGTTGATCCCATAACTGGAAAGCCAAAGATAGTGCTGAAGTGGAGTCCCCCGCGAACAATGTCAAGAATCCCTCTAAGGGTAATGCCACAGGACTTCACTCCCCACTTCAAATGGTGGTACTACGATTGGAGAACCGCTGAAGCTGTCATAGTACTGAATAAAGAGGGACAAATGGATACTATCAGGGTATTCGACCCAATGTGGCTAACCAACTTGTCTGCTAATGATGTCTACACATTATACAAGTGGCCACTATTCTATGACACGCAAGATATTGTACAAGCCCTCCAATTCCAAAATGTCATAAGACTCTGCTTTGCTTTTGAGATACACGCAGGAGTCACTAAAGAGGAGAAGTACAAGAAATATAAGGAGGTGATGCAGAAGACAAGAGAATAGATAGATCTAGGTCCAAGGGGGAGTTTGTTGATACATGTATGTCCCTAGATCATGATTTGTAATGTAATGAACTTGTCTGTCTGTTTATGATGTAATTGTAATCGATTAATGAAATCATATGAATTGATTGTTACTTATAATGTTTAATATTTCATTAATGAGTTGTGATTGAATTGATTGGGTTTATGAATGTTTGAATGAGTGCACATTAAGTTATATTAAATAGAACATTCAAACTTAACTTAATGAAGTTCTCATGCGAATGACCCATGCGAATGGACCACACGCATGAATAACTTCATACGATTGACTCAATCGCACGACTGAACCAGGAGACTGGATCAGTCGTATGATTGACACATAAGATTGACTCAATCGCACGACTGAACACTCAGTCGTGCGGATGAATCAACCGCATGGTTCAATCGCACGACTGAACCATACTTATGGCCCAGTCGCACGATTGAACAATACTAACCTATAAATAGACCCAATTCGTGGGAAAACGGAAGCATTCATCCCATTACGACTCCAGACGTACCCTAGCCGTCCAGAAGCCTCCCAAATCGTTCTCCAAGTTCATAGAACACATCAGATCGGTTCCTAATCGATTTCTGACGTTGATATCAATTCTTGATTGATTCATCGTGTGTTCTCACTGATTGGATCGCCAATCAAATAGGATTCCGCACTATTTGAGTTGGTTTAACACGCAATCACTCGGTATTTCGTTCAAATACCAGGTCCTAACAAATGGCCAACCTCAACCGTAGAAACAACCTTGATTCCTCCATGCAACTCCACAGGCAGCACAATCAGGTGGCCCTGTTGGACTTTGAAAAAGATTCTAGTTTCTCAAAGGTTTTCCATTTTCTTGCTCTGTCCAACTACTTCACCTCCCTTACCATGAGGATCATCTGTTGGAATTTGGAAGACCTGTCAAGAGGTCATTATGGATGGGGAGAAGGCATTGTCTTCCACAATACAAGGGAGGACAATCTTCATCACTCTAGCCACCATAAACACACATCTTCAAGTGGCTGATGTAGAAGGTAAATTTTCGTTTCCCAAGGCTGCTGTTAACCACTCCTTCAAGCAAATAGCTATGAGTGAGATTTTCTGTAAAGATCTTCAGGAAATGGAAAGTGTCATCTTAGTGGAAGTACCTACTCTATGTGGTCATCCACAGCTTGTCCAACAAGCATGGGGGATGGGACCAGATTCCTGAAAATCTCTCCTTCATAGTCCATGGGATGGTTCAGGGGGCCAAATTCAGGTACTCATAATTTGTTTATACCAATTTAATTGCAAATTTAGACTCCTTAGAGTATTATATGTTCCTTAGATATGTTCAACATATTCTCAACTGTGAACAGGGCTAAGGGGAACATGTAAATTCTTAAATTAGGACCGATGACGTCCGGCATCTTTAAGACAATTAAGAAGCTAACTGTTGGCTTTTCTGGGTTAGAAACAACCCTTGTCCCAAACATGTTGGAGCTCATTGCTCAAGGTCACAACCTAGCAGCACAAGCTAGTGTTGAACCCACACCTTCTACTTCTCAACCACCAAAACAGCCACAAATACTCCTCACTTACCAAAGAAAATCCAAACGAACCCCTGATCAAGCTACTAAGCTTGTGCAGGCCCCCATATCACAACCCACAAAGGAGGAAGTGGAGATTGGAGCTCCCACTTCTCCTGAGGAGCAAACCACTCCCATCTTACAAAAAAATCAGTGCTGAGGTTCCTCATGCTCAGCCTGATGAGCTCATTACCCAAACAGCCTTAATCCTTCACTCAGAGTCTCAAAACTCTAATGAACAACCTTCAGGGGACAGTTACCATCCCCAGCCTCTTGATCTCAATCAACTAATACCCAACCTATAATTCTAAGATGATGAAGACATGGGATTCAGCGAGTACCATGAGTCTCTCTACTCCTCCCCTACTCAAAGAGAGATGAGTACTCCTGTCTCTTCCTTGTCTAGCCCACATCATTCACCTATCACTAAGGTGGATCTCCCTGAACCTGTTTAGGAGGTCCAAATGGAAGAGGCTCTCACTTTTGAAAGTGCATTAAGACCTCAACCATGGCAACTCCATTGACACTTCGCTTGAAGTTGTCAGTGAGCAGGGAAAATCCAGCAGCCAAGAACACTATGCTGGTGGTGAGAGAGAAGACTTTGGTCCCATTCTCTTATCCCCCCATGATTCTTCTAATGAAGATAAGGAACTGTCAAAAACATGCACCTACTTAGTCTCTAAGGTTAGTCACTTGGAATCTAAGGTGACTACCTTACAAAACAAGGTCAATGATCAGCAACTTGAGATTTCTTATCTCAAGGAGAAACTAGCTGGGAGACCTTTAAGAAGAGCTCATCTAGGAACATAAGAACCTATGGATGTGATAGACCTAACTCCTAGCTCACCTATGTAAGTGGGTGATGCTACCAAAAAGGAGGAGAAAGTCTCAGCAATCATAGAACCTGGGAGTTCTTCACATGGTATGGACATAGAGGATTCACCACCCTCACTTGTAGTTGTCCATACTCAGCAACCTCCTCCAGTTCACATTGATGTGGACTCACTCATTCAGAGTTTATTTGAGGAGGGAATTCCAAGGGCAGTGTCATCCCCACCCCAAGGAACTTCAAATTACATACTAGGGTGAAGGTATGATGCTGAGAGAAGAGCCCTCACACTTTATAGACTTCAAGGGCAGCAAGAGATCTTCAACTTTCAGACCTTAAACTACTACGAAGGTCTTGATCTTGCCAACATGCCGCTTGCCAATCCAACTCAACATAGGCAAGCTGAACGAACGGCTGAAAGGATACAAGACAGGATTGTTGAAGTGTTCAAAGCAAGGAGACAAATGAGAGCAGTCAGTGTCATTGGTCAACTGGATGTTGAGGTGGACCCTAAGATTAGCTTCAAAGGGGAAACCTTGACTGAAGGCCTAGTGATAGAACCTGTTAGCACTGTCACGGAATCAACAACTTCAGCATCCCATTCCCTCAGTGAAACACCTACTGGTGAAGGTGTCTCACAACCTATCTCTAGCCAGAGTCTTATTGCTACATCAGACAATGAAGGCCAAAGCTCTCTCCACCTTGAGTCACAAAGGTCTGTTGGTGACAAAGGGAAAATGATAATGATTCCTGAGGAGGAGAGAGAGAGGAAGTGGAAGTTAAGGGGAGAAAGTTCTGGTGGGTCCTCTGGATTTATGGAAGCTGCTATCATGGCTGCTCACAGACCAAACACTCAAAATGATAAGTTGAGAGCAGCCATGATACACTATTTGGGAACCAGGAACTATGATATTGATGAGATCATCTCTCTCCCCTTAGAGGAATTGAATGAACTGGCAGACAAAGAGTTGTCTAAGGAGAGGAAGGAGGCAGAGGATGCAGAGTTGCTCTTCAAGACCAGGAAGAAAGAAGGCAGTGAAGGCTGTATAAACATGCTCCTACCCTCTCCCCAGTTCAAGAAAGTCCTGACAAAGAGGTTGTGGCAACTGAACAACCTCAGGTTGACAAAGAAGCTGACAGACAAAACATGATAAAAAACCTAAGTGCCACAGGTCTCTATGAGGCAGTTGTACTTCTTCCCTTGTCATATGAGTATATTGAGTTTGAATACCTCAAGCAGCTTGAACTACAAGATCTCAAAGAACAAAAGGCTGCTAAGAGGAAGATGAGGGAGAAGCAGCAAAGTCAAGAGTTATCATCCAAAAGAGTCAAAAGAAGTATGCTAACAGGCAAAGGATGATGAGCTTCTTGAAGCTGTATTGATTCTCTGGAAGGAGACTTGGTCCAATGTCTCTATCCATCATGGATGAGCACATTAGGGTGATCAAGCAGAAGATCAAGAGAGGAGAGCTTATTAACTTACACTCCCCACCAAGTCAGGCTCCTCCGGAAGTGGAGGTTAAGGTAGAACACTTTGAGACAACATAACCTGGACCTCCTGCTAAACCTCAGCAAGCTTCATCTTCTGATCCACAGCATGGTCCAACTTCCTCTCCTTCTAAACCTATGAGGGAGGAGGACCCAAATGAGAAGGACAAAACAAAACAATCTGGCACTAGAGGCCAGTCTACTAAGTTGAAGAGGAAGAAAAGGATGACCACCAAGTCTGTATCAAAGAAGAAACCAAAGGCATCCACTTCCAGACCTCAAGATGAGTCAGAGCATCCTGAGGATGTGCAAAAATAGGTTGCTCAACCAACTCCAACTCAAGTAGATCCTCTTGGATCAGGAAGACCTATCTTGTCCTGGACTTTTACTACAAATCCAGACATATGGTATGTTAATAGAGATCAAGGTGGTCAAGATGTCTACTTCTGGCAAGACATGCTTAACTTACCTCTGCATGATCTCTTTGACATGAGAAGGTGTAGGACCGTTTAAGGGATGATCAATACACTTAGTCTCATAATGATGAGAGTGTTAGAACACTTAACAGATCAAATAAGGAACCGGGACTTGATTAAGATACTATGAACACAAGTAAACAAGAGACAGAAACTTAAGAACAACAAATATATATGGTTTTCAAGATTGTAGTATATTGCTTCTCAAGTTCTATTACAAGTGATACAAAGCATAAGAATAAGTTACAAGGACTTGAGACACTTTATACTACATCCTACAGTCGGCCATACTTAGAGAGCCAGCCGGATACATTTGATCTTGACAACAAAATCAATGTAGAGTCAAAAGGAAAATCTGCCTTTTGACTAGTGACTATGACATGCCGTAGCTCACATCCTAATATATAACAAAAAGGATAAAATTACATAAAGTAGAAAGTTACAGACTCAAAACCTCAATGTACAGTTAAAAAAGCATGGGCCATTCACCAACTTGTATAAGTTGGCGAGTCTTCAGAGTTTCAACGGTAAGTTGGTCAGCTTTATGAAAAGTACATCAGAGAAAGCATGTTCTTCAAAGTCTTCGGAATAAATATGTATTCACTTCACTAGCTTCGAAAGACTTTGTCTTTAAAGCATCAAAAGACTTCACTTTTGGCTTCGGAAGATATTGGTCTTGGCTTCAGAAGATTTTACATTTAGAATATTTCTGATGCAGGGTGTAAAACGCCCGAAGCAACTTCTACTTTGCACTAAGTGCATGCATACAGGAAAGACTTGGTCTGTTTTGAGTGCATCAACCTTTCAATAAGCCTTACAAACTCCCTCTAGGCTGATGCTACCAAAACAGAGAAGTGTTTAGATATTGATAGTCCTCATCATGATCATGACCATTCCTTTCTTCATCAATTGGTCTGGATCACTCAGACTTTCAAAGTACCTTCTCATGTCAAAGAAATCATGTAGAGGTAAGTTAAGCATGTCTTGCCAGAAGTAGACATCTTGACCACCTTGATATCTGTTGACATACCATCTGGATTTGCAGCAAAAGTCCAAGACAAGATGGGTCCTCCTGATGTAAGAGGCTCTACTTGAGTTGGAGAGGGTTGAGCAGCCACTTCTTGCACATCCTCAGGATGCTCTGACTCATCCTGAGGTCTGGATTTGGATGCTTTTGATTTCTTCTTTGATACAGACTTGGTGGCCATCCTTTTCTTCCTCTTCAACTGAGTAGACTGGCCTGCAGTGCTAGATTGTTCAGTTTTGTCCTTCTCAATTGGGTCCTCCTCCCTCACAGGTTTAGAAGGGGAGGGACTTGGACCATGCTGTGGATTCAAAGATAAAGCTTGCTGAGGTTCAGTAGGAGGTCTAGGTTGAGTTGTCTCAAAGTTTTTAACCTTAACCTCCACTTCCGGAGGAGCTTGACAAGGTGGAGAGTGTAAGTGAACAAGCTCTCCTCTCTTGATCTTCTGCTTGATCACTCTAATGTGCTCATCCATGGTGGAAAGAGACATTGGACCAAGTCTCCTTCCGGAGAATCCATATAGCTTCAAGAAGCTCATCATCCTTTGCCTGTTAGCAGATATTTTTTGACTCTTTTGGATGATGGCCCTTGACTTTGCTGCTTTTTCTCTCATCTTCCTCTTAGTAGCCTTTTGTTCTTTGAGAACTTATAGCTCAAGCTGCTTAAGGTATTCAAACTCAATATACTCATATGACAAGGGAAGAAGTACATCTGCCTGATAAAGATATGTGGAACTCAGATAGTTGATCATATTTTATCTGCCAGCCTCCTTATCTACTTGAGGTTGTTCAGTTGCCACAGCCTCTTCTTTAGGACTTTCTTGATCTAGGGAGAGGGTAGGAGCATATTTGTACAGCCTTTTCTATCTTTTTTCTTCCTTGGTCTTGAGGAGCAACTCTGCATCTTATGTCTCCTTCCTCTCCTTAGACAACTTTTTGTCTGCCAGTTCATTTAATTACTTTAAAGGGAGAGAGATGATTTCATCAATTTCATAGTTCCTGGTCCCTAAATAGTGTATCCTGGCTGCTCTCAACTAATCATTTTGAGTGTTTGGTCTGTGAGCAGCCCTGATAGCAGCTTCCATAAATCCTGAGGACCTACCAGAACTTTCTCCCCTTAGTTTTCTCTTCCTCTCTCTCCTCCTCAATCTCCTCATGAGTCATTATCCTTTTCCCTTTGTCACCCACATACCTTTGTGACTTAGGGTGGAGAGAGCTTTGGCCTTCACTGTCTGATGTAGCAGTCAGACTCTGGCCAGAGAGAGGATGAGAGACACCTTCACCAGCAGGTGTTTCACTGAGGGAATGTGATGCTGAAGTTGGTGCTTCTGTGACAGTGCTCATAGGTTCTATCACTGGGCCTTCAGTCAAGGTTTTCCCTTTGAAGCTAATCTTAGGGTCCACCTAAACATCCAGTTGACCAATGACATTGCCTGCTTGCATTTTTCTCCTTACTTTGAACACTTCAGCAATCCTGTCTTGTATCCTTGCAGCCATTCTTTCAGCTTTGCCTATGATGAGTTGGATTGGCAAAATGGCATGTTGACAAGATCAAGACCATCATAGTAGTTCAAGGTCTGAAAGTTGAAGATCTCTTGCTGCCCTTGAAGTCTATGAAGTATGAGGGCTCTTCTGTCAGCATCATACCTCCACCCTAGTATGTAATTTGAAGCTCCTTGGGGTGGGGATGACATTGCCCTTGGAATTCCCTACTCAAATAAACTCTAAATGAGTGAGTCCACATCAATGTGAACTTGAGGAGGTTGCTGAGTATGAATAACTGCAAGTGAGGATGGTGAGCCCTCAATGTCCATACTATGTGAAGAACTCCCACGTTCTATGATTGCTAAGACTTTCTCCCCTTTTTGTTAGCATCACACACTTGCATAGGTGAGCTAGGAGTTAGGTCTATCATATCCAGAGGTTCTTGTGTTTCTGGATGAGCTCTCCTTATAGGTCTCCCAGCTAGTTTCTCCTTGAGATAAGAGATCTCAAGTTGCTAATCATTGACCCTGTTTTGTAAGGTAGTCACCTGAGACTCCAAGTGACTAGCCATAGAGACTAAGTAGGTGCATGTTTTTACAGTTTTTGCACCTTTAGCCTCATGTTCCCCTCATCTTCATCAGAAGAATCACGAGAGGATGAGAGAATTGGACCAAGTCTTCTCTCTCACTACCAGCATAGTGTTCTTGGCTGCTGAATTTCCCCTACTCACTGATAAATTCAGGTGAAGTGTCAATGGGTTGAGTTGCCATGGTTGAGGTCTTAATGATGTAATCACTTTCAAAAGTGAGAGCCTCTTCCATATGGACCTCCTGAACAGGTTCAGGGAGATCCACCTCAGTGATAGGCGAATGACGTGGGCTAGACAATGGAGAGGTAGGAGTACTCATCTCTCTTTGAGTAGGGGAGGAGTAGAGAGACTCATGGTACTCACTGAATCCCATGTCTTCATCATCATAGAATTCTAGGTTGGGTATTGGTTGATTGAGATCAAGAGGTTGGGGATGGTAACTGTCCCTTAAAGGTTGTTCACTAGAGTTTTGAGACTCTGAGTGAAGGCTTAAGGCTGTTTGGGTAATGAGCTCATTAGGCTGAGCATGAGGAATCTCAGCACTGATTCTTTGTAAGATGGGAGTGGTTGCTCCTCAGGAGAAGTGGGAGCTCTAGTGTCCACTTCCTCCTGTATGGGTGGTGATATGGGGCCTGCACAAGCTTAATAGCTTGAGCAGGGGTTCGTTTGGATTTTCTTTGGTAGGTGAGGAGTATTTGTGGGTGTTTTGGTAGTTGAGAGGTAGAAGGTGTGGGTTCAACACTAGCTTGTGCTGCTAGGTTGTCACCTTGAGCAATGAGCTCTAACATTTTTCGGACAATGGCTGTTTCTACCCTAGAGAAGCCAAAAGTTGGCTTCTTCATCGTCTTAAAGATGTCGGGCTTCATCAGTCCCAATTTAAGAATATTACCTGTTCGTCTGAATTGTGAGCCCAGTTCAAAGTTGAGAATGTGTTGAACATATCTAGGGAACATATAATACTCCAAGGAGTCTAAATTAGCAAGTAAATTGGTATACAAAAATTGTGAGTACCTGAATTTGACCCCATGGACCATCCTATGAACTATGAAGGAGAGATCTTTAGGAATTTGGTCCCATCCCCCATGCTTGTTGGATAAGCTGTGGATGACTACATGAAGCATGCACTTCCACTGGGATGAGACCTTCCCCTTCCTGAAGGTCTTTACAGAGAAATCTCTTTCATAACCCATCTGCTCAAAGGAATGATTTACGGCTTCTTTGGGGAAGGACAATTCCCCTTCTACATCATCCAGCTGAAGGTGAGTGTTTATGATGGCTGGAGTGATAAAGATTGTCCTCCCCTGCATTGTGGTAGATAGTGCCTTATCTCCATCCATAATGATCTCTTGACAGGCCTTCCAAAATTCCAACAGATGATCCTCATATAGAGGAGGATCAATGGTAAGGGAGCTGAAGTAGTTGGACAGAGCAAGAAAACGGCAAACCTCTGAGAAACTTGGATCTTTCTCAGAGTCCAAAAGGGCCACTTGATTGTGCTGCCTGTGGAGTTGCATGGAGAAATCAGGGTTGTTTCTATGGTTGAGGTTGGCCATTTGAGAAGCTTAAAGGTGAAGAAAGATAAGAACAAAGGCGGTTTTGGGAGAATTTAGGTTAAAGAGCATTTGCAGATGAAGAAGAGAGTGAAAGAGGGGGAACCGTTAGGTATATTTATATAAATTGGATTTGAGATAAAGTTAATGAAAGAGTATAAACTTTGAAATCCGGATGTCGGTCCCACCTCTGAAAAAGCGCCCAAAAAGGTAGTTTTCTTGGAAGTCGAAAATCTTCCGAAGGTATTTTCTTTTCGGAAGTTTTGATAAAAAGCTTCCAAAGCTAAAATGGCTTCGGAAGAAATTTTAAAGATTTTGGAGAATTTTGTTTCGGAAGATATTTAGACTAGGAGATTTTATTCTAAGAGGAATAAAAGCTTCTGAGACTTAATTGCTTTCGTATGAAAATTGTTCTTCAAAAACATTGCAGGATCGGGTTTTGTCACTTAAACACTTGTGATTCTCTCAAACTCGCTTATAGTAACACTCAAATAAGATGAAGTAATGCCTTTAACAAGAGTTGATAATAATATAATAAGTAATCAAAGGAACAAGCAGGAATATATTTTTAAGGTACTTGTATATATTACTTCTCAACTCAAGATTACAAGACACTTACAAGCATGAAACAAGAGTTACAATGAGAAACTATATATACTAGATCCTACAGCCGGTTATACTTGATACCAGCTGGGAACCTACGACTAAAGCATGTACTACAATGCTATATTTAAGGTATCTTAGATAAAGTATTATCTAAGATACGGTAGTCATGACATGTCCATGACTTACCTTTTGTCACCAACTAAAGATGGCAACTGTACTTAACATAAAAAGGTAAACAGTAGATTAAAGTATGGTCAACTACATGGCTTTTGAGAAAACGCCATGCAGTATCTCAGAGATTTGCAGCGGAGTGTCAGACAGACCATACTTATGTCTACTGGATAATAGAAGTGTCTTCCGAAGGTTAACTGGCTTGGAAGAACATGTTCTTCCGAAGCCACTTATACTTCGGAAGATGCTTCTATGCTTCCGAGGCTTTGAGGACTTCTTTATACTTCGGAAGTTGTCTTCAGATCTTTGTCTCTAAGTCTTGATCTTCGGAAGTAGCTTCTTTGTCTTCGGAAGTTGGAGTTTTCCTTCGGAAGTGTATTTTACACTTAAACTTCGGAAGAGCTCCTTCTTCCTTCGAAAGTTCCATACTTAGCTTCGGAAGTCCTTTGTATGTTGTACTCAAAATCTTCTAAGTGACTTAGTTTTGGTTGCAAAAGCCTCTCTAGATCTAACAAACTCCCCCTAGGCTGATGCTACCAAAACTTCACTTATTTCTGCTTCTCAAAGCTTTCAGCACCAGGGACAAAAGATATTTGTCTGTCTCTCTGTTCTTCCCGGAAGTAGTGCTGAGAAGCTTGTACAAGTCATTTGTGGTTAGGAGATCCAGTCTATCACTTTGAATGACATGTACCCTTTGTTGTGACCCCCTGAAGAGAGTTAGTTGACGGGAGTTATAGTCATACTCCCATCTAACTATGGGCTCAAGTTCAGGACCTTCAACCATTTGAAGAAAGGCTTTGCCTTTGGTTGCTGATCCTTTCCTTTCCTCCTCCTCTCTCAGTTTCAGCTCCTCTTCGACCTTGCTTCTAGCAGTAAGCTCGGCCATATGAAGGCTGCCTAGATGATTTCTGATGTGGGCAGCTACATCGGAGTTTGAAGGGTTGGAGAATGGTTTCTCTGCTAACTCAGCAATATCAAATCTGCTTAAGTGTAGCAGAGATGAGGCACTCAGCCTGCTGAGCTCTCCATTCTCTCTCTCAACAACAAAGTTGTGAGAAGAGTCTTCGAACCTCCACTGGATTATCTTCTTTCTGGGTACAAGAGATTGTCTTGGCACCCTGTCTCCTTTCTTTGTATCCAGCAGAGTCACCAACTTTCTCCTCAGCTTCTTTTCTTCTTCATTCAATGTATCAGAATTGAGGCCAAGGAGTTTTGCAGCTTGGTCCAAAGTTCCTCTGGGCAGATCAAGAAACTCATCTCTTGTGAGGGAACTTGAGGATCCATCAACATAAGTCAAGTTGACTGAATCCTCCTCACAGGAGATGTCACTCAGAGTTGTACAGTTGATGAGCTTAGTCTTGATCACCTTGAATTCCTCCATAGAGAGATGTTTGGAAGGCTGAGGGGATGGTTTGATTGGTTGTTGGGTAGGTTTAGGAGTTTGGGTTCTGGATAAGGTTTTAGGTTGGATGATGGGTAGTTTAGGTGGTTGAGGTGAAGACGTTGGTAGGTGTGATGGTGTAGGTTCAGGGGTGAAAGGTTCAGAAGTGGGTTCAGTTTTGATTGGGAAGGGAAAGGGTATAGGTTCAGTTTGAGGTTGGGTTTGGATTTTGGGTTGAGAGGTTGCTTTGAAGGTCATCCCCTGTCCCCTTCTATACATCTCTTTTCTTCTCCCCGCACGAATGTCAGCCTTGATGTCACTGACATGTCGTTGGAGAGTCTTCTCAGACATGGGACCCACCTGCCTGCCAGAGAAGCCGTGAGCTTTGAGATAACTCTTCATCCAAGCTTTCTCACCTATCTTCTTGGCGGCAGACAGTCCAGCTTCTTCTTCTTTCTTCCTCTTCTCCACAAGCTTATCCCTTGCAGCTCTCTTTCTCTCCTTCTCCATTTGATCTTGCTCTTTGTTGAAGAGCTATAAGATCGTATCACTGTTGTGTGGAGACAATTCCTCTTGAGAGAATCCTCTGGAGAGTAGGAAAGTGATCCTTTCTCTCCTGAGCTGCAGATCAGCTTCCCTTTCTTTTCTCTGCCTTTCTTCTTCTAAGGCCAACCTTGCAGCCTCTTCTTTTTGCTATTTTTGCAGCAAGGTTGCCTTTTCTAGCTCTATCAGCTCCTCTAATGGTAGCAGGAGTACATCTTCCGAAGCAGCCCCTAGACTGACAAGTCTATCTATTACCTCTACCCTTCTTCGATTGTTGACTGCCTCCTGGTTGGCTGCAGCTGCTTTGGTACTTGCAGCTAACAGTTTCCCAGTTGGTATTCTACCTTTCCTTTTGAGCTTCTCCAACCTTTCTTCTTCCTGAAGCTCTTCCGAAGTCATCTTCCTCTTGCCTTTTATGTCTTCGGAAGTGCTAGACTTTGTGGGTTCTTGGATAGAAGATCCAGGTTGGGTGGTAGAGGTAGGAGCTGGAGTCAATGCAGATGTTAGAGCCAATGGTTGGCTAGAAAGTCCTCCCTATTAACCTCAGATGCAAGTTCCAGAATTGCATCTGTGACTATTAGATCATCGGAAAGAGAAAATAGTCCTTCCGCAGCAGCAATCTCAGCTTCAGAAGTTTGAGCTTGTTCTTCCGAGGCTTTGAATTGTGCTTCGGAAGTCTGTGAAAATACACCTTCTGTCCCAACTGTTTCAGTTGCTGGGCCATCAGTCCTAGTTTCCCCTTCGAAATTAATCTAAGGTTCCACTTGGGCCTTAGGTTGACCAACTTCCTCAACAGTGGTAGGAGGTGCATTCAACCTCTGAAGCTCTTGAGCTCCAAAGTAAATCACAGACATATCTGGACTAGGCTATTCTATAAGGGATTCTAAAAGGAACTTGTTGAAGAACCTATTTAGATCCTGGAGCATCCTTTGGTCCACTTGAAAGACAACTGGAGGAGGCTCAGGGAAGATAGCAGCTTGTTGTATTGGATATCTTGAGCTCAAAGAAGTAAGAGCTTGACCTTGGGTTTCCTGTCTTTGGCTTTGTCTCTCAACACTCTCCCCCTTTTTGGTAGCATCATCTTGAGAGCTAGATGAGCTAGAGGAAGAGGTCAAGGTGCCTAACAGATCTCTCAATCTGTTTCTCAGCTAGTTTTGCCTTGAGAGTTTCAATCTCAAGTTGCTGAGTGGCAGACCTATCCTCTAAAGTCTTAACCTTTGATTCAAGGTTTGAGACTTTAGAAAGTAGGTCTCGAATGGTGAGTTGCATACTTCCCTCATCTTCTTTTGAAGAATCACGGGGAGATGAGGTAACATACCTGGTATGTTCATCCTCACCACCAGATGTGGTTTCTTGGCACCCTGGTTTCCCTTGCACAATGATGTCTCTTTCAGAGGCATCAAAGGGCATGGTTGCCGTAGATTCAGTCTGACTGTCGTTACCACTGTCCTGAGGATCCATTGAGGCTCCTTCAGTAGTGGCAGCTGAATCTACATGAGTCCCCTCCATATCAGTGGGACTCACCTCAGTACGGCTTTGCTGGTGTGGGCTAGAGATAAGGGGTCTCTCTAGGCTCTGTTCATCCTTGAGAGGGTGTAGTGGATCAACTTCATCGCCTTTAATAGACATAATCTCTTCACCAGCTCCGGTCAATAGGTCAGTGAAAGAAAAGGAGTGAAGACCTAAGGACCCGGGACTTTGATCAATGTCAAAAGGCATTGAGCTGTCCCTGTGTGGCTGCTTAGGGGAGTATAGATACTCACCCTGAGGGCTATCAGCTGGGGTTTTGGGCTCATGGGTCTGAGACTGAGGAGACTCAAGACCCATATTGAGGTCAATAGTGAAGGATGGGTGGACCTCTGGCTGAGTGGGAGCCCTTTGTTCCACTCTAGCCTTTTTGGTTTGAAGAGGAGGGGCTTGTTCAACCAGAGTAGATTGAACAACGGTTCGTTTGGTACGTCTCTGGTAGGTGACAGTAATGGGTGGAGAAGGTAGATTTGGGATGGTGAGGGTAGTTGCTGGTGTGGGTTCATCACCTGTGGGGTGAACAGGGATGTCACCAGGAGCCATTGGCACAATCATACCTGGAAGTAGTGCGGTATCTCTTCCAGTGTAGTTGGTAGACACTCTCTTCAAGATCTTGAAGATGGTCGGCCTCATTTGGGGAGCAGACAGAGCAGCTGCACAGACAAGCTTACCCTGATCTAGCTCGCAGTTGATTATGTGCTGGAGAAATCTGGGATACATAAAGAATGTGTCCCTTTGCAGATTTCCCATAAGGTTAGTTAGCACAAACCTTGAATAGTTGAAGTGGAGGCTTTGTACCAACCGTGAACTAAGCACCCGAGTTCATAAGGGATTTGATCCTATCCCCCAGATTTGTTAGATAGACAGTGAAGAACCACATGCAGCAGGAACTTCCACTTGTAGCAGAAGTTGAATTTGTAGACCGTTGACCTGCTTACATCTCCACCGTATCCTATTTGGAGGTAAGAACTATCTAACTCTGATTTGGGGAATTCCGTCGGAGCGCCCTCATCATGGAGCTCGAGATGCTCCCTGATGATCTGTTCAGTGATGACCAACTCTTGGCCACAAATGCTTGACCTAATAGCACGAACCCCGTTTAGGGTTTCAATCCGACCATTTGCCCAAAATTCGGACATTTGGTTGGAGTAGATGGTAGGGTTTACGGTCAAGGCAGTGTAGTATGAAGATTGGGCTAGGAAAGAAATGATATTGAAGAAGTCATCATCCCTTGAAGAATCAAGGAGTGCGACCTGGTTGTGCTGAGGGTTTAAGGCCATTTGAGAAAGATAACAGTAGAATAGTTCTGAGTAAGGTAGATTGGAGAATAAGAAAGCTTTTAGGGCAGTGAATTGGGTAAAAAGAGTGTAAGTGATTAACCGGAAGTATTTAAATGGGTGAAATGGCGGTTTAAAGGGTGGTTTGGATAAGATGATGTGAGGGTTCAGTGGATGTTATGACATGGGCGGTAAGGTTAGACCATTTAAATAATCCACATCATTAACAAAATCTTTACTTTTTACAGTGTGGGGCCCAAAAGATTTCCGTTACACAGTAAAATCTTTCTTCCGAGTATAAAGTATTTCCGAAGGTAATGTTCTTCCGAAGGCAAATTTACTTCCGAAAGTATATGTTGCATTCAGATGGAGTGTGTTAAGTGCTTCGGAAGTAGATCTGAGGTGAACTCAATCGCTTCTTCCGAGACTAAACACTCTTCCGAGAAGAAAATTATCCTGTGAGAAATTTGCTTCGGAAGATATGCCAGATATCTTCCGAGGGTTAATTTCTCTTCGGAAGAACTTATACTTAGATAAATTTAAGAAAAGATCTTTTGTAACAGGGCTTAGATTGTTTTGACATAAGACTTTACACATTAAAAAGGTTTTCAATTGAGATTAACTAATCAATGTTTATCATCCCAATAGCTGTAATGAGATATTTAAATCTCTGTTCATCAAATGCTTTGGTGAACAAATCAGCATATTGTTCATTTGAATCAACTTTGATTAGTTTGATAAGATTTTTCTCATGAATATCTCTAATGAAATGATACCTGATATCAATGTGCTTTGTCTTGGAGTGCTTCACTGGATTTTCAGTAATGGATATAGCACTGTTGTTGTCAATGTGGATAGGAGTGCTCATGAAGTTGAATCCATAGTCTATCATCTGGTTTTGAATCCACAGCAGCTGAGCACAGCAACTTGCAGCAGCAATGTATTCAGCTTCAGCAGTTGATGTAGAGACACAGGATTGCTTTTTGCATTGCCATGAGATGATCCTTCCACCAAGAAATTGACATCCACCTGATGTTGATTTCTTGTTGATGTTGCAGCCACCATAATCACTATCAGAGTAACCATAGAGATTAAAATCACTATTTCTTGGATACCAGAGACCTAACTTAGGTGCTCCTTTGAGGTATCTGAGGATTCTCTTGACAGCAATTAGGTGAGACACCTTTGGAGCAGCCTGATATCTTGCACAGATGCAAGTTGCAAACATGATATCAGGTCTACTTGCTATGAGATACATCAGAGAACTAATGATTGCTCTATACTGATGTTGATCAGTATCCTCCCCCTCAGAATCAGGGCATAAATCATGGTTTCTGGGTATGGGTGTCTTTGCTGCTTTACAATCCTCAATATCAAATATCTCTAAGATATCATTGACATACTTAGATTGATTGATGAAGAACCCTTCCTTCAGTTGCTTTACCTGAATTCCAAGGAAAAAATCCATTTTCCCCATGGAACTCATCTCGAACTTCTTCTTCATAATGCTCTCAAAGTCTTTGCACATTTGGTCATTGGAGGAGCCAAATATGATGTCATCAACATAGACTTGAACAAGCAAAATGTCTTTCCCAGACTTTCTAATGAAGAGAGTCTTATCAATGGTACCTCTTGTATAACCATTCTTCAGGAGAAATTAAGACAATGTCTCATACCACAGCCTAGGTGCTTGGTGCAGCCCATATAGAGCTTTATCCAACTTACACACATGGTTTGGATGTTGTGGGTCTTCAAATCCTGGAGGCTGGCATACATAGACTTCCCTATCTATATCCCCATATAGAAAGGCACACTTGACATCAAGCTGGTAGACAGTGAAATTCTTGGATGCAGCATAAGCAAGGAAGATCCTAACTGCCTCAAGTCTTGCAACAGGTGCAAAGACATCAGTATAATCGATTCCTTCCTCTTGAGTGTATCCTTGAACCACCAGTCTTGCCTTGTTCTTGATAATCAAGCCTCTATCATCTCTTTTGTTCCTGAATACCCATTTGGTGCCTATAGGTACTTGACCAGATGGTAGCGGACATAGGTTCCAAACCTTTTGTCTTTTGAATTGAAGCAGCTCCTCTTGCATTGATTCAACCCAGCTACTATCTTTCAAGGCATCTTCCACCTTCTTGGGTTCCATTTGGGATAAGAAGCATGAGTACAAGCAGACATTCCCATTATGAGTTTGTCCTCTTCTTCTCACACCCTCAGAGACTTCCCCTATGATGTTTTCAGCTGGATGAGTATTGTGAATTCTAAGTCTTGGAATCATCTCCAGTTGCAAAGATAAGTCCAAGTTGGACATATTTTGCTCAGGGGCTTGAATACTTGGTCCAGCTGTTGTTTCAATCTCATTCAATGAGGACTGATTGAATGAAAGAGAAACATCATCATTTCTTTGCTGTGAAGCATCATTAACAGTTGCATGTTCCTTCAAAATGCTGCTTCCATCAGCTTGGTGTTGTGCAGGATCACCTGAGGAGATTTAAAAATCATCAGGTGAATCCCTTGTTGAAGTTCCACTATTTCTTGAAATGGTTATGCTGTCAGATCTTTCAATAGTGGGAACTTGATTTGTTGTAGCTCTTGGAGAACTTGGAGTAGGTCTGGGAAGCTCAAACAGTTGATCCTCATCAGAATTGCTTTGAGCACCTGTTCTAGCTGAAACATTCTCACAAGATGGTTTAGAATAGTTTGGAAACAATTCTAAATCAAAGATATGATCAGGGCCATTCCCCCTAACACAAGGAGTGTGCTCATTAACTACAATGTTGGAGGATTCCTCAAATTGTTGGTTTTTAATATTATAAACCCTGTATGCTTTAGAATAGGAGGAATATCCAACAAAGATAGCATCATCTGACTTTTCAGCAAATTTTGCCAAATTGTCTTTTGTGTTAAGTATGGTACACCTGCTGCCAAAGGACCTTAGAAAGCCAATGAACGGTGGCCTCTTGTTCCATAACTCATAAGGGGTCTTTCCATGTGGCTTTACTACAAGAACTCTGTTCTGCACATAGCATGCAGTGCTGACTGCCTCTGCCCAGAATGTTAGAGGCAGCTTTGAATCAGCTAACATAGTCCGAGCAGCCTCAATAAGTGTCCTATTTCTCCTCTCAGCAACACCATTTTGTTGAGGAGTTCTAGGAGCACTGTATTGTCTGGCAATCCCTTTTGAGTTACAAAATGAGTCAAGAACAAAGTTCTTAAACTCAGTCCCTTGATCACTTCTAATTATTTTAACCTTGTGATCAACTTGATTTTCTATTTTAAGAATAAAAGATTTTAAAGTTTCAGCAGTTTCATCTTTAGTTCTTAAAAAGAATACCCATGTAAATCTAGTAAAATCATCAACTACCACAAGGCAATATGATTTCCTTCCAATGCTCATTATACTTGTGGGACCAAATAGATCCATGTGCAATAAGTGTAATGGAGTGGTGATAGAGTTAACAACTTTGGATTTATGAGAAGACCTGTGTTGTTTCCCTTTCAGGCAAGCAACACAGTTATCTTTACAGAAAAATTCCTTTTTAGGCAAACCATGTACCAAGTTATTTTTAGCCAATTTATTCATTGTCTTAAAATTGACATGACACATTCGTTTATGCCATAGTGTTGACTCATCACCATCAGCTTTGGAAAGAAAGCATGATACTTCTCCCATTGGGGAAGCATTGTTCATATCAAGCTTGTACATATCCCCTCTCCTGGGAGATCTAAGAAGCACCAATTCCTGAGGAATTGTCATCCCAGGTTTGAGGATGATGCACTCATGTTCTGTGAAAAGCATTTGATGCTTTTGATCACAGAATTGAGAAACACTTAACAGATTGTGTTCAAGCTGTTTGACAAAATTAACTTTGTCAACTTTTAACTTTCCATTGGATATACTTCCCTCTGCCAGAAATATATCCTCCGGCCTCACCTCCAAACTGGACAGGACCTCCATCATAATGTTGAAATTGTTGAAGGAGAGATCTGTTCCCTGTCATGTGCCTGGAGCATCCACTATCTACAATCCAAATGTTGTTATTCTTGTCATATGGATGTCCCTGCACATAAGGTGAGATAATTAGTTTTGATTGGAAACCCAAGCCTTGTTGGTCTTGGGTTCTTCCAATGAAAGTGACATGATTGAACCAAAATTTATGCATGGGGGTTCAATGTTGAATGAGAGTGACATGATTGAACCAAAATTTATGCATGGGGGTTCAATGATGTCTTTGAAGAAGAGGTTTGGGCTACAGCATCTTCCTTGATCTTCCATTCCATCCCTTGGTTGATCATAGAAGATGAGCTTGTTGAAGCTTTTGTAGCTTGGCATTCTTCCGAAGCTTCTTTCTTTTCGGAAGAGACCTTCACCACCTTTTCTTCCGAAGCAGTCTTCTTCTGGGATGGTTTCAAGGGGACTCTTTTAATTTTCTGAGTCTTTGCAGCTTTAACTTCCGAAGCCTTTTTCCTTTCGGAAGAAGAGTTTTCTTCCGAGAGAAGCCTTGCTTCGGAAACAAGCTTTCCCTTTTTCATCACTTGAACCATTTGATATGGTCCAAATGTGAAACCTTCCCTGACTCCTTCTCTTTTAACATTATTTGCATAATGTGTGCTAGCAGGATTGTAGTAACAATCTTTAGCCATGTGGTTTTGCAGACCACACATTATGCATGCAATGTTAACTTTCTGAGAGGGTTGTGTTTCTTGTTCTTTTTCTCCTCATCAGCAACCTTTCCCTTTAACTTCTGATCCTTTGGTAGGATAGGAGTACTGGTACTGTACTCTTTTCCTGAATCAGAAGGTCCAACCACCTGAAATCCAGCTGATATGAATACACCCTTTTGCTTTGGGTCTATCTTCAGTTTGGATTCAGCCACCTTCTTGGCAGTTTTTCTGGCTGCTTTAGCCCTGCTTCTTCTGGCTTTGGTGGTCAGGGTTTGATCATCATTGGCTGGGGAGGGCACAATTACCTGTTCCTTCCCTGTGATGGTCATGGTCTCCATAGTTGCATCACTCTTTGACTCTTGAGAAGGTGGGTCAACAGATGGAACCTCTTGCTCTTCAGTACCACACCTTGGTTGTCTTACAGACTCATAAGAGTGTGGTGGAGCAATTTCATTGGTTCCCAACCCACTTTTGTTTTGATAACAAAGTTTGGAGTGAGAGGATGATGCAAGTATGGCTTGGAAGTTTTGCTCGGAAATAGCATACTTCCTGGCTTGAGCCTCAGCAGTGACAAGCTGGGCTTGAGCCTCAGTCAATTTGGATATTAAATCCTTGATTTGAGTCTTGTAGTTGGTGTGTTCATGTTTTAAGAGGGACACAGTTTTCTCTAACTCCTCAATTTTCTTTTGGTAGTCAGATTCAGCCCTTTTAAAGTCAGATTTTAAAACATTTAAAGACTCAATATCAGATTTAATTTCCATATTGTAGTCCTGATAAAGTTTAACCTTAGCAATACAAGCAGGGGTACAGAGATGTTCATATACCTTGTTTTCATCTGTTCCTGCCATGAGTGCTTGAGCAGGAGTCACATCTTGAACCATGAAGCTCCAGTCAACTTCTTGAGCCATTGCTGCTGTTTCAGTTGACTTTCCGTTGGGCTTTGGTGTGGAAGGATGTGTGGAGGCCTGTGAGGTTCCCGGGTTGGACTTGGGAGCCTTGCATTCCCTTGCAAAATGGCCAAGCTGGTTACAGTTGTAACATTTAGCCTTGCTTTTGTCAAACCCAAACTTGCTGGTGATTGGGTTTTGAGGGAATTTCCTTCCAGTTCTCTTAAAGAACTTCTTCGCTCTGTAGGTTAGAAGAGCCATTTGTTGGACTATGTCCACATACTCTATGTCATCCGTGCTAAAGCACTCAAGATCATCAAAGCAGAATTGATGATCATTGGAGTGTCCACTCCCTGAGACAAATGCACAGCCCTCCTGAAAGGAGCTTTGCTGAGCTTGATGAGACCTTGGAGTCTCAGGAAATGTGATGTAAGGCCCAGATGAACAAGATGGCTGCTGGGTGTAGGTCAGGTACTACTGAGACTGGGAGATGCCTGAACCATTAAAGCGTTGCTAGCAGGAAGGCTCAAGGGTCTGCTTGCTTGGTGACCCTTCTTGCTTTCCATTTCCAAACGGTATCCATCAAGGATCCCATAGAGTTTGGTCATGGTGAGTGTATTCAAATTCTCTGTTCTCTTGATGGAGACACAGTAGAATGTCCACTCATTGGGTAGAGCACTCATAAACTTTCTAGTAAGGTCTCTAAGTTCTTGAGTGATTCCCACAGATTGAAGGGAAGAGATAAGATCCATATACCTGAAATATTGCTGGCTAAAAGTTTCTCCAGCAACATAGGTGAAGTTCTCAAATGCTGCTTCAGTGAGTCCTTCTTTGAATCATTCGAGCTTGAGTACATTTGAGCAAAGCATCAAAGAGTTCTTTGGCAGACTTACAATGCTCAAACCCCCCATGATGGAGTTTGGGATTGCAGTCATAAGAACAGTCATAGCATTGCTGTCTATGTCAAGCTTCTTCCTGTCTTCATCGGAATAGTCTTCAACGGCCTTCTCGATCATGGCACCGTTTCCACCAGCAACTTTTGGCTTATACGGGCCATTAACGATGGATTGCCACATCTTGCTATCCTGGTATCTGATGAAGCCTTCTTCTTCTGCTCCAAGACCTGAAGTTTTCAGGGTCGATGATGGGAGCTTTGGTCATCGTTCCCATCTCAACTTCAGATTTGTTGAGGGCCATTTTTGAGTGAGGTATAAGGAGGAGTGAAAAACTGGTTGATTAGGATGGTAAGATCTCACAATCAAGAGCCTAAAAAGCTCTGATACCAATTGCAGGATCGGGTTTTGTCACTTAAACACTTGTGATTCTCTCAAACTCGCTTATAGTAACACTCAAATAAGATGAAGCAATGCCTTTAACAAGAGTTGATAATAATATAATAAGTAATCAAAAGAACAAGCAGTAATATATTTTCAAGGTACTTGTATATATTACTTCTCAACTCAAGATTACAAGACACTTACAAGCATGAAACAAGAGTTACAATGAGAAACTATATATACTAGATCCTACAGCTGGTTATACTTGATACCAACTGGAAACCTACGACTAAAGCATATACTACAATGCTATAGTTAATGTATCTTAGATAAAGTATTATCTAAGATATCGTAGTCATGACATGTCCATGACTTACCTTTTGTCACCAACTAAAGATGGCAACTGTACTTAACATAAAAGGTAAATAGTCGATTAAAGTATGGTCAACTACATGTCTTTTGAGAAAACGCCATGCAGTATCTCAGAGATTTGCAGCGGAGTGTCAGACAGACCATACTTATGTCTACTGGATAATAGAAGTGTCTTCCGAAGGTTAACTGGCTTCGGAAGAACAGTTATTCCGAAGCCACTTATACTTCGGAAGATGCTTCTATGCTTCCGAGGCTTTGAGGACTTCTTTATACTTCGGAAGTTGTCTTCAGATCTTTGTCTCTAAGTCTTGATCTTCGGAAGTAGCTTCTTTGTCTTCGGAAGTTGGAGTTTTCCTTCGGAAGTGTATTTTACACTTAAACTTCGGAAGAGCTCCTTCTTCCTTCGGAAGTTCCATACTTAGCTTCGGAAGTCCTTTGTATGTTGTACTCAAAATCTTCTAAGTGACTTAGTTTTGGTTGCAACAGCCTCTCTAGATCCAACAAACATATATGTACTTATACTCATTTGTGCTTTGGAAGATATTTGAAAATTTTCTTCCGAAAGTAAGTTGAAATAAGTAGTTATTTGTTTTGGATGACATAATTTTCTTCCGAAGTAAAAAAATGATCGAAATTCTAAATAATCTCAGAGATAAAATTTTAAAAGATTTTTCTTCCAAAGTAAACAAGGGCTTATGAAGATGATGAAATAGACAAGTTAGGACACACATATTTTAGAAATAATATGAATTAAGTTTAAAGAAAATCTACTCAAAGTTAATCATCCCAATAGCTTATATAAGATATTTAAATCTCTGCTCATCAAAAGCTTTGGTAAACAGATCCATATATTGTTCATTTGTGTTAACTTTGACCAGTTTGATTAATCCCTTTTCAAAGTTATCTCTAATTAAATGATACCTGATGTTGATGTGCTTTGTCCTTGAGTGATGCACAGGATTCTCTGTAATATAGATAGCACTATTGTTGTCTATATGGATGGGAGTCTCTTTGAAATTGAATCCATAGTCTAGCATCTGATTCTGAATCCAAAGTACTTGAGCACATCAGCTAGCAGTAGCAATTTCAGTAGTTGATGAAGACACACAGGATTGTTTCTTGTATTACCATGAGACAATTCTTCCACCAAGGAATTGACACCCCACAGATGTAGACTTTGAAGTCATATTGCATCCACCATAGTCACTATCTATATATGCATACATGTTGAAGTCAGAATTCTTTGGATACTAGAGGCCTAATGTAGCAGCACCTTTGAGGTATCTTAGAATCCTCTTGACAGTGACTAGGTGTGACATCTTGGGGTTGGCTTGATATCTTGTATAAATACATATGGCAAACATGATATCAGGCCTGCTAGCTGTAAGATACATAAGAGACCCAATCATAGCCCAGTAAAGATGTTCATCTACACACTCCCCTTCAATGTCTGGCCCAGGGTAATGGTTTCTAGCTATGGGTGTCTTTGCAATCTTACAGTCAGTCATGTTAAATCTTGTAAGTATGTCTTGTACATACTTTGACTGACTTATGAAGATGCCACTGTCAACTTGCTTCACTAGAATTCATAAAAAGAAATTGAGTTCTCCCATGGCACTCATTTCAAATCTATTCTTCATCAGCTTCTCAAAGTCTTTACAGAGCTTTGGATTGGTTGATCCAAAGATAATGTCATCTACAGTACCATCTATAGTACCTCTTTTGTAGCCATGCTGACAGAGATACTGAGATAGAGTCTCATACCACTTCTTTGGAGCTTGGTGCAACCCATAAAGAGCTTTATCAAGCTTACAGACACACCTAGGATGATCAGGATCTGCAAAACCAGGTGGTTGTTTGACATATACCTCTTCATCAATCACCCCATATAGAAAAGCACACTTGACATCAAGCTGGTAGACCTTAAAATCCTTGGATGTAGCAAAAGCTAAGAATGTTCTGATAGCTTCAAGTCTTGCTACAGGAGCATAGACATTTGTGTAGTCAATTCCTTCTTCTTGTGTGTATCCTTGGACAACTAGTCTTGCCTTGTTTTTTATGACAAGTCCTCTATCATCCTTCTTTTTCCTAAACACCCATTTGGTTCCTATGGTAGTCTTCCCTTGAGGGAGAGGACATAGGTTCCAAACCTTTTGCCTCTTGAATTGAATCAGCTCCTCCTGCATAGCTTTAACCCAACTTCCATCCTTTAAAGCCTTATCAACTTTCTTTGGCTCTATCTGGGACAAGAAACAAGAGTGAAGGCAAACATTTGCATCATGGGTTTGTCCTCTTGTCCTTGCCCCTGTGTCAACATCTCTAATGATGTTTGTGGTAGGGTGAGACTTTTGGATCCTGAGTTGAGAGATCACAACAAGTTTCTTAGGGAGATCTAAATTAGAGAAATTTAGATCAGGCATTGAAGTATCTCCTACCACATCAGCACACTTATCAAGAGAGACTTGATCCAATGAGTGTGTGACATCATTTATGTTGTCTTCAATGGAGTGATTGTCAGCATCAAGAAATTCTTGATCACTGTCACCACCACCATTTCCTTCCACATTTGAAGCTCCTTGATTTGAGTGTTGTTCCTCTGAGCTAGAATTTGGTGGCATCTCAGATGTATCAGCTGAATTTGACATGGTTGTGCTGATAGGAACTCCATCTGAAGGGTTAGTTACCACTGGAGCTGAAGTAGTATAATTTGAGGGTCTTCTTAGCTTAAATCTTAGATCAGGATCACCTGCTGATAAGATATCTATGGAACTTGAAACATTCTCACAAGATTTGTTAAAACAGTTGGTAACTAAATACAGATCAAACAGCCAATCAGGACCAGAACCTTTCACACTAGGAGTGTGTTCATTGAAAGTCACATTGGATGACTCCTCAACTACTCTAGTTCTAAGATTGTATACTCTATAAGCCTTGGCTTGAGAAGAGTATCCAATAAAGTGTCCATCATCTGATTTCTCATCAAATTTGGCTATTTGGCCTTTGGTATTCAAGATGGTGCAAGGACATCCAAATGACCTGAGAAAACCAAAAAGGCTTTATCTTATGCCAAAGTTCATAAGGAGTCTTCCCATGAGTCTTGACTACTAAAACTCTATTTTGCACATAGCAAGCAGTGTTTACTGCTTCTGCCCAGAAGGTGATGGAAAGTTTAGAATCGGACAACAGGTTCTTGCAGCTTCAATTAGTGTCTTGTTTCTCTTCTTAGCAACACCATTTTTTCCAAGGAGTCCTAGGAGCACTATATTGTCTTGTAATACCCTTTTCATCACAAAATGTATCAAGGATTTTATTCTTAAATTCAGTTCCTGATCAGATCTTATGGTCTTAACCTTGTGATCACATTGATTCTCAATGTTTAAGATAAAACTCTTCAAGATCTCAGGAGTCTCATCCTTAGTTCTAAGAAAGAAGACCCAATTGAATCTTGTAAAGTCATCTGTGATCACTAAACAGTATGAGGTCCTTCCTAGACTCGTTACATTGGTGGGGCCAAAGATATCAATATGTAACAAGTGTAGGGGAGTAGTGATAGAGTTTCTTTCCTTTGGCTTGTGAGATACCTTATGTTGCTTCCCTTTGAGGCATGCAACACAATGATCATCACTTGTAAACACTTTCTTTGGCATTCCAGTTACCAAATCATTCTTAATCAATTTTTTCATGTTTTTAAAGTTTACGTGGCGTATTTTTTTTATGCCAGAGGAAGGACTCGTCACTTTTGGCTTTAGATAGAAAGCATGAAACTTCTCCTGAGGGAGATGTTTCTTACAAGTCTATCTTGTACATGTTCCCTCTCCTGAGGGCTCTAAGCAGGATATGCTTTTGAGGAATAACCACCCCGGGCTTGAGAACAATGCACTCATGCTCAGTGAAAAGCATGTTATGACTCTAATCATAAAATTGAGATACACTCAGAAGATTGTACCCAAGCTCCTTGATAAAGTTTACCTTCTCAATGCTGAGCTTACCATTTGTGACCCTACCCCTTCTAGTAATGTAACCTCCAACATCTTCTCCAAAAGAAACTGGCCCTCCATCAATTTTCTCAATATTTTGGAGTAGTGACCCATTGCCTGTCATATGCCTAGAACAACCACTATCAATGATCCATACATTCCTGTTTCTCTTTAGTTGTTCCTGCACAAAAGAGATGGTTAGTTATATTTAGAAACCCAAGCCTTGTTGGTCTTGGGCTTATCAAAAGAAGTTGAAGACAATGCAACAGTAATTGATCCTATAGTCAAATTTGGAGGATCATTTGCTAATGTTGATGAAGAACTTTCAGTCACATGGTCTTTCTTTGTCCTCCACACCACCTTTGGAAGCTTAGACTTGACCTTCATGCTTTGGAAGTTTTGACAACTTCGAAAGTTATGGAGACTGGACCTTCGGAAGATCTTGCTATCACTGCAGCAGGCTTTAGTACTTCAGAAGTATTTAATTCTTCCAAGACCAAATTTGTTCCGAAGGCAAGTTTTCACTTGTCTTCTTCTTCATTTCGGAGCTTCCGAAAGGACAAGAGTTTCCTTCCAAAGCTTGCTTCTTCTTCTAATTCTCAGAAGTTTCTTTCTTGATCATGTGGACAGTACTTTTAGGATTATAGAGGCAATCCTTTCCAAAATGAGAAGTTTTAACACACATGACATAGTCCATTTTCTTCCTTCTGAGAGTCTTCTGTTAGGACAAAGATGAACTTGATCACTTTCCTTCTCCATCTTCATCTTTGCAGATGATGTGGCAATTCTTTTAGGGTGAGAACAACATTTGGAGTTGGATGGTTTAGGTTGTGTAGCAGTGGTACACAACTCATCAACTTTCTTCATGATGCTGGGATGGTTTGGACATAAACTAGAACTCCTGGTACTAGAGTTCAAGTTTGAGTCTTCAGTCTTAACCACTTCAAAACCTGCAAAGATAAAAACTTGTTTCTGCATAGAGTTAAAAGTGGCCTTGATCTCCTGAGCCTTCTTGGACTTTCTTTTGGCCTTTCTGATCAAGTTCTTCCTTCTAGACTTGGTCATCCCAACTTCTTTTCTCTCCTCAGGAGAATAGTGACCCTTCTTAGGATGCTCATCTTTACTCTTCTCAGAGACATCCTTCACTATCTCCTCTTCATCCTCTTCACTCATAGGGTCTATGAAAGGAAGCTCATCTTCACAAGTTTCATACCTAGGAGATCTTACAGACAAGATTGTGTGTGGAGGAGCTATCTCAGTAGATCCTAGTCCCTGCTTATTCTTATAATAAACTTTTGCATGTAGGGACGAGGATATTATATTCTTGAAGGTCTCTTCTTCAAGAACACATTTTTCTGCCCTGGCTTTGCTGATCAGAAGCTTAGCCTGGCATTCAGTTAACTTAGTAGTGAGATCTTTGATTTGAGTCCTATAATTGGTATGCTCATGTTTAAAAGTTGAAATGGTTTTCTCTTAATCTTCTATTTTAAGTTTGTAATCATTTTCAGCTCTTTTAAAATTAGATTTTAAGATATTCAAAGACTCAAGATCAGATCTCATCTCTAAGTTATAGGACCTATATCTGTTAACTTTAGCAATACATTTAGGTGCATAGAGATGTTTCAATACCTTGGCTTTATCATGGTCAGTCATCAGTGCTTGATTTAGAGATGCATCTTCCACCTGAAAGCTCCAGTCAAAGCCTCCTTCTTCAAAAGCAACTACAGCTTGCTGCTTTGGCTTCTCATTCTGGTTGGCTCTTATCTAGCCCAAACTTTCCACTGGCTGTATTACTTGGAAACTTTCTCCATGTCCTCTTGTAGAACTTCTTGGCTCTGTGAGTGAGAAGAGCCATTTGCTGAACTATCTCCATGTACTCCAGATCATCTGGATGGATGCAGTCAAGATCTTCAAGGGTGAAGAGAAAGTTTCCAGTACTTTTATCAATAGACACAAATGCTTGTGAAGAACTTGTCTCTTGGAATGGACCTCCTTGAGTGTAACTCTCCCTTGGTGTCTCCGGGAAGGTGATGAAAGGACCCTTTTGTAAGTTGTCAGGGTAGCAGATAAGATGATGTTGTGGTTCTCTGCAATCCCTTTCAACTACATGGAGGGCTGAACTCAATTGACTGCTGGAGTTACCAGATGGATTTTGCATGTTCATCTCCATCTGGTTTCCACTAAGAATACCATACAACTCTATAAGTGTAAGAGTCTTAAGGTTCTTAGTTCTCTTGATAACAACACAATAATGTGTCCATTGTCTAGGAAAAGAGGAAATGAACTTCCTTACAATGTCTCTATCTTCAAGAGTTATTAGTATCCACAATCTCAACATACCTGAAGTATTATTGAGTCATGGTCTCACCTTCTTTGAAGGTGAAGTTCTCAAACTGCTGCTTCAAGAGGACCTTCTTGTTCTCTTTTACTTCAGTGGACCTCTCATACATGAGCTTCAGTGCATCCCATAGTTGCTTAGCTGTTTTACACTTCTTGAAGTCCTTGTATATGGAGTTTGGAAGAGCAGTTTGGAGGGCAGTCATGGCTTTCTGATATATATCTATTCTCTTTCTATCTTTTTTAGAATAGTCAGCCACCTCCTTTGGAATCATACCACCCCCAGCAGCAGCTGAAGAGGTGCTTGGTATGTGAGGTCAAGAGACAACAAATTGCCACATCCTGGAGTCTTGAGACTTGATAAAGCCTTCCATTCTTTGACACCAAGTATCAAAGTCCTCAGGAGTGATCAGTGGGGACTTTGTCATGGTTCCGGTTTCTATATCAGCCTTTATGAGATATCCTATTTGAGTTGCTAAGTGTTTTTGTGAGACTGAGGGATCTAAGATGGTAAGTTCTTACAATCAAGAGCCTGGAATGCTCTAATACCAATTGCAGGACCATTTAAGGAATGGTCAATACACTTAGTCTCACAATGAGGAGAGTTTTAGAACACTTAAAAGATCAAATAGGGAACCGGGACTTGATTAAGATACTATGAACCCAAGTAAACAAGAGATTGAAACTTAAGAACAACAAAGATATTTAGTTTTCAAGATTGCAGTATATTGCTTCTCAAGTTCTATTACAAGTGATACAAAGCATAAGAATAAGTTACAAGGACTTGAGACACTTTATACTACATCCTACAACCGACCATACTTAGAAGGCCAACTGGATACATTTGATCTAGACAACAAAGACAATGTAGAGTCAAAAGGCAAACCTGCCTTTGACTAGTGACTATGACATGTCATAGCTCACATTCTAATATATTACAAAAAGGATAACTGTACATTGAGGCCTTGAGTCTGTAACTTTCTACTTTATGTACTTTTATCCTTTTGTAATATATTAGGATGTGAGCTATGGCATGTCATAGTCACTAGTCAAAAGGCAGATTTGCCTTTTGACTCTACATTGATTTTGTTGTCTAGATCATATGTATCCAGTTGGCCTTCTAAGTATTAACGGCTGTAGGATGTAGTATAAAGTGTCTCAAGTCCTTGTAACTTATTCTTATGCTTTGTATCACTTGTAATAGAACTTGAGAAGCAAAATACTGCAATCTTGAAAACCAATATCTTTCTTGTTCTTAAGTTTCTGTCTCTTGTTTACTTGTGTTTATAGTATCATAATCAAGTCCCGATTCCCTATTTGATCTGTTAAGTGTTCTAAACTCTCTCCTCATTGTGAGACTAAGTGTATTGACCATCCCTTAAACGGTCCTGTAAAGACATTCTTTATTAGTGAAATGTGTTGAATACCTTTTGTCATAATTTTGAGAAACACTTAACAGATTATGTTTAAGTTCTTCAACAAAATTGACATCCTCAAAGCTTAATACACCATTAGTCACTGTACTTTTTTTGTAATCTTGCCTCCTCTATCTCCACCAAAAATAACATATGCACCATTGTAAAGTGTTATGTTGTTTAACATAGATATATTACCTGTCATGTGCCTCGAACAACTACTGTCAACATGCCAAACAACGTTGATGACGGGCCTTGGTTGTTCCTACACATATGAATAAATTTATCCAAGTTTAGGAACCCAATCCATGGTTGACTTGAGTACATTGTTTTCATCTAAATATGATACAGACTTCAGTATCATATCTCTTTTATCATTGAAGACATAATCTTCAACAATACCAGGCTTAGTTTGTGTAGTTTTAATTTTCCACCTTTGAATTGGTTTGATCAGATTTGTAACCATTTTCTTGAAAGTGGTTTAACTTGAACGAGAATTGCTGTCATCAACATCTAACGATTTCTTGTTTGTATTTTCTTTTTGTAAATATGTTTTTATTTGGACATTTCTTTTATCAACAAAAGAATTTTGCTGATTTGAATTCCTTTTGAATTTGGCATTTGGAAAGAATTGTTTTCTATTATTTGCAATTAAACTGTGAAATCTTTGTTTGCTTGTCATTTGCCGTTGATGATGGCAATTTCTAGCCTTGTGATTTGACTTGCCACACACATAACAACACATATTATAATACACTTTATGCTCTTGTGTCGTTCTCAAAAACTGTTGATGATAACTTCCAAGTTATCATAGAATCTGGCTATAGTATTTCTTTGGCCTAGAGATTCCTTAACAGTCTCTCGTTTCTCAATTTCATTAGGAGTTGTTCCAGATGATCTAAAGAGATTCAAGGTAATGTTCCTAACAGATTTATTCATTTTTAGGTTGATGAGGCATGAACTGTAGCTTTAAACTTTTGATTTGAAGGTACTGGAATATGACCAGTGTCCTTGATACCTGTTCTACAGACATCTTCTTTCACAAAGTTAGCAATAATAGGAAGAAACTTGCATTTGTTTCTTTAAAGATATAATCTTCCTTGTTAATGTTGCCTTTTGAAACAAATTTGTTCTTGAAATCAATTTTCAAGTCAGAAGCTGATGTTGTGCCACGTTTCTTTTCATTTTCTTTAAAATCTATTTTTGATTTTAATTTTTGTTGTTTGTTAGATAATTTTGGACAATCATTTGTAGAAATAAAAACATCTAAATTCTCATTAATGATTGATGATGAATTACATGAAGATTTTTCAATACAACTTTTATGTTTCTTAAAAACTATTTCATCATCACTTTCCCAATCTTCAACCAACCCTTCTTTCTTCACACTTTATACAAAAAAGTTATCATGATTAATTTTAATTTCAATTTTTAAGACAGGGTCAACAGTCAGTGAAACATTGACTGGAGTTATTAAGTCTGACTTTGGTTGAAAACCTAATCCATAGGTCTCTTCATTTGATATGGTAATAGATGATGTAAGCTAATATAATCATGATTAATAGGCGGTGCAATGTTAGAATATCCAACACCACTCTTTCCACCATTAATTTTCTAAGTCATTTGAGACTTGATTATACATTCAACCATATTTGAGGATAACTTAAATTTTTTAACAGTTAATTTTACAGACAAGAGTTCACTGCTAAGATTATTGATTTCTATAGAAAGCTCATTATTACGTGTCTTCAAATATTTTATGTTGTAATCTTTATCATGCAGATTCAGTTTAGATTGATAAATTGTTTGTTTAATCCACTATCTTTTCTTTGAAAAATTTCTCATCGTTTTTATATTTACGAGCTGGATATTAAAGTTTTATAACTTCTAGGATCAAGCGTTTATTGTGAACTCTGTATCTTTGTACATTTTCTAAACAATAATTTGAACAAAGATTAGTATGTACCTTTTCAATTTCTTCTTGTTTCTTTGTCTCTTCAGGTATGACATTTACCATGAAGGCCTTCAAAACAATTGTGTCTACTACTTTGGATGCCAGAGTAATCTCAACAACATTGACATTATTATCATCACAAGTAGTTGCTGGAATTTCCTCAACGACATTCTCAAACATTTCTTCTTTAGCCGGAGTAAACTCAATAGCTTTTTCTTCACTTTCATCCTTTACTTCTTCATTCATCTTTGATTGAGCTAGATTAATCTCAATAGATTTCACATTAACCACCCTTTTAACATTCTCACAGACTTCTTTAGCAAACACTCCCTTCAACAAATCATGATACACAAACTCATCGAGTATATTCTTTTCATCAATTTCATCAGCAGTTTGAATTTCAGCTAACAAAGCAGTAGACAATTTAATATCTAAATCTTCATCTTGTCTGACCAATCATATTCATCATTAGTTCGGGACACCAGAGCTTTGTTGTTAGATGAGCTACCTTTATCACCCTTAGTCTCTACCTTCATAGTCACCATCTTCTTTCCACTGTCAGTCTACTTTGATTTCACTTCAGTACATTCTCTGGCAAAGTGATCCGATTTGTCACAATTATAAAAACTTAAACTTGATTTATCAAACCCAATCTTGCTAGAGTTGTTAAAATCAAACATCTTCCTTCCCGTTCTTCTTGCAAAAATTTTCGCCCGATACACCACCATTGCCATCTGATACTTAATATCATTTTCCTCAATATCATCATGATTAACTTGTTGTAAGTCATCAATTAAAATGTTGGGTGCACTTAATCTTCTAGTAGTAAATGCTTCATAGTTGTTCATGAAAATAGTGAATAGAGCCAGATGTTCTTCAGCTATTTGAATAGTATGTTTGGTAGCGTTAGATTTTACAACAAAAGCTTGTTGTGTGGGCTGAGAGGATTGACTGTATGGTTGACCTTGCATTTGATTGTAATGAGTTTGATGAGAAGCTTGAAACCAAGGCATGGATGGTTCCTTAACATTTTGAGAATTGGTTGCTTGTTGTTGACACAACTGGGAATAGCTGACATAATAATTTGGATTACCGGCCATTTTAGCATATAATGCAGATGCTTTAGCTCCTATTGTGTTGATGCAATTAATAGCTCTTTGCTTGTCATCCATTTCATATGACTTGATGGTTGAAATGAGATCGTTGAGTGACAGAGTGAACAAGGTTCTTTTTATGGTTGTGCAGTTATTATTCCAGCTATATGGTAAGGAATTCAACAGCTTCTTGTTTATAGAGATATTTTCCAAGGTAATTCCAGCACTTTTCATCTTGGTTATTAGCTTGACAAACCTTGGCATCTGAGCCTCTAGAGTTTCTCCAAGTACATGATTAAACATTTTAAACTCTTGGTTTAACATTTCCTTTCGGCTCTCTCTCATATACTTATTCCTATAATCTGCTCCTCCATTGCATCCCTCAAATCTTTGGCTTTTCTATGATCCTTGAACTTTTGAGCAATTTTAGTCGTAAGAGCCATTGTGATAGCAGCAAATGCCTTGTCATCATGCTCTAGTTTCTTTAAGTCCTCCTCATCCCAGAGTTGTTCAGGTTTGGGCACCAGCTCTCCCTTATCATTTTTATACATGAGAATGTACGGTCCTTGTTTGATTGACCACATCATCTAGGGTTCGGTGTAAATAACTGATTTTCAAATATATAAACCCTGTCAGGGTAGTCTTCCTCGCTAAGAAGTCTAGGAGGTTTTGTGCTTGTTCCAATCTCATTGTTGAGGTTGATGGTAGCAGTGATATGCTTTAGATTTGCCATTTAGAAACTCAGGATTCAAATTATTCAAAAATTCTTCAAACTTGAAGTTCTCGCGCGAATAAAATACACACTTCCATCTTTAGACAATCGATCTAAAGCATACCAAACTCTGATACCAATTGTAAGGATCAACAATAACAACGAATCGATCTTGTGAGAAGAATGCAAAATGTAATCGCTCATGGTAAGAAGATTGAGTAAGAAGAAGACATGATCAAATGAACTTGAATACAAAAGTAAATAATATTCCTTGTATTGCTTTCTGATTTGAAACTATTACAATAGAGTGTGAAATCAGGAAATGACAAAAAGCTTACAAATTACAATAAGAACTAACTATTTATACTAATCTATGAAGTTCTCGCATAGTTCTCGCGCGACTTCAAAGATCTTACGCGAGAAGCAAGTTCTCGCGCGGCAAGTTTAGGTTCTCGCGCGACTTGATCTTGATCATCTTGACTTGATTTCCCTACCGTTTAGGTTCAATTCCTATAGTAAATCAATTATAAAAATTATAAATTTTCAATTTTAGTCATTTTTAACAGTTTAAGCTACTAGAATTATATGGTCAATTTAGTGTCATATTATTATTATTTTTGGTAAATTGTTCGGTTTCCCGTTAAATGAAAGTTAAGTCTCGCTTTTAGCGTGTGAGGTATATTAATAAGATTTTCCCTTCCCATTAAGTCCCAAATAATAAATAGTAATATAATATCCTCATGTGTCAGTATTTTAACCCTCGACTTTATTTTTGATTTTTTATTAAAAATATATATTTTTCAAGCTTTAGATATATATTAAAAATAAACTATGGTTCATCATTCAAAAAATCTTGTTTATAACTTATTTTAATCATTTAAAATTACCATTAATATTTAGATTATAATTTTGGACACATCTTATATTATTTTCTCATTTTCATGCAAAATCGCGGTTTTTGGGTAATCTACTTTTATCAGAAATGTGTTTACGGGCAACGAGGATTTGTGTAATATTTTGTAACTATAAGTTAATAAAAATATAATATTTTTAATGTCCATATGATGTTGGGAGTATCATGGGGTTGGTTTTGTAATAGAAGTGATCATATGCGATATTCCGCATGTTTTCGGGTTGTGTTGAGTTACCTTGACGTGATGGATGATTGAGATGGGTTCAAATGTTGTTGTATAAATTATTATAGGTTAATACAGATTTAGAATAGTCTTATAAGTTACGAATATGTAATTTGGAATGCTTGATATGCATTGGTAAAGTTTGGAGGTGATATGATCACACTTAGTTTTAATGAATATTTGTAATATTTAATTAAATGAAATTATCAATATATTTGATAATATTAAGTTTAGTAGAGTTTGTAGGTGATATGCTTGAGATTTTATATATTTTATGTAATGTTTTTTATATTTAATTAAATGTAATTGTCCATATATTTGGTAATCTTTAGTTGTTGGTCAAGTAAATATTTTTTTATTATAGCAATATATATAGTTGTAGTTGGTAATTTTTTATATCAAAATTTATGATCACATGGTCTTTATTTAAAAAGTTAAGCTCAGTTTTACTTACTGATGTTTGACAAAAATAATAATTTTTCTTTAAAAAATTCAAAATATCAATTTACCTACAAAAATATCTAAGTTGTTTTAATTTCTGCTTAAAAGTTACATTCATTGTTTTTACTTGATCTAATATAATTAAACTTTTGAACTGAAATTAATACAACTTATGAAACTTTTGAAGATAAGTTGATTTTTTTAATCTTTTGTTAGAAAATTGTTATTTTTTTCAAACCTTGGGGGAACAAAATTGAAGTTAACTATTATTTAAATCAACACTTTTATTACATTATATAACTTCTGTATTTCATGTAATCACTTTTCTAAGTTATTAAACTCTTGAATAATCCTAACTTCATAAGCTTACGGGTTTGTTTAGTTATGACAATTGTTTATTTGGCCTTGTTGATTTTGTATAGTGTTTTATTAATGTTGAGCTTTTTATGTTTTGTTTTCATCCATTTCGGTGGTTTTTTATATTAGTTTGTGAGTTAAGGCCCATTAAATTTTAAGTAACATCTAGGCCTATAAAGATATCAGACCTAAGGAACATTAAAGTTGGTGGGTCGTAGCATATTAGAGCTCAGTGGCCCAGTGCCCCGTTAGGTTTGATCGGTAAAAGCTCATTATGGTGTGTGGGTCATGTAGGTTTATTATAAAAACATTATTATTTGTCCAATCAATGTTTTAATGTTTTTCATACTTATCGCTTCGGTTTTACAATTTAACGCTTTCACATCCTGTAGATTGTCTATTCATTAGTCATTTGTTAGTGATGATGAACTTTACCAATTAACTAACATTTAAACCATTTTAAGTTTCATGTTGGCCGTTAAAGAATTGTAACAATGTGAATTACGAAAAGAAAAAAACGATGATCAAGAAATTAAAAGATAGAAGAACTTAAAATTAAAATTTACTAAGGATGATGTTAAGTGGTCACCACCAATTGTAGATCCCTTGAACATGTCCATGAACATGATGAAACAAAATATTTAGATGGTTGTTCATGGATTTCATTGGAGAAATTTAAAGATTGACGAAACACCAAAAAATCATAACAAGCACATACATATACTTGATGATGGATCATAGTATTAAGAACTCAATATTATGACGTATGTACAACAAATTTGTCTTGTGAATGATATAATCATCTTAACTCAGATATGAATGTTTGTAACTTCCTAAGAACTCATATGGAATATATCCCAACGTTATGGTTCTCATACATGAATGTTGGCACACTACTTGTGATAGCTAGGGTTTAAAGAGCTTTCTTATTATGTTTATCTAAACAATCAACCAAAAACATCATGTCTTCAACAAGGTTTCATGTCTTAATGTACTATAATAATCACCTCACATGCTAATTTTAAAGTCAGTAAGTGTCATCGCATTGCCTCGTAGAGTCCTAACATTCTATGTAGTATCAAGTGTCCAAATAAGGAACAAAGTTTGTATGAATATAGCATCTTAATTCTAAGTAATACGAATAGAGATATCCACTCTATAAGTTTGTCAGGGTGCAAACGAACAAACAATATACTCATTTTTGTGACTTGTGTTTAGTTCAAATATTCATATTTGAACATTGTACATGAGGTATATTTGTCTTGATTATCTAACATTCTTATGTTCTTGTGAAAAGATAGTAACAGAATACATACAGAAAAGTATTTTGTACATTTGACAAAGCCAATTCATGGATTGGGTCTACCACCTATAGACACCATGATCTAATGTCGCTAAAATTGTTTAGCATCCTCAGTAGTTACAAATATTGTAACACCAATATTCCATGTAATATGGTTGATGTGTATAACCATTGCTACTAATGAGTCCGTACAAAGGGTTTCTAGCACCGGAATGTCATGAAAAGAAGATCACGCTCATAGGCATTAGTGCCATAATATAATATTATTATAGTTTGATATGATATTTACATGCCATGTTCACAAGATAAATGTCTTGTACATATGTCTTGCACTACAAGCTTAAATGTCCTTAGATTGTGTTAGGAAGTCAGATTTGACTAGTATTTCAGGTGATGACCTTAATAAAAGAAATTAAGTCACTCAATCCCGTTAGGGCTACAACTAGTCGTATATATAATAGGATTCAAGTCAAAATGTGAAAACATGTATAGATAGTGACTCTATGTCAAGTCAACTTTGTATGAGGTATAGAAAATGATGCTAGTCTGTGTTAGTCACAGTTTTCAAAAATGATGTAGTCATTTGTAGTAACTGTTATGGACCGAAACCATTGTAAGGTATGGAACTTGTCCCACATCGGTTGTATGGGCAATTGATGTGTGATTTATAAGCCAAATGGGTTCCCTCACCCATCAGACTAGTCTTTTGGGTTGAGTTCTTCCGTTTGGTTTATAACAGTAACTTTATGACACCAACATTAGTTTAAGAATATGCGTTTAGTCATTCCTTAAAGGATAATGTTTAGGATGAACTTGAGAGTCCATGTCCCCAAACGATAGAAACTAAACAGACAAAACAAGTCCCATCTAACAATTCAATATCCATAAAATAAACAAACCAATTAAGGTATAAGTTAATGTTTCACCTGCACGAAAAAATAGGATTGAACTCTATCTTTGTCACTATTGTTACGAAATGACGTAGTCGTTGATGGTAACTTTGTTCAAGGGCGCATACATATATTCCAAAGAAAAGTCAAGATGTATAAAGCGAGCAATGATTCGAAATATCTACTCTACTAGTTTACTCAAAGGGCTAGAAGAATCTCATAGCACATGATTGTCTTTTGCAAGGTATTTATACTTTGTTACATTAACATATTCAAGATCAGAATTCTAGTTAAATATTGAACTCGAAGGCTATGCCAAGAAAGGAAACAAGTCTAATAGAGTCAAAAGATTGTTTTTGACATCAGCTCATTATTTTTGGTGTGAGCAGAGTCGTTTAGAGTCAAAGAATTATTTTTAGACATTTACATCCTCTTTGATGTAGAATGAAATGTCTTGGAGGTAATTATAATGCTCTAGACAAAAGAATAAACAACATTGTCTTGAAAATTAATTTGTAAAACAGGGTCCTCTTAACTAAATTTTGAAGTGTGATCTTTATTCATCATTCAAAGTCAGCCCATAGTCTGGTTTTAGGTTCCACATTCAATGTATTATTAGTGTTTATATATAGGGTGCACCATGGCTAACCGGCCATACTCATGTCACTCTAAAGGCTTTCCCAGCACTTCCTGTAACTAATCACTAAATTAATTAATGTAAAGTGTCACAACTCAAGAATGAAATCTCATAACTCCTTTTTAAAGGTCAGGTTTAGAATATTTATCAAGAATCTACAGTGTGAGCCTTACTTCAAACATGAGTACTTTAATAGAGTGGATTTTAGCATATTATATGAATAGATATAACCACTAGTGTATAAGATAACATCAAGTCTCAATAACTCATAGAGGTGGTACTCATATATTAAAACAAGTGTACAGGTTTGATCGAATTCTCTAGTTGCTCAAGTGGGAAATGGTGTTACTTATAGTGATGTACTCAGAGAATCAGGATGAGTTCCATGACAAGTCATGAACAGAAGTCAGATAAGCGACTTAGAACTATAAATAATTAAATGGAAACTTGATTGACCTTACTCTAATAGTAATAATTGAAGGTAAGTACATTTTCTAGTTGGAGAATGAACATGGAAAAATGTATACATTCGAGCTACTTATACCGTAGAGATTACTAGGCAAGCTTAATAAATTTTATTCTGCTAAGGCTTAGATGTTTTTCATATCATGTTCACACGTGACATCAATTTATGATTTAGGGGTTCAGTCATAATGGTAGAGGAGTCTTAGAATGTTTATACCACTCAAATACGAGGGGATACCTATCTTTACAGTAAGATCTCGACCAACAAATTTGGCAGAGAGTGTGCTAAATGTACAAGTAATGATTTCTGGTGAATAACAAGATGTCAAGTTGTTTGTGCCTAATGTTGCATGTTACCACGCTTGCGACAGTGGTAAACATGAAAATCCACATCACATAGAATTAAGTGTAGGATAGATCACTTAGCAGAACCCGTGGGTAATATAACAATTGTCCATGGTAATTGTTACTAAGAGAAGTAGTTGTTATTGGAAGGGTTATAAGAGAATTACTTAGAGAATATATCATAAAGAAAATCTTCAATAATTCGTGTCTGTACGTGCGCTTGTTAGTCCAATCTGATCTTCTTGTTGTCATAGTGGTGTTATAGTATGAAGTGATCTCGTCAGATGTTCCAAGGTATGATGAGAGTCAAATATGAATGTGTACAATTGTATCACCTAGCTAAAGAAGTTCTATAGTGATATAGTTAGATATCATTAAGGCTTCACGGGTGGTTACAATAAAACCAAAATCGTAATCTGATATTGAATCCATTAGAAGTGAATACAGATATTCTAAAACTGTCATCACATTAGTGAGAATGTTAGAACGTATATCATTCAAATCGTGGGTGTCGATATACAAATGAGGTTGTGAATATGAAACTAATTGTAATATTACAAATGAAAACTTTAGTAAGTAGGATCTAGAGTGTTTAGATAGTTTTCCCCTAAGCCCTTATGAATATCATAATTAAGCAATACATAATTAGACAAAGATTATACAAGAGAAGTTAACTATATTGTATGAGATATAATAAGCAATGCTTCATTAATAGTATTGATTCATTAAAGCATTAGCCATATGGTTAAGATTCGAATTAACAGTTACTTTAGTCTAGGAATAGATAACTTGGAAAGAAAAAATGTCAACTTCGAATAGAAAGTTAGTTGATTACCAAATCACAGAATAATTTTACTCAAGTCAACGTGAGTTAGTATAGTCTTGTTAATTACTCAACTATAACTCTTGTAGTTCATGTTGTGAACATTACATACAAAATCAATTCTTGGGTTAAAAGGATTGATGTACAACAAAAGGTAAAGCAAAGATTAGTCATATACTTTGATAATAGGATAGCAAGATCAAAGAATTTTAATAGTTAAAGCACGTGAGTAAAGCAATGATCCATGATGAGTTTCAGTTTCTAGTGTATATGTTGAAGGTAGAGGAATGTCGAAAGGTTTTGCTGGATTGTAGTTGGTGTAGATGAGAAGGTTGTGATCTTTAAGATCCTATGAATACAAGAAATTTATCACTATGACCTACTAAAATAGGGTTCCCTACACTTCGCATGCACTAAAACTTGCAATTACATGTGCATCTGTGATTGTAAGTTACTTTGCATGGTCACCCTAGTTCATCGTGTTAAGATGTATTATCGTGTGCTACGTGTTGTCTATAGCTAAGAATATCAAAGGATGAAATCATGAACCATAGGTTAACTGACTAAAAATCAAACTAAAAGGAGTTGTTCATATAGCATTCACTTGAGTAAAAATATGTCTTGAAATTTGAGTCAGTCTCATCTGATGGTAGGAAGAGTAGTCTTCTAACTTAAGTACGCCTTGCTTCCAATGTCTAGATGTTGAATAATGCAATGCGCTCGACTCCTAATGTGAGATCTCTTAGTTTGCAGATGAAGATTTAAATGGGTAAGGTGAAAGGTGCTAGAGTTATCAGTGTATGTCTTCAAAGGAAGAGTCATATCAATACCGTGAGCCAAGTTAAAATAGAGACAGTGTGTGTGATGAATAAACTCCTAGACAAAATGCTTTATCTAAGTCAGTATCTTAACAATTCCTAAAGGTATTCCACAAGGATCATCTTATGTCTATAGTCTAGGGTTCACAAAGGGAAGTATAATTCTCTATAAACAATTGCTTTGATACCAATTTGTCACACCCCCTGCCAAGGTGGAATCGGGGGAATGTAATGAATCGACCATTAAGAATACATTGTTTACAAAAGAATATCTATAAATCTGATTACATTACCATCAAGTTTATACAAAGTACAACTATTTCTAAATACATACTATTAAATAAACATAAACATTTATCAAGTCTTCCATGGAAAAGTCAATTTTTTAGTTTTAATTCTTATATAAAATTGTCTACATCAAACCACTTGTCTTTGATATCCATCTGAAAAAAATACTCAAAAATGTTAGCACGTGGTTGGTGAGTCCACAGGCTTAGAATAATAGAAGTTGTGATGTGTTGTATGAGAAGGACATATATGTGTGTAATCTATACGCAAGAAGAATCAAATATGGACATGAGTTTCATAACCAAACGTAATAATGTACACATAGAATTTTCGGTTTATATTCACCCTAAGAGTCTATTTCATACTAATGTTGGTTCTAGCTAGTTTAGCAACAACTGAGAGTGCCTGTGTCAATCCAATAATACTACAAATACCTCTCCATCAGCTTCAACCTAAAATTAAATAGTTTTGAAATAAAGAACCACACAGGGTGCCATGCACATACAAGATTACAACTTGAAACACAAATAACACAATAGTTCAAACATTGTATGGAAACTTGTCACTATAATAAAATATTTTGAGCATTCTTTTCTCCCTATTTGAAAAGCACAATAGAAAATGGGTCCGTAAAACTCACCTTAATTAGTATGCAAAAGATTGCACTTGAACCACAAACTTAGCAAGGTACAAAGATTGATATTTGGATTACTATTTATATAAAGCTAGCTAGCTCTCAATTATAATACATCTTGTTTATACTCTTAAAACCAAACATATCTCTCAAATAACTAAGATGGGTAGTTTTGTTGACTAGCATTCAAACTTGTGTCAAATAACATAAAAGTCATTGTTACTAGTTTTAAAACTATATTTTTAATTTAGTTTGTCAAAAAATCATAGTGTTGATGCCATTAGTTCATAAAATCATTATTATTCACTTTAAAGATTAAAAACTATTATCATTTGTCCGATTAGTTTTTTTATTTTTTTATTATTTATCACTTCGGTTTGTACAATTTAACGTTTTTATGTCTTGTACATTGTCTATTTTTGCGTCATTTGTTAGTGATGATGAAGTTTATCAATTAATTTAATATTTTAATCAGTTTAAGTTTCATGTTAGTCATTAAAAATAATAACAACATGGATTACGAAAAGAATAATATGATGATCAAGAAATCTTCAAAAGATAGAATAACATAAAATTAAAATTTACCAAGGATGATGTTGAGATGGTCACCAACAATTGCAGAGCTCTTGAATATGTCTTTGAACATGATAAAACAAAATATTTAGATGATTGTTAATGGATTTTAAAGGAGAAAAGGCAAGATCAAAAAGAAATTTTAATGAAACACAAGATACCATAACAAGCACATACCCATAATGATGATTGCTTCAATCTAAGAGCAACACCCTAGAATAATCGATGAAATGCTTGCAAATTTTCTTGAAAGTTGAAAGAGATTCTTGGAGTTTGAGATTGAAAGAAATACAGAGTAAAAAAGAATTATGGTGTTGAATGAAAAAATTATGAGAAAATTGTTACAAGAATGGAATAAGGAGGGCTTTATAAGATTGTATAGAATGGCTTACAAATTAGAGGGGTATAATTGTCTTTTCATAATTCATTGTTACTACTTATGTTATGTGTCATGATTATAAATGGTACATTTAATCTTTTGTTGTGTTATGTTACCAGAATATAAATATTTTTGGTCTTGAATGTAACTTGAAAGTACTTAACTATAAATTGTAATATTTTAGTTATGACTCATATTTAATAGTTTTGAGTCACCAATATCTTGTGCATGAAGTTTATTAAGTCCTTACAATACCATATATATCCTGTACCTTAGGGAAGATATGACTACCTTTAAGTTTCTATTGTCTTACAAGATGCACTATGTTAATCATGACTAAAAGTCATTACTTTTGACATGTAATTTTGTATTGCACTAGTAATACACATAAGTACATAATCACATTTTTGAGTCACAAATTGTCAAAGTCAACATAAAAGTCAAAGTCAAGCCTATTTTGATGACATGTGTCACACTTACAATCAACTATATCAAACTCTTCTTTATTGTCATCAAAGTAAATTTTGAACTCATCATATATATTATATATTAGTTATGATTGGTGATATATTGGTTCCCTTTTGTTAATTTCGAGCTTTATTTGCATTAAATGCTCCAAGTTCAAGGAACATTTGTGTCGATACGATATCATAAGTTTGCTGACCGACGTCCCATGGTTTTTATGAAAAGATCTCATAGAGTTATTTGTATAAATAATTATGTATTTGTGTATAATTTATTTTTTAGAATATGAATATAAACATATATTTATGCATAAAATTGTCTCCCTATTTGTTTATTTAAGATGCAAAAGCATGAAGATTATAAATTATAATGTTTGGCTATGAAATATGCATTAATTTAGGTAGTTTCGGCTCCATATTGAACTTCAGTCTACTATAAGAGTTTGCAGGACCGGTGAAGGGTGTCAATTGTAAGGCCCCGTTCCCGGGACGCTTACAGTCGGACGTTCATCACGCATAATATTTAAAACACATTACAATTCATTGGACTAATAAAAAAATTGCAGCGGAATAATTTAACAAAAACCATTTCATGCATTAATAATTACTTTTGCCAAATAATACATCGTTGTTCAAAGTTACAAAATGATGTTTAGTTGCATTACAACACAAAAATAGTATTTCTGCATAAAATGGATGCCAGTCTTTATTTGCCAAGTAGCTTCCCTCTCGTGCCACCCTCAGCAACAAATTACCTGCCAACTGAAAATGCATAAAAGTCAGCGTTACTGAGTGAGTTCTAGTTGTATAAACAAAATACTTTTCCTTTCGTTTAAAACATTTTCTTTACATTCGTACATGATCATCCATCGTACATACATCGAGGTAATACCATTATTATCTTTCATTATCATACGCATTCGTCCATTTCATACTTTTTCATTATCTTTCACTTTCATCTAGATCCTGTCATATGCTAAACCTCCCTCTTTGGGCACAAAGCCACCTCATCTTGCGTTAAGCGACAAGGATCCCATTTCATACATCCAGAGCAGACACAAAGACTGACTCCCCGGTGTGTGAACCCTCAAGGGTTAGCCAAGATCGCACGCTATATAACACACAGTTGAGCTAACAACCCTCAATGAGTTGTGAACCTCCTTATATTTCGCTTGCAAGACTTTCATTCGTTCATTCATTTAGTTCCACTTTGCATTATCTTTAATCTTTCGCTTTATTAAGATAATACTTTACGTACAATAGCATAAACACACCACGTAAAGCCACGCAATAATACGTAACAAGAAACATAAAGAAAACAGGCTATAACATGCATAACATCAGCAGAACATAACCCCTAAACATCCCAGGTCTTAGTCTCTAAATTCTATTTTCTCAAATTTTCAGAAATATTTCTAAGGCATCTAGGCGCATGGGCATTATTTGGGGGCATGAGTACTATGCGGGCGCATGAACACTATTTGCGCGTATGATCACTATGCGGGCGCATGAACTTTACTTAGGCACATGAACACTGAGGCGCATGGGCAACTTAGACGCATGGGCCAGGACTTAGGCGCATGAGGGAAACTAGGCGCATGGGCACTTAGGCGCATGGGCAGTTGGGCGTATGGGGAAACTTAGGCGCATGGGCAAAGACTTAGGCGCATGGGCAAAATTTTAGGCGCATGGGCAAAATTCTAGGCGCATGAGCACTATATTGGATGCATGGGCAACAGTTATGTTTGGCCTACACTAATTTTAGACCCAAATCATCATTCTATTAGGTTCTTACTTGTTTCTAACATTCTAAACACCTAAAACAGGCATATAAACATGAAACTTAACCGAAGCATACCCAAACATACATACACTCGCATAAACATAAGAACAAGCTTTCGGTTCACATACCAAACGTTATAAAAAGTTAGTTACATACATTTTCAGTCCCAAAACAAGTTTAAAATAGTAAAATCCAGGGATCTAGAACTCACATGCAGCAGCCTTGAGCAAAACTCCTCCAAACTCAAAGGCACTTGGAGTTCAAACACCTAAACACACACAAACACATAAGGCTTGGCCCAAAGGCTGAAAACCCAGCTGAAACCTATCAAAATACAAGAAAAACTCACCTTAAAGAAATCTTCTTCTTCTCTCTAAAACCGAGAGAAACTCTCTCTCTCTCTCTCTAAAAAGTCGAATGAGTTGGGGTAGCAGGGGGTGTGGGCGGCCATGCCCACCTTTTTAAACATAATTATATTAAAGTTTGCCTCTTGCACAACTTTAACCCCTTAACTTGGTTTATTTTACATTTCTTTCTTTTTACCCTTCTTTTCTTTTCTTTAATTATTTCCGGATATTACATCAATGCAACAGTTTCACAGTGTTAGTAGAGTTATAACACTTAGCGGATCAAATAGGAAACCAGTTTATGATGAAACAAAGAACACAAGTAAAAAAAGTACAATAAAAAGAACACACTTATATGGTTTTCAAGAATGATGTATATTGCTCTCAAGTTCTTACAAGTGTTACAAAACTTACTTAGAAGTTACAAGTACTTGAGATACTTTATACTACATCATATAGCCGACCATACTTTGAAGGCTAGCTAGAAGTACTAATCTAGACAACAAGATCAATGTAGAGTCAAGAGGCAGATTGCCTTTTGACTAGTGACTATGACATGCCATAGCTCACATTCTTATCTAATACAAAAAGGATAAAAGTACAAAAGTAGAAAGTTACAGACACAACACCTTAATCTACAGTTTGACAAAAGTATGCACTTTTCACCAACTCATCTAGTTGGTGAGTCTTCAGAGATGGTAGCGGAAAGTAGTTAGATTTTATCAAAAGGTGATTCTATAAAAAGCATGTCTTCTCTGTCTTCAAAAGAAATCAGTTTTTGGCTTCAGAAGACATTGATTTTGAAACTTCGGAACACTTCATCTTTGGCTTCAGAAGATTTGGTCTTCTGGCTTCGGAAGATTTGATACTTAGTATAATTCACTGAGTTATATCAAATCTTCCGAAGTAACTTTCTTATACTTCACATATGCATGCTGAGAGCTTTTTTATTGCATCAGCATCTAAGTGTAATCCTTACAGAGCTATTTGGTATTATGTGTAATCAAAGTGATTATAAGGTTGATAAAATCAAAATACAAAAATTTTTTTGCAACGATAGTGGTTATATGTGTTTTCGTAATTGAAGTTGTGATGATCGGTTGTTCGAGTGTTCGTAAAACGAATTATAAAACTAACAAGTAACAAGTCATTCATTATTCATAAATGATTCACATGCTATGCTTTGGTGGATGATGGAGGTGATGAAGAGTCAGGTCCGCGCATGGGGATACGTGTTCCTGTTTTATCAGATCTTGATTGGCCACAGTCGCCTTAGTATGTTTATATACATGTATTTTTGTATCTTTGATGTATAAACTTTGTATTTTTTATGTATAAAGTTATCATTTGTTTATAATACTGAATTGCGCTGCGTAATTAGGGATTACTAAGAAAGCTAATTAGATTACAGTCAAACACAAAAAATTTCATAAAAAAAACTTTATTAAAATATGCATGATTTGCATATTTACTCGTTTACACTCCAATGTATGATATGAATATAGTTCATAAGCCATAAATCATTTGTATCTCAGACAAGCATCTTGTAAATATACTTCTTGCTACTCCAATGGATTGTTTTAAACAAGCATACACAATAGCATACAATAGCATACTGATTACCACTTTAGAATATAGACCAATACGACAACCATCATGAGGCATTATAACTAGACACTTGTAAATCAAGTATTTCTTCTTACCCAGTGTGTGCTTAATAAGATAAATGTCTTACAAATCACAAAAGAAATATTTGAAATTCCATAATGATTTGGTAAACAACACAATGAACGTATGAAGATGCTTTATATGTATTTAGACGACATTCACATAGAAACAACATATGAATTTGTAGTATCCTTATACAGATCTGGAAAGGATACCAATATCCCACAGGATCAGATATAGCTATATGTATCTGCCAAAAAATAGTTATTTTTTTGTTTCCCACAAGAAAACTAAATGCTAGCATAACTTTACCGTATTAACATCCAACCGATAAAGATTATAGTTGGTTCGTCATATCATCATATTGATTGCATCATATGATCCTCAAATATGAACTCATAAGACAAAAGAGAGAGAATGGTCCAACGCAACAACTTCTTAGTTCTTCATATTTCATCGAATAGCCAAACCAAAACTCTGGTTGTTTAAGCATGATAGCTATAAAAGAGAATAACAATTATTGGTATTTCAATTACACTAAAACCACATCATATGTTTAAAAACTTACAAATAGCTATAAACGTATGGTCATTTATCTAATAGGCTTTTATACAATCTTATGTCATGTCAAATAAAAAAAATCAAAATTGTAATAAGAATTATATGAGTCGTATAGAAGTATTTGATCCGTATGTATTCCATCATATATGCATATACAACTCATATATATTTAGCCGTATTTGTTTTAGAAATGTAATTAGCCTATACAACTCATATATATGCCTATACAACTCAAAATTGTTGTCTTGCACATTTTTCACCATATTTTTAGAAAAGAATTAAGATAAAGATATTAAGAAAAGTAGTAACAAAAGTAATTAAGTTAAAAGAATTGAGAAAATGTAAGGCCCCGTTCTCGGGAAGCCTCACAGTTGGTTAATCATAGCATTAAATCATTTTAATAGCAAAACTTTGCAGCGAAATAAAATAAACATTTACTTAAAACTTGTAGTTCATATTGTAATCATACATTTATCTTTCAAATAAAATAAAAACATAGTATTTTGTCTTAAATTACAATAAGAAGATTTCATAAACAGGAATTTCATCCGTTGCCCTCCAAGTATCTCCCAACCTGGTGCCATCCTCAGCATCAGTATTTACCTGCCAACTATTATGCATAAAAGTCAGCTTGCTGAGTGAGTTCTAGTTTTAAGGAATATAAGAAAATATAAATTTTATCCTTCATAATGACCACGCATACATCATAATACATAAAATTTTGCGTCTTAATAAGCATGTTCATTATCTTTCATTCTATCGTTATCTTTCACTTCATCATAAACGAGATTGCACAAAACAAGAGCTCCCTGTTGATCGTCAACGAATGTCAATCCCTGTCGATACACACAAACATGGTAGCTAAACTCTGACAGTTGATCCATACTGCAAGGCACATAGCCCGCTCATAAATACGGATCCATCATCATACATCAGACTCACATAAGTGAAGTCTATCATAGTGCTTGCAAGACTTTTCATCATTATACGGGCCTGGGTAACATTCATTAAGTTCCACTTTTCATTAATATTATCTTCCACTTTAATATATAATACTTAACTTATTGAGTACACAACATACCAAGTACAATTCATCATAAAAACATGACCGACCCTCCGCGGGACAGCGGGGGTTCGGGGGCGGCAGCCCCTGACAGCGGGGTCCTAGGGGCAGCAGCCAATTTCGCTGCCAGATAAGTAGATTCGTTGGCAGTTTCGCATGGCAGTTTCGCCCAACTTTCGTTGGAATTCCATGGCTATGAATTACCTGTGAAACTATAGTTTCGCAGAAAACTCATAGTTTCGCAGCTTGAATACGCAATTTTGCTAGATGAGCAGACAGTTTCGCAGATTGAGCAGAAATGACGAACCAGCCCGTTTTTAACCCAAAAATCGCAACTTTTACATCCAAATCCTTAGTTTATCATCCATGAAGCTATATCTAAGCTTTTTACATGATTTCATACGTAAAAATGTGACCTTTATGCGATTATTTGCAACTTTTCAAAACCCAAAACCCTAGATTTCGGGTTTGATCTACAAAGGGGTTTAAAGGTTGATTCTTACCTGGATTTCTTGCTCCTTTCTTGTGGTCTGATGCTCAATCACCTGGATCTTCAATCCCTTAACCTGTGAAGCTTCAAATCTTGAGTTTTCTTCACTTTCTCTCTCTACTCTCTCTCTCTCTAGAATTTGATGGCTAGGGTTGCAAATGAGGAAGATGATGGCTGATTAGGTGGGCTAAGGGGCTGATTATGGGCATTTAATCACTTAGGCTCTTGCCCATAAGGCTAATTTAGCCCATGATCCAAATTTCTTCCTTTATTTCTATTAAATACCCATTAATTAAGTCCATTATCACTGATGACTTGTTTTGACTTTTCGGGGTGTTACAGAAAAGTAGTAAAAAAGTTAGAAAATTGTATGTAAACTAAAATAAAATCAATAAAATCAAAAGAGAAAAAAAAAGCTAAAAGTTACGGACCAATCCGAGGCTAACACGTGGCACTCGGTGAGAAACACCACCGACACTTGTAAATGAGTATATATAGAATGCTTGAGTTGAATATGTTTTATGTATATATCTTTATAAATGTTTTTACATGCAAATATATTAATATTTTTGTATGTAGATGTTATCTTATTAATTTTTATAATATTTCTATATAATAATATTTATTATATATATATATATATATATATATATATATATATATATATATATATATATATATAAAAAATTAAATAAATTTTAACTGTATACAATTCAAAAACTTGTCGACATATTGGTGAAACTTTCTTTTCTAAACCGGCCAATACTGGTGTGCCATCATACATATATCTTGAATTGCACACAATCTGTCTGATTCATTTGTAATTTTGAAACGAAAAGTAATCAAATTTTACACAACATTAATGACATTATAAATATGAAAGAAAATACATTAAATAGATCATTCTATTTAATATTTTAATGGTTTCGTTCTTTACCATTGTAACGTGTTTATATTTATCAACATTCTTACGCAAAGTTTTTTAATGCTTTCAATCTTTTTGTATAATCTTCTGAATATATTCAACGAGCTTGTCGCAACGAACTAGTTTGCGATGATTTCTTTTTAATACAAAGTTTGAAACGTTATCAACGACGCCAAGCTTTTGTTTTTGTTACATCAAGTTACGTGTGTTATCAAGACCTATTCAACCAATGGTTTGTGGCAACATTTCACGTTAGTTTTTTCACGGTTTACACCCCATTCAATGTGCGGGTTGCAACAACAATTCAACGTTAGTTGTTTCGCAATTTTACTTCTCCACCGTAACATGGGTTTCTTAAACCTTGTTATTAAAACAAAAGCTCTTTCTGGCGGAACCTGCTTAAGTCCGATATATGAAGCTAAGGCTCAAATTTGTTTGTAAAATTAGCGCCAACATAAGCTTGACCATGGTCTCAAGTTCGTTTAAGCTCAACTTGGTTTAAATTTTTAACGAGTTAGTCTTGAGTGGCTCACAAACGCCTCAACTCATTTACGTCTTTATTATTAGTGTATAAAGATTGGTAATACATTTCATATAGAATGTTATAAAAATCATACTTATAACCTCATTTACTAGTATTATGATACGATTATCATCAACACCAATAGTATACGTCATTTGCAAATTAGTAAGATGAATATGTTCTAGAAAAATATAAAGTATTTTTTTATAAATTAGTGGGTTGAATATGTTAAGTATTTTTTTATAAATTAGTGGGTTGAATATGTTAAGTATTTCTCCTCTTTCTTCGTGTTTTCAACAAAACAAGGAGAAGTAGAGCCACCCAATTTTATTCAAACTCAATAAATTTAAAGTTAGACGCCTACCCCTCAACAACCAATTTGTTCGGGTTCAATTATTTGTTCCCACGAATAGATTCCAAGGTTTCTTAATATGGTCCCAAAAAAAGTGTTAAAAACACAAAGATACCTTTCTACTAGTCAACTCTCAACCCTCAAGTCTCTCTTAACAACAAGTTGTGTTAAATCCTATTCAAATATCAACCCCTCTCCATCACTACCCAAACAAAGAACGAAAGAAAGAGAGATGGGATGTTGTTGTTGCTCCTCTGAAGACGGCGGCACGGACTTCACCCCGATCATACTGGTAGTAGTTATGGCTCTAGCGCTAGCGGCCGCCTGCCTCTCACAGCCGCGCTGCCCACGCAAGCGAACCCATTGTATCTATCGTTGCTAGTATTGTCTTGTTGTTTTTCAGGTGTGACTGTTGAGTTGTATCTAAGATTGATATGATACTAATGTGTTGGGACTCTCTTGTTTTTCTTGTTCATCTGTGTTTACATATTCAAGTAAATAACAATGCAAATCATATTGTTTGAGCTTTTCTAAACGCATCTAATTTGTTGGGTTGGGTCATATCAATATTCGGTCATTTTAGTTCTTTTCTTCTTCTTTCTTTTTCTTTATGCACTAATTCATTGATTTATATTCTTAACATGATTCGTTTAACTTATTGTCCGTGGGTTTGACTGAATCTAGAAAACGACTCGCTCAACTTAACGTTTTATGGGTTGACAAGAATCTGATCCAAATCCGTTTAGATTAATCCTGAACCGACAAACTTCATGTTATGTTTGTATGTATTGGAAATTCAAACCTCTGGTTTCATTAAACTAAATTACATGAATGATCAACTTGATATGTGAATATTTTGATTTGGTTTTAACTTTTAATATTATGTATTTTATCTTGATCTTTTGTAATCTTGTTACATGTTTGATCCCTATACGTTAAAAATGCTTTTATAAGTTAAAGTGTAATGAACATGTTTGTTTGAAAAAACTTAATGGTGGTGATGGTCATTTTCAAGATGATTATTTTTATTAACGTTAATATTTTTAAACAACATTGTAATGATATCGATTCTCATAACTCGTATTCGACAGAGATTCGCCCCTCATCCTCAATGGTGTTACTTCACCACTACCTGTAGTAAGCAACCAACTTCATCCCAACAAACATTTTCCCTCTAGTGCCCAAGGATTCTATTTTAAGGAACAACTACAAGTGTAATAATATCGATTCGCATAACTCGTATTCGAAGGCACAATTTAAAGGAAGAAAAATAAAAGTTTTGTAAGTTAGAAAACTGATCTTGACATCTCGATTTTAAGTACCGACACTGCTAAAAAGTCACGAATTGTTCTTTCGTTAGCTTTGGATATGTCTAAATGAATGATAGTTAATCAACTTGATTCTTATTTCTTAATCAGTTTAAACGAACAATAACTAATCAGTTTAAAAAATAAATTATATTTAAGTTGAATTTGATCTTTGATGCATTTGTATATATGCATAAATTCTATACATGGAGAAGAAAAGAAGAGAGTTGAGAGAGAAGAGTTAATTGATTAGTTCAGATAAAAAATGTGAATGATCTCTTTGGGTTCTCACAAATATTAAATAGAGTTAATTACATAGATAGTCCATATGGTTTATTCAAAGTAACAGGTTTGGGTACTAAGCAAAAAAAGTAACAGGTTTGAGAATTCACTTTTAATTTCATAACAAATTTGGGTATTGACATTAACGGACGTTAGATTTTCTGTTAAGTTTAAGGATATTTTAGTCTTTTCACATTACAAGACTATTTATGTAATTAGAGGGACTATATGTGTAATTTAGTTAAAATACTATATATCTAACACACACATATGTAAATCATCTTCATAATCTGGTACCACCACCGCCAGCCATCACTGCCGGCCACCACCACCGCCAACACCGTCGGCACCACCGCCGGCCACCACCGCATCATATCGTCTTCACAATCTGGAACCTCACACCACCGCTACCATCTCTAATACTCTCATTATCATCACCGTCACCACCATCGCCTAATTGCGCCCAAATCGAAACTCCAAATAGTCCAAATCGAAGCTCCAAGTGCTCCAAATCAAAGCTCCAACTTGACGAATCGCAGCTGAGGTCACCCCAACATCATTCACATATCGATTGTAGGTGGTTTTTACAGATGATTTTAGGGTTTTTGATGTTTACCTCTTTTTTATTTTTATGGTTAACTACGATTTGATGATGGTGGTGGTCTGAAACAGGGCGGGTTAAATGCTGGTGGTCGACAACGATGGTGGATTGAATAGCAGTGATGATTTGAAATGGGAGTGGGTTGAATGGTTGTAGGCAATGATGCTGGTGGATTGAATGGCGATGATGGCCTCAAATGGGAGTGGGTTGATTGGTGGTAGGCGGCGACGGGGATTTGGTGATGATGCTGACGATGATGATGAGGGTTCAGTAGCTACAGATGGTGGTGGCGGCGGTTGTTGGTGGGTGGTGGATGGTCTGTTGAAGTTTATGGTTTTATAGGGGATGAAGGTCGATGGTGATTATGAGGAGATTACACAAAGTGTGATGCGTTGATGACCAGCGGTGATGGCCGGTGGTGATGGTCGGCGGTGGTGGTCGGTGGTGATGGTTGGCGGCGGTGGCCGGTGGTGACTGGCGGTGATAGTAGGAGGTGGTGTAATTCAATATATGTGTGTATGTGTGTATATGTGTGTGTTTAGAGAGAATGACATATAAATATATTATTTTAATTAAATTACATAAATAGTCCCTCTAGTTACACAAATAGTCTTAAAATATAAAAAGACTAAAATACCCTTGAACTTAACAGAAAATCTAACGTCTGTTAGTGTTAATACTCAACCTTGTTACAAAATTAAAAGTGAGTACTCAAACCTGTTACTTTTTTTTGCTTAATATCCAATCCTGTTATTTTGTATAAACCACATGGACCATTTATGTAATTAACTCTATTAAATATGTAATGTTTCAACCACTTGACGTCTTGACATATAAATTGGGCTTAAAGTTAAACTTTATAATTCAAAACAGGTGAAATTATTGATAACTAGGTTAGTTTAAGCTAAAATTTTATTAATTTATCTAAACAGAGTTTTCGCCAAGTATTATTATTATTATAGTAATATTGTTATATAATCAGATATTTACTTCTACTTACTCTTCTATTTATCAGTATTTTATGTCTCATGTTTTTCAAATTACAGTTCTACTTTACATTATCAAATACACAAACGTTTAGAGGACCAATAGTCTACTTTACGTTATCAGCATGCTTGCTCACTTTTCCACAAACTAGTAGTTTTCTAGCAAACGCCAATCAGTCTCAAAAATAAGAGCTTCGTCCCATTGGCTTCCTATTCTAGCATCCAGATATAATGTCGAACATTTCAAACGCCCTGCATGGACTCTTGATGCCCAAATTCATATGAAGGTAAAACCCGAGAGACACGATCGATGATGGAAATACTACTTCCCTTCAAGACAAGGCTAAAGCCATGATCTTCTTCTATCATCACATTCATGAAGATCTGAAGAGGGAATATCTAACAATGAAGGACCCCCTTGAATTATGGAGAAACATTCAAATACGATTTGACCACCAAAGCTTGGTTTTACTCCCAAAGGTTGAATGGATCCACCTAAGACTATAAGATTACAAACTGTTAGTGAGTATAATTTTGCTTTGTTTCGCATCACCTCTAAGATGAAATTACGTGGAGATGACATAACCGATGAAGACATGCTCGAATAAACTTTAGCTACATTCCCTGCCTCTAATATGGTCTAATCGCAATGATATAAAGAACGCAAATTCACTAAATACTCTAAATTGATATCATGTATACTTTTCCTAGAGCAAAACAACAAGATCCTGCTTCAAAACCACCAAGCACGACTAGTTGGTGCAAGCCCATTCCAGAAGTGAATGTGGCAACTCATCATGGTAGACGTGGGAAAGAAAGACGTCTCGCCCCCGATAGAGGCAGCGGGCATGGACGGAGCAACTCATGGTGAAAAGAGTCTTATAATCCTAAGCCGGGAAGTCGTGAATCAAGTCAACATAATATGAGGCGGCCCCAGAGGGAGGGGTTATGGGGACCAAGGCAACATATGTTATAAATGTAGGATGTCAAAATATTGGTCTTGCAGGCGTTGCACCCCTAAACACTTCATAAAAGCCTACTAAATAATGAAGGGAAGAAAGGAAAACATGCTAAGACTAATATGATTGAATATGTATCCAAATTGGCATCTCATGTATCAAACACTCATCTAAATACATGTGATTTCATCAGAACATCCATGATATTTAAAGATTATCTTTTTCTTCTTCTCATATTTCTTGTTTAGAATATGTTTTTTGCTTTGGTTTCGTTTAAGCTCTGAGATGATCTTAATTAAATTTGTAACACCCCGAAAAATCAAAACGAGTCATTAGTGATAATGGGCTTAATTAATGGGTATATAAAGGAAAGAAATGGGTCATGGCTAAATTAGCCTTATTGGGTAATAGCCTAAGGGATTAAAGGCCCATAATCAGCCCTTAAGCCACCTAACCATCCATCATCTCCTTCATTTTCTCAACCCTAGCCACCAAGTTCTAGAGAGAGAGTAGAAAGAGAAAGTAAAGAAAACTCAAAATAATCAGCCTCTAAACCCTTTTGTAGATCAAACTCGAATTCTAGGGTTTTGGGTTTTGAAAAGTTGCAAAGAATCGCATAAAGGTCACATTTTTACATATGAAAACATGTAAAAAGCTTAGATATAGCCTCATAGATGATAAATTAAGGATTTGGACGTAAAAAGTTGGGATTTTGGGTTAAAAATGGGCTGGTTCGTCATTTCAGCTCGATCTGTGAAATTGTCTGCTCATCTAGCGAAATTGCATATTCAAGCTGCGAAACTGTGAGTTTTCTGCGAAACTATAGTTTCGCAGGTAATTTCGCAGCCATGGAATTCCAACGAAATTTGGGCGAAACTGTCATGCGAAGCTGGCAGCAAAACTGCCAGCGAATCTACTTATCTGGCAGCAAAATTGGCAGCGAATTTAGCAGCGAATTTAGACAGAAATTAATCTCTTTGAGTGTTAACTTATCTGCAGGCAGTGTATTGTGATCCTAGCTTAAAAAGCTTAGTTTAGAAGCTACTCACTGCATCCAGGTGAGTTCTAGATCCCCTTATTTATAAGTTTTTCCGTGTTTTGGGGTTATTACGCATACTAAATATATGTTTTTACATGACAAGATTTTAAGAGGTTTTAACAGAAAGATAGATTTTCTATAAGGAAATGTGTTATATAAATGTTTAAAAATAAAATTTCTTCGCGCTGACCTAGCCTTAGCCAGGGATGTTGCCCCTTGGACTCCACTAAGGGTTGCTGCCCCTAGGACCCCGCTGTCAAGGGCTGCCGCCCCCGAACCCCCGTTGTCCCGCGGAGGGTCGGTTATATTTTATGATGGATTGTACTTGGTATGTTGTGTACTCAATAAGTTAAGTATTATATATTAAAGTGGAAGATAATACTAATAAAAAATGGAATTTAATGAATGTTACCCGGGCCCGTTTGATGATGAAAAGTCTTGAAAGCACTATGATAGACTTCACTTATGTGAGTCCGATGTATGATGATGGATTCGTATTCATGAGCGGGCTATGTGCTTTGCAGTGTGGATCAACTGTCGGGGTTTAGCTACCACGATGATGTGTACCGACAGGGATTGACATTTGTTGTCGATCAACAGGGAGCTCTTGTTTGGTGCAATCTCATTTATGATGAAGTGAAAGATAACGAAAGAATGAAATATAATGAACATGCTTATTAGGACGCAAGCAATATTATGTATTATGATATATGCGTGGTCATTACATGAAGGATAAAGTTTATATTTTCTTATATTATCTAAAACTAGAACTCACTCAGCAAAGCTGACTTTTATGCATAATAGTTGGCAGGTGAATGTTGATGCTGAGGATGGCACATGGTTGGAAGCTACTTGCAGGGAGATGGATGGCATCCTTGTTTATGAAATCGTTTATTTTAATTTAAGTCAAAGTACAATGTTTTTATTTCATTTGAGAGACAATCGTATGAGTAAAATATGATTTACAAGTTTCAAATGAATGTCTATTTAATTCCGCTGCAATGTTTTACTTATAAAATAATTTTATGCTATAATTAACCAACTGTAAGGCTTCTCGGAAACGGGGCCTTACAAAATTCCCTTAATAGTTTGTTTTAATTCTTGTGTTGATCTTATCATATTCTGATAATATATTTCTTGCATTAATTTATTTTCATTAGTATTTTCTCCGTAAAAATATATTTACAACCTCCAAGAAGCTATCATTAGTAATATATGTATGGTAATAGAGGTGGTATTAACATTATTCTTATGTTTTGAGTACCCAATTTATTATCAATAATGCATTATGTTGGATATTAGATGTCCAGTCATGCAGAATATCAACATTGCTATCGAGTTACGATTCAAAGAGTTACACTTTTAACAACAATAAAAGAATAACGTTTAATTGTTACACGTTATAGTTCATTCAATAAACACATATTAAAATACTGGTGTTTGATTATTTAAAGAAAAAAATCTATAATTATTTATTTAATGAAGTAATTAAGTTATGAATTAAACAGTTTAAAGTTTAAAAGTTAAACGTTTAACGATTTATGGTTAATTAATTAAATGTTAACTAAAACCACAAGAGTAGTTGGTAATTAAATGTTAATTATTATGAAAGGTTATTTAACATTAATTGACCTGGACTTAAAACGTAAATATTATAATTATAAATAAAGGATTAGGAAAAACCCTAATCATCTTATAGCGGTCGCGTCCCCTCACCCCGTAGCCATCTTTTGGCTTTCAACCACCATTCATCACCGGATTGCCGCCGTCACCGGCGCCAGGCTTTCTTGCGTATTACAATCATTGCAAGTTGCGTACATTTTTGTGAACAACATCAACTAGTGAGACCGTTGTTGCTTCCATTGTGTAAAGTTTTAGTTTGCCCATTAAATGTATAACTTTACACACCCTTAGGTTGCGTTTAATTTTTGCTTAAATGCATGTAACTGGATGCATGTTTTTGGGTGTTAATTTTGATTAACTAAACATGTAAAACCGCTTCTACTTTTAACACTAAAATTTGAAACTTTGGTAATAAAGTCTCGAGTTTAATGGTTAAAATTGATACGCGATACGCGACACACTATGGTTAAGTAAGTCAATATGGAATTTTACTTAGTTTAAAACTAATTTACGATAAACAACCGATGTAGTTTAAGTAATGTATATAAAACTGGATCGTATCGAGTGTTGAAAGGAGTTTCAAATAATTAACACAAACCAACATGAAATCGGAATTTTACACCACTTCCTTCAAAACCTAAAGTGAATCCCAAATCAAAATCATTATTCTTATGCCACCCTAAATTAATGACAATTCAACCTCTTTATCCGAACCTTCGGTGGAAGGTAAAACCATAATTTCAAGTCACTTAGGATTGTTCTACAGTTCTTGATTAAGGGCTAAATCATATAAATTGTTTAAGTGGGCGTAGTTAGGGTTAAACATACCAATAGTTGATAACGCTCGTCATGCGACCCCAAACCATGAATTGTTTAGTTGACACAATTAGTAAGCATCAGCTATCTTCATAACCATGCCACTAGAGAATTATTCAGCCATTCACTTAGTTATGGTGACGCAGGATCTCATTCTTAATTATATATTTTTGCAATTGGGTTATAAATCTAATCAGAACGTTAAGCATGCAAATACTAAACACTTTTTTTTGAATTTGGTAGATGTCTTATGAATCAAATCCCACCTCCTCTTTCTGTCTTAAGTCAACCCTTGAAAAGGAGAAATCCAACAAACTCTAACTCCATGGATTGTTTTAGATAGGTGTTGCCCGTTGGAATCAGAAAAAGAATGTGAATGACTCTATAAAGGTCTTATGCATCATGCTAGCTGCCATGATTCCAAAATTTGTGAAGAACCTAGAACACATGTATACATTCGACATAATCAAGCAAATGAAGGAAGTATTCCTACAGCAACATGAGAGTTTTGAAGTGATAAGATCTTCTATCAGCACTCATGGTTTGAAGATAAAGGGTTACATTGATCACCTAACACGTCTTGAGGCCCAATTAAGCAAGAAGATGGATGGAATATTATACTCAACTCACTGTTGAAATCAAATGACCATTTTATCATAAACTATAATATGAATGCATAGGACATGACCATCCTAGAGTTGCATCTGATGCTTAAAATTGTTGAGACAAACATAGCAAGTTCTAGTAAACCTGGTTCAATGTTAATGATCAAAGAGGGTGGAGTTAGGAAACTTAATGCCAAAAGAAAGGGCAAAAATAGTGTGATGGGAAAGAAAATTGGCAAGAAACTTTGCCACAAATAAAAAGCATCTAAAGGATGCCAAATGCTTTCAATGTGATAAAGCCAGGCACTTGAAGAGGAACAGCCAAATATACTTGGCTAAGCTAAAATAGATAAAGTTTTGTAAAGTAAAAACCTTAGGTATATTCGTTATTGAAATATTCTCATTCTCTAGCAATTCTTAGGTGGACACTGTATGTGGTTCTTACATTTGTAACGATTTACAGGGACTAAGGAAGGATAGGTAACTAAAGCAAGACAACTTGAAACTCAATGTTGGTAATATACAAAAGGTTACACAAATAGGTAACTAAAGCAAGACAACTTGAAACTCAATGTTGGTAATATACAAAAGGTTACACAAATGTTGTATGAGAATATTTTCTTTTACTTCCTATAGGTTTAAAATTAATTTTGAACAATGTTTGTTACATACTGTCACACCCTCAAATTCCACATGCGGGGTTTTACTGCAAGGCGTGTGACAAACCAGGATCTCAGACACAATCATATCAAACGACACTATATGAATTTAAATAAACGTTTGAACTTTAATCAGAGTAAAACATAGTTGAGATAATAACCAATGCGGAAGCGTATAAGTAAAATTTAAAACCAATACTAAAAGATGCGCAAAACACAACGCCCAAATAAAACTGTTCAATGCAGAAAATAAATTTGTGATGCATGTCCTGAGTGAATCCTTAGCCGTGCAATCTAACCTTAAGCGTTGAGAAAACATGCTAAAGTGTGTCAACATAAAGTTGGTGAGTTCACAGGTTTAATAACAGATAAGAATGTTTGTAACTGTTCGAATGGTAAAGTAATTAAAGCATATCGATAGGTAGCTAGCCTATAACGAGTTACATAGCGTTTCAAACCGAAGCTGACTGTTTGTATGTTTGTTGCCTTCCCGTCAGGTCTAACCCATACAGTGACAAATGTTAGGTCAATAACGCACCCGTTTGACCTCCAATCAAGCTAGCGTGACTAGCCCGGGTGGGGTTTGTCAAACCCAGTAGTACTACTCAGAATTACCTCGCTACACAGTACTAACGGTTCGAGAATGTAAGGACTTTTAAGTATGTTTGCACTAACGTAACAGGCGATAAACAATAATACTAGAAACCATTTATAAATAAAGTTTACATGTTTTCTCCCCAAAAGGAAAGTAATCTAAAATAGGGGCCGTGAAGACTCACCTCGAATGCGTTGCAACAAATCAAAAGGTACGCACAAAGGATCGGGTTCCAATTAACCTGAGTTTCATTTAATATTTATTAAAACTAAATATTAGTAATAGAATTACTTACTCGGAATAGAATGGTATAGTTCACGATCACGGTTCAGTTACGATGCGGGCTATCGGTATTTCTCATTCTCAAACAAGTACTACCATACACAAGCTCACACAAACATAAAACTCAGTTATTCACGCACACAAGATCATACATGAAGGTATTGTTTATATATCTTTAATTATAAAAGTTTTTATAGTAGAACTCATATGCCATACATTTATTGTAATTTCTCTAAACACAAATCTATACATTACTTTGAGATGAAACCACTTGGAGGTGCTCCAAGACTCATGGGGTTACTTCCCAAATTATTAACTTTAACCATAACTTTATCAACATATAAATCAGGTATCAAAACACTTGACCCTTTGTTTGCTGTCAAAAAGAATAGTTTTGACCTACCTTCACTAAAAAGATAGTAACTTTAGTTTTACAGGTCCAATTTAATTGTGGTTGGTCTTTCTGGAAACTAGACTCAAAAATACATAATTTGGACCCAAGAAACGCAGTGATTAAGGTTGTTATCATCAAGTTATAATGTGCACAAGTTTGCTAACAGAATCTGCCAGAACACACAATACATACACATATCATTCATGCAACACATTCCCACATACATATGCATGCCTAAGAGAAACCCACTGTTTTCTCACTCAAAACACACATACACATGTGGCTGGAACAACAATCACATACAAGAACACACACACATGCACATTCAAGGACCCACAAAATAACACACAACATCTATGTATAACAACATCAACACTTGAGAACATGCTCATGCACATCGCAGGTGGAGCAGCCCTCATGCAACCATGCACACATGGATACAAGAATATGCAGCATTAAGTCGCGGTTCATTCCATTTGGTTCATACCCCAACCGAACCTACCATACCAAATGGGAGCATGAAAGCAAGCAAACGCAGCCATGAACCCGTCTGTGAAACTCACCCAAGAACCTTACACACACATATATATACGCAGAACATACACACACATATATATACGCAGAACATACACACACCTATATATACGCAGAACATACACACACATATATATACGCAGAACATACACACATATATATATACGCAGAACATACACACACATATATATACGCAGAACATACACACACATATATATACGCAGAACATACACTCACACATATATACACGCAGAACACGTATGTAACCGATTAACGCAACCCGTATTGAACCCCAGCGAAACCATAATCGAAAACCGAAACCGATAACTCGAGATTAAGGAATGTACCAATCAACGAGGGGATGCGATTCACCACGCGAGTCGTCGTAGAACCGTGGAGATGTTACAGTGTAAAGGGGCTGCCGGAGTTGTTGCCGGTTAAAGTGGTCGAGAGGTAGAAAGCGTCGATGGTGGTTTAGGGTTTGTCGAGATGAAAAGGAAAGCTACCGTGAACAGGAAGTAGCTGGAGTAACCGTCGTGCGCGAAGATGAATGCAGGCGGTGATCGGAGGTGTGCAAGGTGTGCAGGCTGCCGATTAGGGTTTTTAGGAGTGCTTTTGGTTGAAGATGACCAAGAGAAAAAGTACCGAGTGGGGAGGAAAAGTCGGTTATTATAGATTTGCCATTAGGTACACAATGGTCCCCTCAAGTCTCCAAAGCTTGCCCTTTAGGTCCCTCAACTTTGATTCACTTGCACAGTGATTCTAATTTAATATACTTTAGTTTATACTTAGATTATAATTTATTTAAATAATTAGATAAATTATGAGAGAACGTTAAGGTAACGAAAATTATATTGACGGCGCCAACCTGAAAATACGGGGTGTCACACATACCTAGTGTTGGATCTAGAAAGGCTCGTACAACCAAAACCAAATCACTTAGACTATTTTGGTACAACTAATAAAGGACTTCCGAAGCTAAGTGTGGAACTTCCGAAGGAAAAAGGAGCTCTTCCGAAGACAAAGTGTAAAACTAACTTCCGAAGGAAAACTCCAAATTCCGAAGACAAAGAACTTACTTCCGAAGATCAAGACTTAGAATGATAGATCAGAAGTCAACTTCCGAAGTATAGAAGTCCTCAAGCCTCGAAAGTATAGAAGCCTCTTCCGAAGTATAAGTGGCTTTTGGAAGAACTTGTTCTTCCGAAGCCAACTTACCTTCGGAAGACACTACTATTATCAAGTGGACATAAGTATGGTCTCCCTGACACTCCGTTGCAGACCTCTGAGATACTGCATGGCATTTTCTCAAAAGCCATGTAATTGACCATACTTTATTCCATTGTTTACCTTTATAAGTTAGTACAGTTGCCATCTTTAGTTGGTGACAAAAGATAAGTCATGGACATGTCATCACTACCATATCTTAGATAATATTTTATCTAAGATATCTTAACTTTAGCATTGTAGTATATGCTTTAGTCTTAGGTTTCTAGCTGGTATCAAAGTATATCCGGCTGTAGGATCTAGTATATATAGTTTCTCATTGTAACTCATGTTCTATGCTTGTAAGAGTCTTGTAAAACTTTAAGTTGAGAAGTAATATATACAAGTGCCTTGAAAATTATTTTTGTGTGTTCTTTGTTACTTATTATATTATTATCAACTCTTATAAAAGACTCTACTTTATCTGATTTGAGTGTTGTTTAAGTGAGTTTGAGAGAAATCCAAGTGTTTAAGTGACATACCCGATCCTGTAATTGGTATCAGCGCTTTTAGGCTCTTGATTATGAGATCTTACCATCCTAATCAACCTATTTTTCACTCCTCCTTATATCACACTCAAAATGGCCCTCAACAAAAAGTAGAGATGGGACGACGACCAAAGCACCCATCATCACCCCTGAAAACTCCAGGTCATGGAGCAGACAAATGAAGGCTTCATTAGGTATCAAGACAGCAAGATGTGGCAATCTATTGTCAATGGCCCGTATAAGCCAAATGTAGCTGGTGGAAACGGTGCCATGATTGAGAAAGCTGTTGAAGATTATTCTGATGAGGACCGGAAGAAGCTGGACATTGACAGCAATGCTATGACTGTTCTCATGACTGCAATTCCTAACTCCGTCATGGTGGGGTTTGAACATTATAAGTCAGCCAAAGAACTTTTTGATGCGCTTGCTCAAATGTATTCAAGCTCAAATGATTCCAAGAAGGACTCACTGAAGCAGCAGTTCGAGAACTTCACCTACATTGCTGGAGAGACACTTAGCCAGCAATACTTCAGGTACATGGATCTCATTTCTTCCCTTCAGTCTGTAGGAATTACTCATGAACTTAGAGACCTTACAAGAAAGTTCTTGAGTGCATTACCCAATGAGTTGACATTCTACTGTGTCTCTATCAAGAGAACAGAGAACCTGAATACACTCACCATGACTGAACTCTATGGCATCCTTAATGGATACCGTTTAGAAATGGAGAGTAAGAGAGGTCATCAGACAAGCATACCCTTGTGTTTTCCTGCTAGCAACGCTTTAATGGTTGCTGAAGGCTCAGGAACCTCCCAGCCTCAACAATACCTGACTTACACCCAGCAGCATCTTGTTCTTCTAGGCCATACATCACATTTCCTGAGACTCCAAGGTCTCAACAAGCTCGGCAAAGTTCTTTTCAGGACAGCTGTGATTTTGTCTCAGGAAATGGACACTCAAATGATTATCAATATTGCTTTGATGATCTAGAGTGCTTCAACCCAGATGACGTGGAATACGTGGACATAGTCCAACAAATGGCTCTATTAACCTACAAAGCAAAGAAGTTCTTTAAGAGAACTTGAAGGAAATTTCCCCAGAACCCAATCAACAGCAAATTTGGGTTTGACAAAACCAAGGCCAAATGTTACAACTGTAACCAACTTAGTCATTTTGCAAGGGAATGCAAGGCTCCCAAGTCTAATCCGGGAACCCCACAGGCCTCCACACATCCCTCTACACCAAAGCCACCGGAAAGTCAATAGAAACAGCTGCAATGGCTCAAGAATTTGACTGGAGCTTTATGGTACAGGATGTGACTCCTGCTCAAGCACTCATGGCCGGAACAGATGAAAATAAGGTATATGAACATCTCTGTACTCCTGCCTGTATTGCTAAGGTTAAATTGTATCAGGACTACAATATGGAGATTAAATCTGATCTTTTATAATCTGATTTTAAAAGGGCTGAATCTGACTATCAAAGAAAAATTAAGGAGTTAGAGAAAACTATGTCCCTATTAAAACACGAACACACAAACTATAAGACTCAAATAAAGGATTTAATATCCAAATTGACTGAGGCTCAAGCCCAGCTTGTCACAGCTGAGGCTCAAGCCAGGAAGTATGCTATTTTTGAGCAAAACTTCCAAGCCATTCTTGCATCATCCTCTCACTCAAAACTTTGTTACCAAAACAAAGGTGGATTGGGAACCAATGAAATTGCTCCACCACACTCCTATGAGTCTATAAGACAACCAAGGTGTGGTACTGAAGAGCAAGAGGTTTCATCTGCTGACCCACCTTCTTATGTGTCAAAGAATGATGCAACCATGGAGACTATCACAGGGAAGAACCAGGTAACTATACCCTCTCCTACCAATGATGATCAAACCCTGACCACTAAAGCCAAAAGAAGCAGAGCTAAGGCAGCCAGAAAAACTGCCAAGAAAGTGGCTGACTCTAAGCTGAAGATAGACCCAAAGCAAAAGGGTGTATTCATCTCAGCTGGATTTAAGGTGGTTGGAAACTCTGATTCAGGAAAGGGGTGTAGTACCAGAACTCCTGTCCTACCAAAGGATCAGAAGTTAAAGGGAAAGGTTGATGATGAAGAGAAAAAGAACAAGAAACAGCAATCCTCAAATTCCCAAAAGATTAACATTGCATGCATAATGTGTGGTCTGCAAAACCACATGGCCAAAGATTGTTACTACAATCCTGCTAGCACACATTATGCAAATAATGTTAAAAAGAATGGAGTCAGGGAAGGTTTCTCATTTGGACCATATCAAATGGTTCAAGTGATGAAAAAAGGAAAGCTTGTTTCCGAAGCAAGGCTGCTTTTGGAAGAAGGTCCTTCTTCCGAAAGGAAAAGGCTTCGCAAGCTAAAGCTATCAAGACTCAAAAGAATGAAAGAGTCCCCTTGAGACCATAGTGCTTCGGAAGAAAAGGTGGTGAAGGCTTCTTCCGAAAAGAAAGAAGCTTCGGAAGAATGGCAAGCTGCAAAAGCTTCAACAAGCTCATCCTCTGTGATCAATCAGGGGATGGAATGGAAGATTAAGGAAGATGTTATAGCCCAAACCTCTTATTCAAAGACATCCATTGAACCCCTATGCATAAATTTTGGTTCAATTATGTCACTATCATTGGAAGAACCCAAGACCAACAAGGCTTGGGTTTCCAATCAAAACTAATCATCTTATCTTATGTGCAGGGACATCCATATGACAAGAATAACAATGTTTGGATTGTGGATAGTGGATGCTCTAGGCACATGACCGGGAACAGATCTCTCCTTCAACAATTTCAACATTATGATGGAGGTCCTGTCCAGTTTGGAGGCGAGGCCGGAGGATATATTTCTGGCAGAGGAAGTATATCCAACGGAAAATTAAAAGTTAATAAAGTTAACTTTGTCAAACAGCTTGAACACAATCTGTTAAGTGTTTCTCAGTTCTGTGATCAAAAGCATCAAATGCTCTTCACAGAACATGAGTGCATAATCCTCAAACCCGGGATGACAATTCCTCAAGAATTGGTGCTTCTTAGATCTCACAGGAAAGGGGATATGTACAAGCTGGATATGAACAATGCTTCCCCAATGGGAGAAGTATCATGCTTTCTTTCCAAAGCTGATGGTAATGAGTCAACACTATGGCATAAACGAATATGTCATGTAAATTTTAAGACAATGAATAAATTGGCTAAAAATAACTTGGTACATGGTTTGCCTAAAAAGGAATTTTTCTGCAAAGATAACTGTGTTGCATGCCTGAAAGGGAAGCAACACAGGGCATCTCATAAATCCAAAGATGTTAACTCCATCACCACTCCATTACACTTATTGCACATGGATCTATTTGGTCCCACAAGTATAATGAGCATTGGAAGGAAATCATATTGTCTTGTGATTGTTAATGATTTTACTAGATTTACATGGGTATTCTTTTTAAGAACCAAAGATGAAACTGCTAAAACTTTAAAATCTTTTACTCTTAAAATAGAAAATCAAATTGATCACAAGGTTAAAATAATTAGAAGTGATCAAGTGACTGAGTTTAAGAACCATGTTCTAGACTCATTCTGTAACTCAAAAGGGATTGCCAGACAATATAGTGCTCCTAGAACTCCTCAACAAAATGGTGTTGCTGAGAAGAGGAATAGGACACTTATTGAGGCTACTCGGACTATGTTAGCTGAATCAAAGCTACCTTTAACATTCTGGGCAGAGGCAGTCAGCACTGCATGCTATGTGCAGAACAGGGTCCTTGTAGTAAAGCCACATGGAAAAACCCCTTATGAGCTATGGAACAAGAGGCCACCGTTCATTGGCTTTCTAAGGTCCTTTGGCAGCAGGTGTACCATACTTAACACAAAAAACAATTTGGCAAAATTTGCTGAAAAGTTGGATGATGCCATCTTTGTTGGATATTCCTCTAACTCTAAAGCTTATACAGTTTATAACATTAAAAATCAACAATTTGAGGAATCTTTCAATATTGTAGTTAATGAGCACACTCCTTGTGTTAGGGGAAATGGTCCTGATCATATATTTGATTTAGAATTGTTTCCAAACTATTCTAAACCATCTTGTGAGAATGTTTCAGCTAGAACAGGTGCTCAAAGTGACTCTGATGATGATCAACTGTTTGAGCTTCCCAGACCTATTCCAAGTTCTCCAAGAACTGCAGCAAATCAAGTTCCCACTATTGGCATATCTGATAGTATAACCTTCTCAAGAGATAGTGGAGCTTCAACAAGCGGTTCACCTGTTGACTCTCAAACCTCTTCAGGTGACCCTGCACAACACCAAGCTGATGAAAGCAACATTTTAAAGGAACAGGCAACTGTTGATGCTACTTCACAGCAAACAAATGATGATGTTTCTCTTTCATTCAATCAGTCCTCATTGAATGAGTTTGAAACAGCAGCTGGACCAAGTGTTCAAGCTCCTGAGCAAAATATGTCTAATTTGGATTTATCTTTGCAACTGGAGGTGATTCCTAGACTTAGGATTCACAACACTCATCCAGCTGAGAACATCATAGGGGAAGTCTCTGAAGGCGTGAGAACAAGAGGACAAACTCACAATGGGAATGTCTGCTTGTACTCATGCTTTTTATCCCAAATAGAACCCAAGAAGGTGGAAGATGCCTAGAAAGATAGTAGCTGGGTTGAATCAATGCAAGAGGAGCTGCTTCAATTCAAAAGACAAAAGGTTTGGAACCTATGTCCGCTACCATCTGGTCAAGTACCTATAGGCACTAAATGGGTTTTCAAAAACAAGAGAGATGATAGAGGCTTGATTATCAAGAACAAGGCAAGACTGGTGGTTGAAGGATACACTCAAGAGGAAGGAATTGATTATACTGATGTCTTTGCACCTATTGCAAGACTTGAGGCAGTTAGGATCTTCCTTGCTTATGCTGCATCCAAGAATTTCACTGTCTACCAGCTTGATGTCAAGTGTGCCTTTCTATATGAGGATATAGATAGGGAAGTCTATGTATGCCAACCTCCGGGATTTGAAGATCCACAGCATCCTAACTATCTGTGCAAATTGGATAAAGCTCTATATGGGCTGCACCAAGCACCTAGGCTATGGTATGAGATATTGTCTCAGTTTCTCCTGAAGAATGGTTACACTAGAGGTACCATTAATAAGACTCTTTTCATAAGGAAGTCTGGGAAAGACATCTTGCTCGTTCAAGTCTATGTTGATGACATCATATTTGGTTCCTTAAATGACCATATATGTAAAGACTTTGAGAGCATTATGAAGAAGAAGTTTGAGATGAGTTTCATGGAAAAAATGGACTTTTTCCTTGGGATTCAGGTGAAGCAAATGAAGGAAGGGTTTTTCATCAGTGAATCTAAGTATGTCAATGACATCTTAGAAAGATTTGATATGAAAGATTGTAAGGCAACAAAAATACCTATACCCAGAAACCACAATCTCTACCTGACTCTGAGGGGGAGGATACTGATCAACATCAGTATAGAACAATTATTGGTTCTCTGATGTATCTCACAGCAAGTAGACCCGATATCATGTTTGCAACTTGTATTTGTGCAAGATATCAGGCTGCTCCAAAGGTGTTTCACCTAGTTACTGCCAAGAGAATCCTTAGATACCTTAAAGGAGCACCTAAACTAGGTCTCTGGTATCCAAGAAATAGTGATTTCAATCTCTATGGTTACTCTGACAGTGATTATGGTGGCTGCAATATCAACAAGAAATCAACATCTGGTGGATGTCAATTTCTTGGTGGAAGGATCATCTCATGGTATTGCAAGAAGCAATCCTGTGTCTCTACATCAACTGCTGAAGCTGAATACATTGCTACTGCTAGTTGCTGTGCTCAGCTGCTGTGGATTCAAAACCAGATGATAGACTACGGATTCAACTTCATGAGCACTCCTATCCACATTGACAACAACAGTGCTATCTCCATTACTGAAAATCCAGTAAAGCACTCTAAAACTAAACACATCGATATCAGGTATCATTTCATTCAAGATATTCATGAGAAAAATCTTATCAAGCTAATCAAAGTTGAGTCAAATAAACAATATGCTGACTTGTTCACCAAAGCCTTTGATGAACAAAGATTCAAATATCTCATTAAAGCTATTGGGATGATAAACCTTGATTAGTCTATCTCATTTGAAAAAAATTTAATGTGTAAAGTTTTATGTCAAAACAATCTAAGCCCTGTTACAAAGGTTTTTCTCTAAAATTTTATCTAAGTATGAATTCTTCCGAAGAGGAATTAAACTTCGGAAGATATTTTCCATATCCTCCAAAGCAAATTCCTCCCAAGATGATTTTTTCTCAGAAAAATTGTTAAGTCTCGAAAGAAGTGATTGATTTCATATCCGATCTACTTCAGAAGCTTGTAACATTCTCCATTCGGAAAGCAACATATACTCTCGGAAGTAAACACTTTACCTTCGGAAGTAAAGTTGCCTTCGGAAGAATTTTACCTTCGGAAATGCTTTATACTCAGAAGAAAGATTTTACTGTGTAATGGAAATCTTTTGGGCCCCACTCTATAAAAAGTAAAGATTTTGTTAATGATGACGGATTATTTAAATGGACTAACCTTACCGCCCATGTCACATCATCCACTGAAACCTCCCATCATATTATCCAAACCTCCTTTAAACCGCCATTCCACCCATTTAATACCTCCGGCTAATCACTTTCATCCTTTTTACCAAAATTACTGCCCTAAAAGCTTTCTTCATCTTCAATTTGCCCAATTCCAAACTATCTTCTTACAACTTTCTCAAATGGCACTTAACCCTCAGCACAACCAAGTCGCACTCCTTGACTCTTCAAGGGATGCCGACTTCTCAGATATCATCTCCTTTCTAACCCTATCTTCTTACTACACTGCCCTGACTGTTAACCCCACGGTTTACTCAAATCATATGTCTGGAATTTTGGGCAAACGGTCAGATTGAAACCCTAAATGGGGTTCGTGTCATAAGATCGAGCATCTGTGGCCAGCATTGGTCATTTCTGAACAAATCATCAGGGAGCATCTAGAGCTTCATGATGAGGGCACTCCTACAGAATTCCCCAAAGCATATTTGGACAACACTTATATCCAAATGGGATATGGTGGAGATGTTAGCAGGTCAACCGTCTACAAATTAAACTTCTCTTACAATTGGAAGTTCCCGCTACATGTAGTTCTTCACTGCTTGTCCAAAAAATCTGGGGGATGGGATCAAATCCCATATGAACTTGGGTGCCTAGTTCATAGTTTGGTGAGAAGCCTCCGCTTCAACTACTCAAGATTTGTGCTCACCAATCTCATGGGAAATCTTCAACGGGACACATTCTTCATGTATCCCAGGTTTCTCCAGCACATAATCAATTGTGAGTTGGCCCAGAGCAAGCTTGTCTGCGTAGCTGCTCTGATTGTTCCTCAAATGAGGCCGACCATCTTCAAAACTTTGAAGAGAGTGTCCACCAACTTCACCGGAAGAGAACTGCACTTCTTCCAGGTATGATTGAGCCAATGGATCCTGGTGACATCCCTGTTAACCCCATAGGTGATGAACCCACACCAGAAACTACCCTCACTTTGCCAAATCTACCTTCTCCACCCATTACCTTCACTTATCAAAGACGCCCCAAACGAACCCTTGTTCAATCTTCTTTGATTGAACAAGCTCCTCATGTTCTACCCAAAAAGGCTAGAGTGGAACAATGGGCTCCCACTCAGCCTGAGGTCCAACCATCCTTCACAATTTACCTCAATATGGGTCTTGAGTCTCCTCAGTCTCAGACCCATGAGCCCGAAACCCAAGCTGAAAATCCTCAGGGAGAGTACTTATACTCCCCTGAGCAGCCAAAAAAGGATAGCCCCATCACAGGCTCAATGCCTTTAGACATTGATCAAAGTCCCGGGTCACTAGGTTTTACTTCCATATCCTTTACTGACCTATTAATCGGAGCTGATGAAGAGATTATGTCTCTTGAGGGCAATAAAGTTGATCCACAACACCCTCTCAAGGATCAACAGAGCCCAGAGAGATCTCTTATGTCACACCCCAACCGACGGCGGAATCATCGGGGCGGACGAATGGGAGACGATTGCTCATAGCACATGGAACTAATTAAGTTGAAATAATATTAAATATCATTAATAATTAAACATTACAAGATGAATAAGTTCATACAATACAAAAGCTTCAAACAAAGAAATAACATATTTAGTTAAACTAGGTCCAAGTCCTATATGAGCACGAAGAAAATCCTCAAGTAGTAAACCTGAAACATGTTAAAAATAAAGGGTCAACTATAAAGTTGGTGAGTTCCCATGGTTTAAACACATGCATACATATATATATGTAAAAAGGGTTACAAGTAGCAATTCATGTCCATGGTTACGAGTTAGCAAGCTTATAGAACACATACAGTTACAACCAAACCTCGACTTGATTACAAATATATAAGATTGGCTCAGTGTACTTGGTTCCCATGATGAACAAGCATACGTCATCAGGAGTAGGCAATACATCGACTTTAGCACCAAATAGGCTTGTCAGGCCCAAAGATCTAAGACGTCGCCAGGCTAGCAATAGTTAATGATTGTAAACAAAATATGTATCTCATATAAGACTTACAATAACACAAATAACCATGACAAAAAGGTAAAGATGAATTGCGTGTGCATTTACAAGTATCAAGATGTTTACAAGTTTAAGTTTATAAGGTTAACATGTTTCGCCCCAAAAGGTGTGAAATAAAGTAAAAAGGGGGCATGAAGAACTCACATGGAAAACGCACAAGTATAGTGATGGTTGTAGAGTACATAAGAAAGCTTGGATGTCAAGAGTCAAAGGTGATGTCCTAAATGATAAAAAAAACAATAAGTTGAGGTTGAATTCATTACAAGAAGTTAGAACGTTTAGAGAATGCTAAAAAGCGAAAGGTAGATTGAAAAAGGATTATTGCATCAATTTTAGATTCTGGACAGAATGTTTGGTATATGTTTTAACAGGTTTTAAAAATAGCAAACGGTTTCATAAAATTATAAAAATTTATACTTATCTAGTTCAAAGTCTTCCGGACAACTTTCATTCAGAAAAAAATTTATGAAAAGATCTTTAAATAGGTCAAACAAGCAGCACAAGACAGAAGGTGCTAAAATGCGCACTTATCTTGTGAAGGCTATTGTTGAGTCGTCCGATTGAGTTTGAAGACGTATAAACCGTCCTTGAAAACGTAATTCAATGAACTTAATATTGGAGTCTTATTTTACTCAAATTTAGTTTGTTATGATCAAGTTATGGTTGGTTGAAGTAAGATTATATTCTGCCAGAATTGTAGTAAGGCACTTATGTGCACTTTTAAAATCGTTAAAGCATGAAACAGGTTAGACATTTTATTATGTCAATATATGGTATATTAGTTTTATTTGAGTTATAAAAATATTCTAAGACTTTGGCATGGCCATCATTTAGAACAATAATCTTGTTGCATAACCGAATGCGGCGGCATAGCCGTCCATATGCAAACGGGATTCTTTGTTTATGTTAGTATGTTGTTAGCTTAATTTAGGAATGTTAGTGATTGTTATAAGGTTAGTGATTATTAAAATTTTAATGATCAAATGATAATTATTAAAATAAATAGAGATTTGGTAGAAGAAAGAATAATAGTAAGAACATAAAGTCATGAAAACAATTGGATGTTAGGATGATTAAAATGTATAATATAATAGCACTAAAAAATTACCTTAGTATTAAGAATTCTTGAAATCTCTTGTAAAATAAAATTTTTCAAATTGATCATAACCAATAGATGAAAGAAATATATGAGAGTGTGATTTTTAGAGAATGAGCAAATGAAAAGTGAGGCCTAAGCCTTGCTTTTATACTTGAGGTTAGGAGGAGGTTATGAATGGTGTTAATGGTGATTTGTAATTCTTTTAAAAGGGGGTTATGATTGGAATTTGAAATAAATATAAAATTAAATAATTTAATAAATAAAATATAAATATAATTTAAAATTTAAATTCTTGAAGACTCTAATTTTAACAACTTTTTTTATAAAATGTTTATAGACTTTATAAAACCAATTGAATAATCAATCAAATTATTTATTTGTTAATCTTTATAACTTTTATAAAACTTATAAACTTTATAATTTGATTATTTATTTTCAGTATTTAAAATTTATAATTACTAATAAAACTTTATATAAGTTTATTAAAATTCATTTTATAACTTTACAAGTTTTAATAAGTCTTTTCCATTTAGTTATTTTTTGTAACATCATTAATAAAATTTATAATTTTATAAAAAGAATTATTTATGAATCAATAAGTTGATTACATATTTAATGTATTTGATCCATTTATTAAGTAAATTAATTATGGAAGCTCAAAATGAGTTTGGATTTGGGTTTTAACTTGGAAAAATAGCGGATGTTACAGTCTCCCCTACTTTAAGAAATTTCGTCCTGAAATTTAATCACAAGGGGCTAATTTCACGGAGACGAGAAGACTTGATTTCATTTCAAGTTCACAAGGGAACTCTTGGAGCCGTTTAAATTCAACAAATTTAATTATGATGTTTTGCTATGCTTAAGTTTGTTCAATTTCATGATTCATGATTTCATGTGTTCTTTGCAAAGGGTACAATTAGTTTAGAATTTTAATTCATAAACTTTTATAATTCCAGATGGTTCAAGACGACTAGGAAGGTTTTATCACGAATACAACACCAAGTTTTAGATCGATACGTAACTCGACTTAACGAACATGAGAAATAAGTTCAAGATATTTTTGGATGGGTTATAAATTTCAATAGAGCTTCTCAAGCAAATAAATTTAACAAGGTTTTTTAGATGATCAATTCTTGTTTACTATTTCGTTGAGGTTTTCAAAGTTTCATTAGTTTAACGTTGATACGAGAATCGTTTTTGTTAAGATTAAAGATTCAATTTAGAAGGAGAGTATCATTATAATAAGTTTTCAGTATAAGTGCGGTTTTGAGGGGAAGGCATTCGGAAAGATTATTAAAAGTCTTTACGATAATTGGGTAATGATTTTTAAGATTCAAAAAGACAAGATCAAAGATAAGGCGATTTAAAATAACAAGGTGTTTCGAGTGTAACGTTCGGTTACAAACCAAAGCATTACGTTGACTTATCAAAGTATTAGGTCAACTACAACCTTAATGGAGACATGCGTACCTATAAGTGGATACTCACCCCAAGGGTTTCCAGGTAAGGTAAACGGATCCGTCGGTTGATTTGGATTTATATGAATACCTTGCCTAGACAGAACACCTCGAGATGCAGGCATCCCACTCTTCCAGCATTACATGTTTCAAGTTATAGGACATAGACTTTGACGAGACTTGAAAACCATGAATAACGATTCAAAAGCAAATTTTGAAAATCATTTGATTAAGGCATATAATGCCTTAGAATATTATTTAAGGTTCGTATGTGCATTGATAAGATTTAAAGTATAAGCATAAACACATAAGGCATATAATCATATAATCAAGTATAAACACATAAGGCACAAAAAATCCTATCTAAGCATATAAAATACATGTGAGGACTCATGTGTAAGGGTACTTAGTTATATTCTAGGTCATTCCATTTCTAATAACCTAAATCCCTATAACCATGGCTCTGATACCAATCTGTCACACCCCAACCGACGGCGGAATCATCGGGGCGGACGAATGGGAGACGATTGCTCATAGCACATGGAACTAATTAAGTTGAAATAATATTAAATATCATTAATAATTGAACATTACAATATGAATAAGTTCATACAATACAAAAGCTTCAAACAAAGAAATAACATATTTAGTTAAACTAGGTCCAAGTCCTATATGAGCACGAAGAGAATCCTCAAGTAGTAAACCTGAAACACGTTAAAAATAAAGGGTAAACTATAAAGTTGGTGAGTTCCCATGGTTTAAACACATGCATACATATATATATATATATATATATATATATATATATATATATATATATATATATATATATATATATATATATATATATATATATATATAGATATATATATATATATATATATATATATATATCTATATATATATATATATATATCTATATATATATATCTATATATACACATATATCTATATATATATATACATATATATATATATATATATATATATATATATATATGTAAAAAGGGTTACAAGTAGCAATTCATGTCCATGGTTACGAGTTAGCAAGCTTATAGAACACATACAGTTACAACCAAACCTCGACTTGATTACAAGTATATAAGATTGGCTAAGTGTACTTGGTTCCCATGATGAACAAGCATACGTCATCAGGAGTCGGCAATACATCGACTTTAGCACCAAATAGGCTTGTCAGGCCCAAAGATCTAAGACGTCGCCAGGCTAACAATAGTTGATGATTGTAAGCAAAATATGTATCTCATATAAGACTTACAATAACACAAATAACCATGACAAAAAGGTAAAGATGAAATGCGTGTGCATTTACAAGTATCAAAATGTTTACAAGTGTAAGTTTATAAGGTTAACATGTTTCGCCTCAAAAGGTGTGAAATAAAGTAAAAAGGGGGCATGAAGAACTCACATGGAAAACTCACAAGTATAGTGATAGTTGTAGAGTACATAAGAAAGCTTGGATGTCAAGAGTCAAAGGTGATGTCCTAAATGATAAAAAAAACAATATGTTGAGATTGGAATTCATTACAAGAAGTTAGGATGTTTAGAGAATGCTAAAAAGCGAAAGGTAGATTGAAAAAGGATTATTGCATCAATTTAGATTCTGGACAGAACTTTTGGTATGTGTTTGAACAGGTTTTAAAAATAGCAAACGGTTTCATAAAATTATAAAAATTTATACTTAGCTAGTTCAAAGTCTTTCGGACAATTTTCATTCAGAAACAATTTTATGAAAAGATCATTAAATAGGTCAAACAAGCAGCACAAGACAGAAGGTGCTGAAATGCGCACTTATCTTGTGAAGGCTATTGTTGAGTCATCCGATTGAGTTTGATGATGTATAAACCCTCCTTGAAAAGGTAATTCAATGAACTTAATATTGGAGTCCTATTTTTCTCAAATTTAGTTTTCTATGATCAAGTTATGGTCGGTTGAAGTAAGATTATATTCTGCCAGAATTGTAGTAAGGCACTTATGTGCACTTTTAAAATCGTTAAAGCATGAAACGGGTTAGAAATTTTATTATGTCAATATATGGTATATTAGTCTTTATTTGAGTTATAAAAATATTCTAAGACTTTGGCATAGCCATCATTTAGAACAATAATCTTGTTGCATAACCGAATGCGGCGGCATAGCCGTCCATATGCAAACGGGATTCTTTGTTTATGTTAGTATGTTGTTAGCTTAATTTAGGAATGTTAGTGATTGTTATAAGGTTAGTGATTATTAAAATTTTAATGATCAAATGATAATTATTAAAATAAATAGAGATTTGGTAGAAGAAAGAATAATAGTAAGAACATAAAGTCATGAAAACAATTGGATGTTAGGATGATTAAAATGTATAATATAAAAGCAATAAAAGATTACCTTAGTATTAAGAATTCTTGAAATCTTTTGTAAAATAAAATTCTTCAAATTGATCATAACCAATAGATGAAAGAAAGATATGAGAGTGTGATTTTTAGAGAACGAGCAAATGAAAAGTGAGGCCTAAGCCTTGCTTTTATACTTGAGATTAGGAGGAGGTTATGAATGGTGTTAATGGTGATTTATAAGTCTTTTAAAAGGGGGTTATCATTGGAATTTGAAATAAATATAAAATTAAATAATTTAATAAATAAAAGAATAATTATAATTTAAAATTTAAATTCTTGAAGACTCTAATTTTAACAACTTTTTTTATAAAATACTTATAGACTTTATAAAACCAAATTGAATAATCAATCAAATTATTTATTTGTTAATCTTTATAACTTTTATAAAACTTGTAAACTTTATAATTTGATTATTTTTCAGTATTTAAAATTCATAATTATTAATAAAACTTTATATAAGTTTATTAAAATTTATTTTATAACTTTATAAGTTTTATTAAGTCTTTTCCATTTAGTTATTTTTTGTAACATCATTAATAAACTTTATAATTTATGAAAAAGAATTATTTATGAATCAATAAGTTGATTAAAAATTTAATGTATTTGATCCATTTATTAAGTAAATTAATAATGGAAGCTCAAAATGAGTTCGGGTTTGGGTTTTAACTTGGAAAAATGGCGGATGTTACTGTCTCCCCTACTTTAAGAAATTTCGTCCCGAAATTTAATCACAAGGGGCTAATTTCAAGGAGACGAGAAGACTTGGATTTTATTTCACGTTCACAAGGGAACTCTTGGAGGCGTTTAAATTCAACAAATTTAATTATGATGTTTTTCTATGCTTAAGTTTGTTCAATTTCATAATTCATGATTTCATGTGTTTCTTTGCAAAGGGCAAGATCAAATGGAGAAAGAGATAAAGAAAGCTGCCAGGGAAAAACTGATGCTAAAGAAGAAGAAGGAAGAGGAAGCAGGATTAGCTGCTGCCAAGAAGATAGGTGAGAAGGCCTGGATGAAGAGCTATCTTAGGGCTCATGGCTTCTCTGGCAGACAGGTGGGTCCTATGTCTGAAAAGACCCTCCAGCGACATGTCAGTAACATAAAGGCTAACATTCGCTCGGGGAAGAGGAAGGAGATGTACAGAAGGGTACAGGGGATGATCTTCAAATCAACTACTCAACCCCAAGTTCAAACCCAACCACAACCTGAACCAATTCCATTTCCATTCCCCATCAAAACTGAACCAACCACTGAACCATACACCCCTGAACCTACACCATCACCCCTACCAACCTCTTCACCTCAACCACCTAAACTACCCATCCTCCAACCCAAAACACTAGCCAGAACCCAAACACCTCAACCTACCCAACTACCCCTCAAACCATCCCCTCAGCTTTCTAAACATCTCTCCTTAGAGGAGTTCAAGGCAATCAAGACAAAGCTCATAAATTGCACAACCCTAAGCGACATCTCTTGTGAGGAGGATTCAGTCAATATGACTTACGTTGATGGATCCTCATGTTCCCTTACTAGAGATCAATTTCTTGATCTGCCCAGAGGAACATTGGACCAAGCTGCAAATCTCCTTGCCCTCAATTCAGACACTTTGAATGAGGAAGAAAAGAAGTTAAGGAGAAGGCTGGTGACTCTGCTGGATACCAAGAAAGGTGATCGGGTGCCAAGACAACCTCTTGCACCTAGGAAGAAGATCATCCAGTGGAGGTTCGAAGACTCTTCTCACAACTTTGTTGTTGAAAGAGAGAATGGAGAGCTCAACAGGCTAAGTGCCTCATCTCTGCTACACTTAAGCAGATTTGATATTGCCGAGTTAGCAAAGAAGCCATTCTCCAACCTTTCAAACTCTGATGTAGCTGCTCATATCAGAAATCATCTAGGCAGTCTTCATATGGCCGAGCTAACCGCTAGGACCAAGGTTGAAGAAGAGTTGAAACTGAGAGAGGAGGAGAAAAGAAAGGGATGAATAACCAAAGGCAAAGCCTTTCTACAAATGGTTGAAGGTCCTGAACTTGAATCCATAGTTAGATGGGAGTATGACTATAACTCCCGTCAACTAACTCTTTTCAGGGGAACGCAACAGAGGGTACATGTTATTCAGAGTGATAGACTGAATCTCCTATCCACTAATGACTTGTACAAGCTTCTCAGCACCACTTCAGGTAAGAACAAAGAAACAGACAAATATCTTCTGTCCCTGGTATTGAAAGCTTTGAGAAGCAGAAACAAGTGAGGTTTTGGTAGCATCAGCCTAGGGGGAGTTTGTTGGATCTACAAAGGCTGGTGCAACTAAAACCAAATCACTTAGACTATTTTGGTACAACTAATAAAGGACTTCCGAAGCTAAGTGTGGAACTTCCGAAGGAAAAAGGAGCTCTTCCGAAGACAAAGTGTAAAACTAACTTCCGAAGGAAAACTCCAACTTTCGAAGACAAAGAACTTACTTCCGAAGATCAAGACTTAGAATGATAGATCAGAAGTCAACTTCCGAAGTATAGAAGTCCTCAAGCCTCGGAAGTATAGAAGCCTCTTCCGAAGTATAAGTGGCTTTGGAAGAACTTGTTCTTCCGAAGCCAACTTACCTTCAGAAGACACTACTATTATCCAGTGGACATAAGTATGGTCTCCCTGACACTCCGTTGCAGACCTCTGAGATACTGCATGGCATTTTCTCAAAAGCCATGTAGTTGACCATACTTTATTCCACTGTTTACCTTTATAAGTTAGTACAGTTGCCATCTTTAGTTGGTGACAAAAGGTAAGTCATGGACATGTCATGACTACCATATCTTAGATAATACTTTATCTAAGATACCTTAACTTTAGCATTGTAGTATATGCTTTAGTCTTAGGTTTTCAGCTGGTATCAAAGTATATCCGGCTGTAGGATCTAGTATATATAGTTTCTCATTGTAACTCATGTTCTATGTTTGTAAGAGTCTTGTAAAACTTTGAGTTGAGAAGTAATATATACAAGTGCCTTGAAAATTATTTCTGTGTGTTCTTTGTTACTTATTATATTATTATCAACTCTTATAAAAGACTCTACTTTATCTGATTTGAGTGTTGTTTAAGTGAGTTTGAAAGAAATCCAAGTGTTTAAGTGACAAACCTGATCCTGCACCTAGTTTGACTAGAAATATTCTTTTAGTTTATGGTTTGTGTGATCAAGGATTTAAATATGCCTTTAATAATGATGATATATGTTTACATATTTGAATGGTGTGTTTTATATTGAAGCAAAACGACATAATTGAATGTTTGATAGAACTCCATTACAATAATGCTATATAAAACATCTTCAACAAATGTGAAATTGAATTTTAATAATATTTATGGCATTGTCGATATGGACATGTAAACAACAATCACATGAAGAAACTCTAGAGCGCACGATTCATGAAGAAAGGATAAATATATAAATGGATATAGTACTTGGTTAAGTAAGGAGTTACTTGAAGGTAAGTAATTTATTAATGACTATAAAATGGTGTATCTTGTCCAACACTGTCTATGTTGAAGCAATAAGTCAATGAATCTTTCAAGTAGAAGTCTGTTGAATATTAGATGTCCAATTATCGATTATATCATTGTTGCTATCGAGGTACGATCCAAAAAATTATACTTTGGAAAACTATAAAAGAATAGCATCTAATTGTTACACATTATAATTCATGGAAGGAGGAAAAATTAATGTTGTTAGATTATTTAAAGAAATAATCAATAACTAAGTATTTAATAAAATAATTAATTAAGGTATTAAACGGTTAAAAGTTTAAAAGTTAACAATCGTTGCAAGTTGCGTACTTTTTCATGAACAAAGTTAACTTCCAAGACTGTTGTTGCTTCCAAGGTGTAAAGTTGTGGTTCGCTTGTCAAAGGTGTAATTTTACACACTCTATGACTGCGTTTAATTTTTTTCACAACGTGGAACTAGATGCCTATTTTTAGGTGTTAGTCTTGATTAACTAAACGTGTAAAACCACTTCTGCTTTTAAAACTCAAAAGGTTTGAAACCTTGATAATAAAGTTTCAACTTTACTTGTTAAAACATATACATGATACCGAACACATTATACTCTAGAAAATCAAGACGAAATTTACTTAGTTTAAAACATATTCGACAAAATAGTTACCACCTTAAGACCACATCAGAAAATAATACCGAATATCTGTAAATTATCTAAAACAATAATGGCCATGAAAGAACTGTTGAAAGCCTAAACTCTTTATCCTCTCGATTAGTATTGATCTTATTGAATCATACATGATGTGTAACCAAAAGTTACTAGATAAAGCGGCATTCACCATTTGCCAGACTAACTTGGTCACCCTCGTAGCACAATGATAAGGCGTATAATCAAAAGCGCAAATGGACATATCTAAAAAGTCTAGTTACCAAAAGAATTATCATATGCAGCATGCTCTCTAGGCAAACTCATTACTCGGCCCTCACAAACAAAACTGCTACAAAAAACCTCTCATTTTTTTGAAAGAATCCAAGGGGACATATGTGGGCACATAAACTCTCCATATGGCTCATTCTGTTATTTCTTGGTCTTATGTGATGCATTTTTGTGATGGTCGCACGTGAGTCTTTTTGCTACTCGAAATGTACTATTTGCTTGATTGTTAGCCCAAATACACTTGCGTATGCTCCTCATGCGATAAAAATAACCATTTTCTGCATGGGGGCATGCTATTCTGCATTCCGCTGCACTATTCATACTAAGACCCACGGCTGATCATGAATACTCCCTGTTACAACTGGTCTTTGAAAGAGAACCAAGCATGCCTCACCTTAAAATATTTGGTTATGCGGTTTATGTACTAATAATGACACTACAACATACCAAAATGGAGCCTCAGAGAAAACTAGTGTTTTATTAGATTTAACTCCCAGACCATTATTAGACATTTAGAACAACTGACGGGAGACATGTTTACAGCACGATATGCTAAGTGTCAAAAACGAATATACATGGAACCCTAATAGAGATAAATGTCCCAGAAAAGATCAACACATTTCCACAGGGAAATGAAATTCCAACTTTTACATTGGTATCGAATAAACAAGAGATCTCTATACATTACATAGGAAATAATACAATGTGGAACCGGAACCACTAAATTTGTGGGACACGAGACTTGAGTCTCTTTTACTAAAAGATAAAAACTACCAGCTTGTTAGGTATGTTGATGCTACATATCTATTAGATTCGCATAAGATATGATCTCAAACAGGATATATATTATATATGTTGGTACAGAATTTTTTGGAAGTCAACAAAGCAAACACTACAACAACATTATTAGATCATGCCGAGTTGATAGTATTATATGATGTTGGTCAAGAATGTGTGTGGTTAAGCTCGATGATTAATCAATACAAGAAGCATGTGGTTTAGAAGAAAAGGACCCGACGATTATATATGAAAACAGTGTTGCTTGCATGGCTCAGATCAGAGAAGGCTACATCAAGGGTGATAAAACAAATCACATTTCACCAAAGTTCTTTTCAACACGACTTGTTAAAAAAAAGGAAATCATTGTTCATTAGATCAAGTCAAGTGAAAATCTAATGGGCCTATTTACAAGATCTTTACCTCGAAGCAGCTTCGAGCAATTATCACAAAAGTTTGAGCTTCGTATATTAAAACATGTTAGTTAATTAAAGGGGAGCATTGTATATGTTTTACTCTTTTTTCCTTGACTAAGTTTTATCCCACTAGATTTTTTTGGTAAGATTTTTTTATGAAATAACATAAATGATCTAGTAGTTGTCATATCATTTTATAAGTGTGCTTATAACTTATTTTTCTTTTTCACCTTTTTCCTTCTTTTTCTTCACATCACGACCAGAGTATAGTGTTTAACACTTGGACCTTCAAAACTGCAATCACCAAATCAAACGTCGATGTTTCAACGGGATATGGTTGTATTCCACCAAAACCAAACAGAGTCAACTCAAGAATTCTCACTGACGATTCAAACAACGGTATTTTAGAGAGAGAAAATAGAGAAATTGATTGAAGTTTCTCTCTCCACGTTTTGTGTTGGTGCTTGAGAAAAAGTAGCATTATGGTGGTAACGCCACCAGCCTCTCACGCCTCCATAACACTGGCAGGAGTGGTGGTGCGGGTGTCTTCCGACATCATATGATGGGCAAAATGCCCCATTACATTCAGTTTGACCATAATCATATTTGTCACTAATTTACTTTTTAGAATTTAAGATAATAGATAAAATAAATATCCACTCTAAAGACCCGGTCTAACTCAAGGGTTGTTTGATTTGCTTCTGACCCGGTCAAAATGTCTGACCCACTGATCTGGTCAGACATTTTGGCCGGTCAACGTGTTTGATTATCACTCTTTCGCGTCTTACCCGGTCCGACACCACTGACCCATATCCTATTTTTCCTCTTACCCAATCAGATTTGGAGCAAATTTTTACCCGGTCACCACCTTCTGACCTAGTAAGAAAAATCAAACAGCCCCTCATACTCAACCTACATTGTATTCTTTGTACTTTTGATTGGCTTGTATGGTCGATCTGTGACACTTATAACCGAGTTCGCATAAGTTTAAACAAAGAGTTGTCATAATACAAACCAATATATTTACGAAATCATCATAATCACAAATGTAACATAAATATTTTATATTTCTAATAAACTAATTATTTCAACTCTCATACAGTAGGAGTTGGTAATTACACGATGTGAAGAAAAGGCATCCCTCATCATGTGGTTGCGTCAAGTCTCGTGATGGACAAAAATGAGGCTTTAGAAACAAAAATAGAGGATGTGTGAGTAAGCCAAACTAAAAGAACTAATATAAAGACAATGTTAGAATATCATAATCAAAATTCACCAATCCTGCTACATAAATGAGCTTTGGGCATCAAAAATCAAGTGCACCAGTGTTTGAAGAGCTGGAACAACCACCGGAAGTGCCATAAGAACTTCCACTTGACCCATCAACAGGTGCTTGATTTAGACATTCTAACACCAATGATCTTCGTTTTTGCAGCTTCATTGAGTATGTTGTTGCATCAAGAATTACTGGAACCTTCACACAAGTAAATCATATATGGTAAACCAGCAAACAAATAACGTTTTGCAACTTTGAAATCATGTAGTCATAGTCCTAAAAAATCTCATCAATTGTTCTCCTATATAAGTATATGTAAGATGGACCACTGCAACAGGATTCCAACTTCTTTAACCATTACAAACCAAACATAATCATTTTATCAACCAAATGCATCATAATTTTAACATTCTTTACGGATTCCTATCCATATAAATTCTGATTTGTTTGATGAGTTTTAATTCCAAATTTAATTCCTTAATATTCCTATTTATTTGACGCCTTCAAAAAAGTTCAATGAACCAAACACCCTCTTATTCATCATAATATCCACATCATGATACTGAGGCAAATAAAACCTCGTTTTATTCAATATTATCGTTTTAAACCTGTTACCTAACCTTCCAAGCACACCATTTTACTACCTCTAGTTGGTATGTTTCACACTGTTTATAAAAGAGAAACAGAATTTACCTATGCCAATATCATTATGAAAAAAATTGTGGCTTAATGACACATAGGGCTTAACCGCTACACAAAGTCACAAAGTATACTGTTCCCTCAACTATGTTAAATGATGCTTTTTACACTTGATGACTTACAATACTACAATGATGGGTACAAGTAATTACACAAAAATGAAACTCATTTAACTACTTTATTTTTTTGTTTGAGATGATATGTACACTGAATTTACCATTTTTTTCATCCAACCCCCCTCCGCATATACAGTTAGACACACAGAGTCAACTTTCTCATCACGCAGTTTGACCACTTAACTTTGATTCTTTATCATTGTTTTTAACAGTAGCTACATTTAGAGGATGGCATGATCCTTAGAAAGTAGGGGTCAATTAATAACTAATATGGCAGTGGCAAAATAGTCTTTTCAGGTGAGCCAAAGCCTGAAATTTTGTCCATATGAAATGGGGGTTCACTGCCTATCAGAAAAAAAAAGCTTGTGTGGTTTATCTATTATCTACTATATACTACCTCGCTTATGACCTGCAGAACTATTATCACCTAGAATTTATAACCAATTACCCTTTATTACAATCAGAAAAAGAAAAATCATCAGGCCAAATAAAAGAAACCATCAAAGACAAATGTTTGGATAACTGGATGTGCTTATTTTGTTTAAAGTTGTATTAGTTAGATGTCTGAGTCTTTGTTAAATCTGATTATTTAATGAATTTACAAATATAATGACAAAAAAGGAGTAAAGAACATTAATGTTAAGACATTTTGTTAAGTGGGGGTAAAAGTTTCAAATTTAGCTAAAAAGATAGGGCGAATAGGTAATTTTATTTTTTCACCTCAGACGTTCAGTTTTGTTTTGTTACATATGGTATGAAAATAATTATTTGACCACTAAGTAATCAGATAATCGAAGATAGCAAACTCTGTTAACCCAAACATCAAAACTAATGAATGTTGATTAATCAGTTCCAAAATGAAAATCCAAAACCCCCTTTACCCAAAAGAGAACAGGAAGTTACAAACATTAATATTGTACCTGTGTGTTGAAACGGGCAACCTTATGTATACTTAGAAGCCCAAGCATATCTTGGTAACCAGTTAGAAGAGTAGCGAGCTCCTTGTCCTCATCTGTTTTAAGTTTTACTTATTAAAAAGAAGCTACGGAGCTGATGGTTTATAACACAATCATTAAGTGAATCAAGGAAACAATAATTACCTGGAATTGCTTTAATAGCCAACAAGGTGTCAGCCAGATGTTGCCATCTTTTTGACACTGATGGTGATACAAGAGAAGCTGGGAAGGTTATAAAAGCAACTGCATTTGAGGATCGTACCATGCTTTTTATTGATCTAATGAATGCAAGCATATCCCATTCCTATAAGATTACTGAAATGTGTCAACAATCTAATGAAGGGAAGCGCAAACATTTAATTAACATCGCAATATTGGCAGGTGTAGGCCGAGCTAACTGGCAAACACTTTTTTATCTACTTATCAAAGTTAATAAAGTACTCAAGTATTAGCTGTGATCACAAAACAATAATATTACAAAAAAAATGTAAATATGTTCAGTAAAACAATTAGAAGGTTGTATGCATTGTAAAATAGAGCTTGGATACCCGCTCCATCTTATTTTTTTCATTTGACCTGTTTGAGATCAAACACAGCCCAAATTGACCCATTCAAAAGTAAATAGGTTGAGTTTACACCTCTAAATGAACTTTAGTAAAGTCGCGAGGAGAAACTAAATATCTTCACAAGGAGATATAGATACTTAAAGGTTATACAAGAGAAAGGGCATAACATCCCCAAATGATTAATAGAAAATGTGATTGCTTACCTTGTCATAGTATTCACATTGTGGAGCACAGAGTGATTGGATGGCAATTCGTCCAGCACTTGTAATGTTTCCATCGTATCTGATCAGAATTATGATTTTATAAATTTTAAAATCTTTTTTGTAGAATTGAAATCATCTTAAATACTATTTATTTACCACAAAATACAGGAAGGCGCTCTTTTCTTGGCTCAATATTGGTAGTAAACACAGCCAGAACTTGATAAAATCAATGTATCCCCTTTTATTAAAATGTCAAAGGACTGGAACTGAATACGGTAGTAATGTACCTTGGAAGTTGAGATAAAAACCTTGAACAAGAATCACGGATTCCAACAAGACTTGAACAATCCAAAAGGCTAACACACTCCACACGGTTGCCAGCTATCAAATGCTTCTCTATGGGCTTCCGTAGATCAAAATCGTTGCAGTACTCTACTTTACCGTCTGCATCACAAAACAAAGATGCATGTTATGTATTAAAAGTTCCCATACATGATCTTACACGTTATAACATAGTTATTTCAGAATCCATATGGTACATAGTCGCATGATATAATCAATTCCATAGTTCCCAACAACATATTTAGTTGTAGAGGTTAAGAGACGTTAATTCAGTTGAACATAAAAATTTGGTTTGTTTCCATTGGCAAATCAAACCATAAATCGACCACTTTGATAAGTTATACATATCTTTTAAATATATCTTCATTTTCTAAAGCAATGAGAATCTCCATTTTAGGTGACAATTTCTACCCATTTACTTATGATATATTCTATCTCAAAGGGTAAAATAAAAGAAATAGCTTATAAGGAGATGGGTTGAACAGGTCAAATGTTGCCCAATGTATCTATTAAATGCATAAAAATCCCATAATCATTTTAGCCAAGAAATTGATTTACATTGAAAGAATATAAATCTCGTAACAACTTTTGATGTGATTTACAAAAATATATTATTTATGCACAGCCATGTTTTAAGCAAACCCACCAGAAACACCTTGTTTCAACCCGTTACTAAGGAAGTACTCTTTTTGGCTCCTTACCCAACCCGTCAGCTTTTCCACCTATAATCTACATGCACAAAGGTTAGACCGATCAAAAGTAAAACTCGAATTACCTCGCTCTTCAATAGGTGGTTTATTTTCCCCAAGGTACTTCTTGTATTGCCAAGCAATCCGTAAATCCTTCTACAAGTTTATATAAGATAGAATTTACATAATGCAGTAATTCAAAAAAAAAAACATCCACACTCTAAGAGCGTAATAAGAAGGGAGAAGAGGATTAGTACCTGCTCTGCATCACTTTTACGAGATTTGTCATCTTTAGAGACTAATGTAGCTGGCAAAGTCCCAAGAAAAGCTCTTGGGTTTTTAGACGGGCTTGCATAAAGAACAGGTTGGTTGTGAATTAATCCCTGAGACATGAAAGTCCTTAACAAAAGCATGTGATGAGGTGCTTCAGTGTCTTCCATGATCATTACCAGACTTCCTAAATGGAACCCTCCCCCTAAGATTTCTATAAGTATTACAAAAAGAAACAAAATAAAAAAAAAATTAGAAAACAATCTTACTATAAAAGCCAGCCCATCAGGAATCACCTCTACCTTGAGGTGGCAATTTCAACCCTTTTACTTAAACTAAGACAATTTAGGTAAGTTTTATCTTCCACAGAACATATGTTAATACTTAGCTAAAAAATATACATGTCATATGAGTAGACCATGTCAAACAGGTCAAATATCCCCCAAAGTGTTCTCAAATGCTTAAGAAACCCAACTCCCAGTACCAAAAAATGTAGATTATTGTTTTATTAATATAGTATGGCGTGGTACATTGATTGTGCGTGAAATTCAAAACAACAAGCACACAAAAGTGTTGGCAAGTCAACTCGACCTGGTATGTATTAAAAAGATACCCGTTTTGGCCTGTTACCCAACAAGCCTATTTTGCGGCTTCTTCTAACATATCCACATACATTTTGTTACAATAACAAAAAAAATTGAGAGGATATATGGGGATTACTGTCAAGATCAGGTATGCCTGACGAAAGAAAGATCGTGCCATTTGGTCCATACTTGAGTCCGGGGATGGAAGAGGTGGGCGCAGCTGGAACTTTCCGAACGAAACTACTCGTTCGACCTTTACTGGAAGCCATATGTTATCAGTTATCCCCTGAAATGTAAGAACTAATGAATAACACAGCATAACAATTAGCAAATAAGTTCAATTAACTAAAAACCTACAGTAAAAACAGTTGTTGAAGAAGAATGTTACTGTAAATTCCTCCTAATGCAAGTTGCAACTGGTAAGACTCTAATAAATTATTTCATCAAGAATAATTAACCATACCTATAAACCCTTTGTTCAATTTCCCCACAAAAGCAAAATACTTGAATCAAAACTTATAAGCACACAATTAAACGACAACAAAGCAATCAAAGTAGTAAGTAGTAAGCAAATCAAAAGGTAAAATCAATTAAATTGATAGTTGAATGCATAAGGGTAAGAGAGCACCTGAAAGTAAATGAGCAATATCGATGAAGATGAGACGCCGGAGAATCGGAATCGTAAGGTCGGAGTCTGGTTTCCGGCTGCCGGCGGCGAAGAGTGGAAGCGACGAGACAAAGAAGAAGTCTAGTCAAATAATCGATGGTTTATTAGTTACTTTTAAGTTTTAACCCTCTTGTAACATAGAATCTAACTTTAATCAAAACTAAACCCAGGGGATAAAATCTTACGCGTAAACAAGTTATAGGTCAACTTTGCCTCTTTTGCTACTAGAATTGTAGTCACCATCAAAAAGTTGCATAAGTTCTCACGAAAAGGATTGTGGTTAAGTTGTTTACTTGCATTTACAAACTAATCCTATGATCTAATACATTTGTTTACTATTCTTGTTGACTAGGTATTACAATGTAACAATACTTCCTTTTTTGTTGATTCTTGTCCTCGAGAATTGTAGTAAGAAAAATTTACTCGTTATAAAAACAACTTCAGTGTCTCTCAATAGGCTATCCACTTTGGTGTCTAACATTAAATTATGGGTAATTCTTGCTTTCAAACTTTCATACCCATTAATCTTCATCCCATGTCACCGTTGTTGATAGGTTCACACCTCAGAGTACTTGGTTACGTGTTAACATTACGTATGGAGTTAATTACATGATTGATTCATGTGGTTTGCCCATATTATAATATTGGTTTTAACTTTTAAGAAATTACATTATTGGTTCCAACTGTTTGTCAAATCGTAACAATGATGGTCCCTGTAGTGAAGGGCTGTTAGTTTTTTTGGTTAAATTTGTGTAAAATGACCATTTTACCCCCAAACAAAAAAAGTTTTAAAATTTAGGACCCATTTCTCTTATTTAATTAAATTATATATTAATATATATATATATATACACACACGCACACACACACACATATACACATTACCAACATCATCGTCAGTTCACCATCATCATCATCAAAAAACCAAACCACCACTTAGAACCGTAACCCAAACCACCATCCACCATCGTAACCCAAACCACCGTCCACTACCGTAACCCAAATCACCGTAACCTAAACCATCGCCACCACCATAACCCAAACCACCGCTCACTAGTCACCATCTCCGATCAAGTTGGTCTAGTTCTCAAGCCACACCTCCACCGTCCCATAACACAATATCATTATCACCATCATCGATTCCCACATCCACAACCACACCTCCAACGCCTACCGCCACCGCCACACCTCCACTAGCACGCCACTCTTGTCACCAAGTTCGACGACCGGCACACCTCCACCGGCCTGAATTGGGTGCTTCGGTTTCAATTTGGATTCGATCTTCTATCGGGAGATGTTGGTAGCAGGAGAAACAAGAAGGTGAAGGTGACTGATGAAGGTGACATTGGCGGTGTGATGGTTGATTTCCGGTGGTCTAAGGCTGCAGGCGCCACCGATGGGGGTGGATTACTTATGTTGACGGTGGTGGTGTATTGGTGGATGGAGGTGCGGTGGTGGAGAACGGTGAAGATGAAGGGCGGTAGCGGTGGAGGTGTGGCGGTAGAGGTGGAGCCGCGATGGAGGTGAACGGGAATAGTGATTGTGTGAGTATATATGTATGTATATATTGTTTTATTGAATGAAATGGACCCACATATTTTATATATACATATACTAGGCTAAAGTCCCGTGTAACACACAGGTTCAATAAAAAAATATTGTTGTTGTTTAAAAAGGTGTGTAAGTTATAATGTTGTTGATAATATTTTGTATATCGACTTTTATGTATAATTTTTAACATTAGCTATATCTAACATTAGTAGGTTTTCTCTATTAATATTTATACATCTAAATAGTGTATATATGGAATGAAATAAATTTATAAATAAGAACTTTAACTAATAAACAAATTAAATTGAACATGATAAATAATATTTCAAATTCATAAACATCCAAAAATTTATTTGTATACAACATTTGGTGTTTTGTTGGTTATTTTTCCATCATTGTCTAATATTAATAATTTTAACCTCTATCTACTTCTAACTCAGAGATAATAAAATATAGAGCGGATCATTATCCATGTTTAAAAACAAACCAACTATGGATAGCGATTATCATTGGCTCTTGTTTTATTGTCATTGCATAAGATACTGATAACAACAACTGTCTTCTTTGAAATTTAAAAGAAATTCTTTTGTCTGAAGGTGTCAAAGCCAACCGTGGAATAAAAATGTGATTTTCAATATTACTTCCAGATACATCAAAACAATATGTACATATCAAACGAACTCCTATCAAACATAATAATGATAATAACATGACAGTACACATAAAAAGAAAATAAAGAAGTTTAAAAAGTAAAAACATGTAATACATCTTTATAGATTGACTGTTGAAGTAGATCACCTTTAAAAAAATCAAAGTAAAATAATATTAATCCAAAAACACAATTGTAGACAATGATAGGTTAAATCATAATCGCAGAGGATAAAAGTTCAAATATAACAAAAACTAAATACCTTTTGTTGAAGAAAACTTGATAAAACTGAAGCCAAAATGAGAATGTAAATGAAGTCCGTCGAATGCGATATCATCAGACTTTATAAAGACAAATCGCGAGGGTCGTAAACCTGGGATGATTGAGAAATATTTTAAAATCGAGTATGATTTCATTTCCAAATAAAGATACCTATGAATTCCTTCAAACTGGAGAGGAGTCGATTAAAAAGTTACGTGACTTTTGTCAAAATTTGAATATAAATCGAGTATTTAATGAAAAAACACAATCAAAGAACCAATTTCATAGATGAAGAAAACCATAAATGATTTGTACAGTTTCCATTGATGAATTATTTGAAAAAAGAAAAAAATATCAGGTATGATTTAATTTCCAAAAAAAAGATGTGCTTTAATTTAGGGTTAATTTTCAAATTTTCCTTAAATATCTCTTGTATATAAGTTAACTTTTAGTCAAATGAACCTAGACTAACACTAAAAGCAGATACATATTTAGGCGGGAATTGAAAAAAAATAGAGGCTTAAGAGAATGCCATGTGGCACTAAAGTTATTGCTTTATTAATAAATATAGATTATATTTTTAAATTTTGTCTTTTAGTTCAGGGGTATTTTGGTCTTTCACCTTTATTTAACTACGAAACTTTATAGAAGTTAATGTAAGGGATCAACCATGTTGTAAGATTTGGCAATCGTGTAATGAAGTCTATCTTATGTTTAACTTTATCACGTTCTTTTCAATCTTCAATTGATTATTAAATTTTACCTGAATTTTGAATTGTAGTGCCTTCGTCCTTCTTGGTACTTGTGTCTTTCAAGATCTTTCAACGGAAGGGGTAATTGATAAAGGATGAGAATCTAATGACTTTAATATATTTGAACAACCTTTTTATCTAGCATGTTTATGTAACACCCAACCCCTCGTATTTCCAATATTATACGCTTTGCCCACAAAGAGCTCACGGATTTGCTTTTGGTTGCATGGGTGAAAACTTCCCAGGGAAGTCACCATCCCTGGATTGCTGCCACTTGAGCACCTTAACTGTAGAGTTTTCCTCTCATTCACAGCCTATACGCCAAAAACACATTGGTGATATTAGATGCCAGACATTACTTATGAACCAGGAATCTTTCCTGTCTACGGCCGATGTGGGATTTATGTTGGGTGTCACAATCACCCCCCCTTTCGACTCATCTTCTTCGATGAGCCCGAGAACTCACCATTCCTTTTTTATTTTCAAATTTGCCCAATGCGATACCTTGTAAATAATATGTAGTCCAAATCAATCCATTAGGTTTTACTAAAACCCTGAGTGACCCATTTTTTATAGTTTGGGTTAAAATTTTGAGTTGGTTTTATTAGTGAAATAAGGTAATAAAATTTAAGGTTGGTAACATAACGATTAGTAACCTGGATTTATGTAGTTAGAAATGCAAAAATAGGGTAATAAAATCCAAGGTTGGCAATTGTGTAATGAACTCTATCTTATGTTTAACTTTATCACGTTCTTTTCAATCTTCAATTGATTATTAAAGTTTACCTGAATTTTGAATTGTAGTGCCTTCTTCCTTCTTGGTACTTGTGTCTTTCAAGATCTTTCAACGGAAGGGGTAATTGCTAAAGGATGAGAATCTAATGACTTTCATATATTTGAACAACCTTTTTATCTAGCATGTTTATGTAACACCTGACCCCCTCGTATTTTCAATATTATACGCTTTGTCCAGAAGAAGCTTACGGATTTGCTTTTGGTTGCCTGGGTGAAAACTTCTCAGGGAGGTCACCCATCCCTAAATTGCTGCCACTTGAGCACCTTAACTGTAAAGTTATCATCTCATCCACAACCAATACGCTCAAAATACGTTAATGATATTAGAGGCCAGACATTACTTATGAACCAGGAATCTCTTTTGTCTACGGCCGATGTGGGATTTATGTTGGGTGTCACAATCACCCCCCCTTCTTTAGACTCATCGTCCTCGATGAGCCCGAGAACTCACCATTCTTTTTTTTATTTTCAAATTTGCAATGCGATACCTTGTAAATAATATGTAGTCTAAATCAATCCATTGGGTTTTACTAAAACCCTAAGTGACCCATTTTTTATAGTTTGGGCTAAAATTTTGAGTTGGTGTTTTTAGTGAAATATGGTAATAAAATCCAAGGTTGGTAACACAACGATTAGTAACCTGGATTTATGTAGCTTGTTTCATATAACTTGAATCCAAGACCTTAAGAACACATAACAACAATTTTACTAGTTGCTCCAAAACCCATCATCAAAACACATAACACACGTTCATTGATTTTTAATTATAGGCAAATTGAAATTTAGTAATCTAAACTATTACCTCTTGATCGATAATAATCTATACTATTAATTTGGCCGGTAACACTCCCAACTTTTAATTTTATAAACAACAGCCCATTGATATAACTTTCAAAATTTTACGCTCGATTTGTATCTATTTTAGACTCAATGTAGCTTGCGTGTTCATTTTGTTCATAATTATTGTTGCGAACCAAATCGAGTCCAAATCAAATGTAGAAAATTAAAAAAATATGTTATTGGGATTGTTGTTGGTAAAAAAAGTGAAAGTTGGGAGTATTACTGGCCAAATTGATAGTATGGATTATTATCGACCAATAGGTAATAGTTTGAATTATTAAAATCCAATTTGCCTTAATTATTTGCATTATTCAGAACACTTTTAAAACTCTCAACAATGTCATGGAGAAAACCACCAAACAATTTCAAATAGTCTATGATTTATTAAACAGAATTCATGCATCCACACTTCAGATCCATACAAACACACCCAAAAAATGTGAAAAAAAAACAGCATAGATTCTTGACTAAAAAGAAACCAAATCCTTGTGCATCAAGCCATTGGCAAATAGTTTGCAAAACAACTTGGCAAAGCAGCAGCAGAAGTGACACTGGTGTTTCAGGTCTAAGAGCTGTAGGAGCTTTCTCCTGATGATGAGCTAGTTTCTTGCTGAACGCGTTTCATCTCCTCATATGCCCATTCAAGACCAGGGCAGTAATGGACCGGAGGATTAAATCGAATATCCTCAATGTTATCTGGCAAGAACGCTCCGTTTTCAATTAGAAACCTGATTGCTCTCCTGTTTCTTTCTTTTGCAGCAGTGTGAAGTGGAGTCCCTGTGTTCAAATTATATAGATTGGTTAAAGTGGAGTAAACTACATCTAGAGGACACAAAATGAGCAGATTGGGTAGTGGGTAGGGTTGGGCTGATCTCTAACATTTCTGTCTTTTTGGTTTTTTTCAAGTTTTATGAACTAAGGTATTGAACATTTTCAATACCAAGTTCGTTAAATCTTACACCATTGACCTGTCGGGAAAAAAAAGTAAAAACGGTAGAAGTTGCAACCTCTAATATTAGTATTTAACATGTGGTGCTGCAATTTGAATGTTTCGAGATGAATGAACTCGATGTGAATAAGAAAGTTACAAAGATAGCATCAAGAGGTGGGGAAATGTGCTAGCCAGGCAGAAGAGGTAATGGGTCAAAAGTCAAAACATGTAACTTTTTAGCATAAATTGAATCTGCAGGACATGCAAATACCATTTGTCATTCCTTTTTGAGTTCTAACAGTAATCAATATGTTATAAATGATAATATCAAACATTATTGTGCAGTAATAGTGTAATACTTTTTTTCTAAAAATTGTTTTAAAAGGTTTTAAGCATTTTGAAAATAGTTTGTGCTGCTTTTGACTTGTTGAATCGTTGAGGAAAAAACACTATTTACCTACATACAGGTCGAAACTACAACCTCTAATAACATCAGCAAACAAGTTTTCCATGCAAGAACACTAAAGTTATTTGAAAATAAGGATATTGTTACTTACAGCCACATGCGCCTTTGGTCCGAGCATCGATATTGGCACCACGCTCAAGAAGTTCATCCATAACCTTTATGTGACCTCCCTTGGCAGCAAGATGGAGAGGCGTGAGGCCATGAGATTTTGGGCCCAGTGCTGCTACATTTGCATCCATTCCTTCATCAAGGAGCCTTTTTACCTGCCACAAGCCCACAAGAAAAAAACCCAAATCTCAAAATAAGCACAAAAACCAATCAATATTGATTTAGCTGTGATGGATGTACATATAAATATATAATACTGATTCAATAGGTATTCAGATTTTTCCAAACTAAAACCGTTGGCTGAGTGGATTCAAATTATAGATATGCAGTGTGTAATCATGAATCTATACTTCATATTCGATCATTGGAAGTTTGAAAAACAGCAAGCCCAATCGCCAAATTATATCAGCTTTATATGAGGCCCTAAAGCACAACTAAATATAGTTTCCATCCTGTTTATGGAACCTATGAAATCAACAAATAAAAATCATGTTTGGTAAACTACATTGCCAATCGTAGATGTGTAATAGAAGCAATGACACCCTACATTGGAAGGATATGGGTGTACCATACAAGGATAATAGAGCTTGGGTACACTAAAAGAAAACAAATAAGAAAAGAGCCTATCTAATTCCTAGATAAAATACTAAAGAGAAATACACACTAAGATATAAGTATTAGGAAAATATCACTTTCACTTGTTGTAACATAATTATTCAAACTATCAGGAAAAAAAAACAAAAAAAAAAACAAACCACACTTGTGATTTCATATACATGAGTATTATCATAAAAGAAGGCTATTTAATATTTCACAGATTAGATATGTAACTACACGCTAAAATACAAGTATTATCATAATATCACTTCTATTTCATGTGTTGTCAAGTTTATTCTTGTTCATGACAATAAAGCTCAACTGCTCAAGTTTGTTCTCCATTTTAGCCTTTGATTTTAATACTCAAAATTGTGAAAATCTATTTTTAATGTAGATGCCTCTACGACAGACCAAGAATACTTCTTGCATATCAAGATTTTCACAGCCTTGTGAATTAGGATCAACTATCCAGGAAAGAGGTGATGCACATGAAATGAACACCCCACACTAACCTCATAGAACCACACATGTTAAGCATCCAATGCAGCATCTTGGCAAGGATAAAAGCATCCCTAAATCCTTCGACAAACAAGTGGCCATACCAATGGCATTGAAAAAAGAAACTAAATAAAGATGGGCTTAAGCAGGGTCCATCATACCAAAAAGTTACTCCAGGCTTACTAAGAGAAGCGGGTGTCAGCTTCATAAGATGGTATCACAAAAAAGTGTTGCAGGCTAAGTTAATTTGTGTACACCTTTATATCCTCAAACTAGACTGGTTTCCATTGAAATCAACTATATTCATGATATAGGTAAACAATGCTTCCCAGAATTCACAAAAGTTCCTAAGCTACAATGTCAAATTCTGACTGCAAAATACTCCAATCAAAATGTAGTTAAGGTGACATCACAGTTGAACTTCCAAATAAAAACTAGAGAAACAACCAAAATCAGATAATCAATTATAAGTCTTTAACTCTAAACAGCATCCCTAATATCCTATCTTTATCCATATAACTTTATCAAGCCTGTGAGCATAGGCTGCATATCATATGACACCTCAAATCCACATTCATATATGTCTAGATTGATGTCAAACTTTCAGAAAAGGTATCCCCTACAAGACAAAATACAATGCCAGAACTAGAAAGTAGATATCAAAACTTTAAACACATTGACAAATAAGAAAACTTCTTCAGTTTATATGCATTCACCTCCTTAAGGTCTCCCTTTCGAGCACCAACGTGAAGATTTGTCCAGCCCCTGTCGTCTCTATCATCCCCAGAGCAATTAGAGCGCATGCTGTAAGAACGCTTCATGCGCCTGCGATTACAACTCGAAGGCAAGAAGTAATCTTGAGTCATTCCTCCAATTTTCAGTTTAATCTTTCAAATACACCCAAAATCAAATAACCCTTTTTGCAGCCAAATTAACTAATTACAATCGCTTTCGGAAAAAAAACGAAACCCTAACAGCGTCTCAAAACTGAAGGATTAGCCATATTAGCGAGAGAGATGATTAGCCATATTGTACGGAGCAAAAGGATTCAAGCCAGGGCCAAACACACGGAGATTCACAAGCTTAATCAGGAGCAACGAAAGCGGTGACGATGATCGAATGGTGGGGATGTTAAACATTACTAACAGATCGGCCAATAGAACCTGATTGATGATGATGATAATGTAAATAAGAGAAGAATCAAAGGAAATACGGTATGATGTTGGGTGTGTTTGGTGGTTTCATGGATGAATTGCGAATGTGATTGGATCGATGATGAACACAAACAAAACCCTAGAATTTGGAAAGATGGTGATTGGAAAGAGAGATTCAGGCGTTTGTGCTGATTGGAAAAGTATGTTCGTGTGGGGATTTATAGGTCTTGACTTCGGGACACCAATACGATTCTTTTATGGATGTGACCCTATTCCTAGGGCTGCCGCTTGGTACGCAAATAAGCTGAAGTAGGCTCGGTTCATGACGGCTCGGTTTAGCTCGTTTGTTAGCTTGGCTCGGTATGGTTTGGATTATTTTACTTGTAATATTATATATATATATATATATATATATATATATATATATATATATATATATATATATATATATATATATTACATATATTATTGCATTTGCTTATTTGTTAAAAATATAATATTTTTAACTATTTCTTATGTCAAAGTATTTAATCACAATGTTTGTATTGGATCGTTTCATGTGATTCTTCTATATTTTTATATATTTGAATGAATTATTCAAACATACTTTCAATTTACTATAAGAACTGTTGATGTTATGTGGTATTATGGGTTTTGTTCGTTCGATTTAGATAATAATGAAGTTATTTGCATTTTGTTGAAGTTGGACTTAATTTCTTTGAACTAATTAATCTTTTTGAAACTTGATGTAAATCGATTATGAGTTGTGTAGTATTTTGGATTTATTTTGCATTTGATTTTTTAATTGTGTTTATGAAATTAAAACCGAGCCAAAACGAGTCGGGCGAAACCAGCTCGGTTAAAATCAAGCCAAGCTCGAGCCTAGATTTCCTGCTCAGTTTTAAAGCCGAACCGAATCGAGCCGAACTGGCTTGGTTTAAATTCAAGCCGAGTTCGAACTTACCCTGGCTCGGCTCGATTTGGCTCATGAACAGTGTAGAGAATTTCAATAAGATGATCGATAACTTGAGCTCGCAAGTCGCTTTCAGATTGAAACTATTTTGGTTCACACCAAAATTTTAATCGGATAAAACTCAAGTTTAGAAATCGAAGTATGAATTCGTGTGTTTCAAGATCGTGAACTAGAAGAGAAGAATAAGAAGAATGATCAATTTTGTACAGATTCGAAATATTTCATGGTTGGGGTAATTGCCTTCGGCAGTTTTCCGCATGTAATTTTTACTGATTTAACCATCAAGTTTCACATGTGAAATTTTAGGAAAATTAAATTTTCATGCATTTTTAGTAAAAGCAATATTTACTAGCCAATGGCTCTGCGCCTTGGACCCCGCTACCAGAGGCGTTGCCCCCTTGGAACCCGCATACTTATGAGGTATTCTATATCAAAAATCATAATAGACTCAAACAAATGTGCGCTCCACACCTCCTAACTTGTTTGATGGATATTTTGATCACATTGGTTATTAGTCAATCTAATTACACTATAATATATAACATTCCTTTCAACTAAAATAAACTCACACAAATTACAAACTTATGCATAAATGATATTCGAATATCAAGGTGTCACTATGGATTGAACCCTTGCTATTCATAGTGAATACATAAAGATGATACACGCAAAAGTTTACATACTTATATATTCTTACTTGATTCTATATTTTACTAGCCTTGTTTCCTTATCCTTTATAAGCATATCAAAGCCAAGTCCAAGCTTCTTGAAGCAGCTAAACTTCATGCTCATATAGGCAGATCTTTTCCTCTTGCACTAGCATATGTAATTTTTCAAAAGAACTATTAAGAAGGTAGACTTCAACCTCTCAACTTGCAGGCCTGAACACATACCTTGGGATGTACTACTAATGTGTTCCAATCGCTAGATGTTAAGCTTTCCATATTGAATTTGGCATCTAGGGTTATACTAGATAGGAATTAGATATCTTAACATGAGAGATTTTAGATGGACCTCAATCCCATCCCCAAAGCCGACTTATGCACAAGATCTCTATTTAATCCTTTGGTAAGATGATCGACTAAATTATGTCGAGCTCTCACAAACTCCACAGATATCACATCATGCATAATAAGCTCACGAATCATGCTATGTCTAACACCTAAGTGTCTAGACCTGCCATTGTACACTTGACTGTAAGCCTTAGCCAAAGTTGCTTCACTATCACATCTAATTGATATTGGTGATATCGTTTTCGGCCACAATGGAATTTCATAACTTAAATTTCTTAGCCATTTCAGCTTCTTTAGCTGCTGCTGCTAATGCCACAAACTCAGATTCCATTATTGAGTTAGTGATGCAAGTCTGTTTCCTTGATGCCCAAGAAATGGCACCTCCCTCAAGTAGAAATGTCCATCCACTTATGGAAGAATGGTCTTCCATATTGGTAATCCAACTTGCATCTTAATAACTTCAATAATAAAAGCAAATCTAGAATAAGTTAAACCATAATTTATGGTTCCTTTCAAGTACTTAAATACTCGATTGATAGCTTGCCAGTGGTGTGAACTAGGATTACTAGTAAATCTACTAAGCTTTCCAACAGCATAGGCTATATCAGGCTTAGTGCTAATCATGACATACATGAGACTCCAATAGCTTTTGAGTATTCAAGTTGAGATAGCGCAATACCTTTACTAGGTAAAAGCTTAAGATTTGGATATATAGGAGTGCTTACAAGAAAACAGTCTTTGAAGTTAAATTTCTTCAAAATCTTCTCAATATAATGAGATTGAGAATTGAAATACCATTGTTCCAACACTTGATCTTTATACCAAGGATCACTTCAGCCTCCCCCATGTCTTTCATAGTAAACTTAGATGACAAGAATTCTTTAGTTTTATCAACTTGACGTTGGTCAATACCAAATTTTAACATGTCATCTACATATAAGAAAATTACAACTTCTTTATAAAAAGTGTCAAACTTGCTATATACACACTTGTCTGCTTGGTTTAGCACAAAACCATTAGACAACATAACATCATCAAACTTTTGATGCCATTGTGTTGGTGCTTGCTTCAGATCATATAAAGATTTTATGAACTTACAAACTTTATTCTCATTACCAGGCCTAACAAAGCCTTTAGGTTGTTTTATGTAAATCTCCTTATCCAATTCACCATTTAAAAATATAGTTTTCATATCCATTTGGTGAATCACAAGATTCTGTATAGCTGAAAGTGCTAATAACAATCTAATAGTAAAAATCCTAGCAATAGGAGCATAAGTATCAAAGAAATCAATACCTTCTTTCTGTCTAAAACCTTGGATAACCAATCTAGCTTTAAACTTATCTATGCTACCATCCACCTTCATTTTGTTTTTTAAGATCCATTTACACCCTAATGATTTACATCCAGGAGGTAAATCAGCCAACTTCCAACTATTATTTTACATAACGAAATCCATCTCATCTTGGATTGCTTCTTTCCTAAATGCAACATCTATAGAAGCCATAACTTCATTTGGTCTAGGTATAGAAGTAAATCTTTTTTCACCAAATATTGCATCTTTGGACTCTATAACTGAGTTTACAGATACATAATCATTAGGTTCTAAGACACAAAATCTATAAGCCTTGAAATACTGAGCATATCCAATAAAGATGCAATCTATACCTCTTTCATCTAAAGTTTTTGTTTTAGGTTTGGTAAGCCTCACTACAAATTTACATCCCCAAAATTTAAGATAACTCAAGTTTGGGGGCTTTTTGTACCAAAGTTCATAAGGGGTAGTCTTATTCTTTTTATTAGGAATTCTTTTCAATAGATAACAGGCTGTTAACATTGCGTCACCCCAAAATCCTTCACTCAAAACTGAATAGGACAATATGGAATTAACCATTTCTTTCAACGTTCTATTCTTTCTTTCTGCTACACTATTTTGTTGTGGTATATAAGGAGCTGCAGTTTGATGTATTATACCAGTGGGTTAGAAATATGCCGGATCATAATACTCACCTCCTCTATCAGTACGAAAAGTTTTAATCAACCCATTTTGATAAAGCTCTACCTCTTGTTTATAAATTTTTAATTTTTTAAGAGATTCATCCTTAGCATGCAATAAATATATATAACAATATCTAGAGGCATCATCAATAAACATAAAGACATACTTTTTATTACCTAAACATAGGGTGGCATGCAAATCACATAAGTTACTATATATGAGATCTAAAACTTTACTTTCTCTATTAACATCTTTAAAAGGTTGTCTAGTTATCTTAGTCAACATACATGTCTTGTATTTTTCATTGTTCATGTCAAAAGCAGGGATAAACTCATTTTAGACATATCTTTTAGCATTTTGTAATGAACATGTCCTAGTCTAGCATGCCGTAATTCTAATTTGTTTATATTATTACTAGAAGTAGTTGAAACCATACAAGAAGATTCATTACCAAAAGAAATATCCAAATTTAACATAATCATTACATAGATAACCAATCCAACAAAAGTACCATGTCTTGACAAGATATACTTGTCACTTTCCAACACTTGTTTGTAACCACAATTATTTAAGACAATACCAGACAACAGATTCATTAGAATCCCAGGTACATACAACACTTTATTTAATACTAAATATTTTCTAGAAGTAAACACAAGCTTCATATTATTACTAGAAGTAGTTGAAACCGTACAAGCAGATTCATTACCAAAAGAAATATCCAAATTTAACATAATCATTACATAGATAACCAAATCCAACAAAAGTACCATGTCTTGACAAGATATACTTGTCACTTTCCAACACTTGTTTGTAACCATAATTATTTAAGACAATACCAGACAACAGATTCGTTAGAATCCCAGGTACATATAACACTTTATTTAATACTAAATATTTTCTAGAAGTAAACACAAGCTTCATATTTCCTAGTCCCTTAATTGGTTCGGTTGTAACATTGCCCATTTTTAATAATGATCCATCTTCAATTGGTTGAATGTCTTTGGACCAACAAAGATCTTTACACACATAACTAGTTGCTCTCAAATCAACCCACCAAGCAGCATCATCATCCTGCACATAAAATGTTTTAGAAATTAGTGATACATAATTCTCACCCGAATTATAATTTGGGACTAAATTTTGACCTTATTGCTTTCCTGGATCCTTAGATCCACTTGGACCAGCATCATTCTTTCCTTTACCAGCTTGACAATCCTTCTGGAAATGTCAAGGTTTGCCACACTTCCAACACGCTAACTTTGGCTTCTTGTTGGGGCCTTTGTCGTTGTTACCTTTAAACTTTCATTTGCCTTTAAGCTCGTTGGCATTCTTGGACGACTCACCTTCTTCCACCATGTTCACTTGTGAAGGTCCAGCCATATTTTTATCCTTAACTTTGTCACCCTCTTGACCCCTCAAGGACTCTTTAATTCTAAAATGACTACCAAGTTGGATCAAACTCAGTTCCTCCTTCTTATGTTTCAAAGTATGTTTGAAATCTTTCGAAGAAGGAGGCAATTTGTCAATGATACTAGAAACCAAAATGTATTCATCCATCTTCATATCATGTTGAACAAACGGTCCCAGAATCCTTAACATTTCATTGTATTGTTCCATGACTGGCCTTGAATCCACCGTCTTGTAATTATTAAAATTACTAACTAGAAATTTGTTACTAGAAGAATCTTCTGCCATGTATTTGGATTCAAGGGAATCCCTCAGTTCTTTTGCAGATTCAACATTTTGATAGGTATTAAACAAAGAATCAAACACACCTTTTAACATGTGACCACAACAGATGTAGTGTAAGGATCTAGCCTTTATGGATTAGAATATCAAGTGAAAAGCAAAAACTCAAATTATACGAGAAGTACAAGAAAGCGAGAACTCCAACATAATGGATAATATTGTCATCGCGCGAAAACTTAGAGTTGCCGCGCGAGAACTTGATGTTCTCGCGCGAGAACATCTGGATAGTATTTATAGATGTTTTTCCTTTGTATTTCATTATGTGTGTTTATTTTTAAAGGTGCTCTGAGGGTGAGAGAGCAAAGAGATGTGTGATAGGCCACCCGAGGGGGAGCTCACCTCGGGTGGATCGAGCTTAAACGACTAAACTCCTTTGGTATTGTAATCATTTGATTAATAATATTCGATTGAGATTGTTTAATGAGACTTTAAGGTGTATTTTCATTTGCATAAGGTTTAAATATTCATGAAATAAAATCTACCTAGGGAATAGATAATGGCCATAACTAAGACACAACTATATTTATGTGATTAAGGTGTTATGAATTCTAAAGATTGAGGAGATACTATGTACACATGATTATAGAATGTAAACACCTTGTTTAAAAGAAAGCCAAACCATCCTAAATGTGAGTTAATAATGTTATGATACATGCATTTTTAAATGATAAAGTCTTGTGTTATGCTTTGCATATGTGACATATAGACTTTATACATTGATTATAACAGTATCACTATATTCATCGCATCGTGCCACTAGTTATTAAGACCAGATGAGTGGAATGCCTTGGCGGCGTAATGCATAAGGCTTGAAAGGCAGATGGTCCTAGCAATAAAACGTAAAACTAAGATATATGCAAATGTTCAAATATGTGCGCATAGAAATGAGCTCATGCATGAAGATGATATTAATTTGGGAAAACATTTTGAACTGATATTAACTCACTAACATTTCCAAGTGACGTATGTTTTGTTTCAAATAATGTAATTTAGGTGAAACCCTAGGGAAAAGGGTAAGTTGGTGTAAGCTTGGCAAGGTAGGTTTAGCGGAAAGTTTTTTGAGTTATAAAAATGTTGTTTGATTATAATCATATTAATGTTTTAAATAATAATTTTGTTTTTTTGTTTCTGCTGTTAAGCGATACCAACTAGTCACGAGGTAGGCCCCATCCTGAGTGGGGGTGTGATCTTAGAGATGGTTATAAATCACCTAATCATTTACTTATGTATGATAGGATACAATGGTACACAAGGGTAAAGGTAAAGGGTATTTTAGCTCTAAAACCCCCTAACACCCTAGTATTTGATAAGGACCCATGTGATGTGATTAAACTTGATTAAAAAGGATCATTAAGGGATAAATCTAATAAATCCCCTTCACCCTACACCTTATGCCCAAGAATAAGAGGGCATACCCCTCTCCCTCTCTTCGATCAGCCACCAGAAACACAACCACCGCCGCCCTTTCGATTAATCGTAAGAACCTGATTTCAACTAGTAACCATAAACCCACAACCCATCACAGGCCTAGAATTGCACCCCATCTAGTGGTTGCAGATCCTGTTACCTGAATTGGTACATGATCTAGTATTTACATTAACCGCCAAGGTATATGTTGGATCTACAAAGGCTGGTGCAACCAAAACCAAAACACTTAGACAATTTTGGTACAACTTGTAAAGGTCTTCCGAAGCTAAGTACAAAACTTCCGAAGGCAAATTGAGTTCTTTCGAAGGCAAAGACATAACTTCCGAATCATGTCTGAAGGATCTACCAAAGGAAAACTCTAGCTTCCGAAGACAAAGTCTTATCTCTTCCGAAGTTCAAGACTTGGAAGAAATCAAGACAACAACTTCCGAAGTATGAAGTTATGAAGAAGTCCTCAAGCCTCGAAAGAAGTAGCCTCTTCCGATGTATAAGTGGCTTTGGAAGAACAAGTTCTTCAGAAGCCAATTACCTTCAGAAGAAACTACTATGAACCAGTGGACATAAGTATGGCCCTTCTGAGACTCCGCTACAAGTCTCTGAGATACTGCATGGCGCTTTTCCACGCCCATGTAGTTGACCATACTTTATTTCACTATTCACCTTTTATCAGTTAGTACAATTACTAACTTTAGTTGGTGACAAAAGGTAAGTCATGGACATGTCATGACTACCTTATCTTAGATAATACTTTATCTAAGATACCTTAACTTTAGCATTATAGTATCTGCTTTAATCATAGGTTTCCAGCTGGTATCAAAGTATATCCAGCTGTAGGATCTAGTATATATAGTTTCTCATTGTAACTCTTGTAATATGCTTGTAAGAGTCTTGTAATACTTTGAGCTGAGAAGTAATATATACAAGTACCTTGAAAATTATTTTCTTGTGTTCTTTGTTACTTAGTATATTATAATCAACTCTTAGAAGGGATTCTGCATCATCATCTGAACCGAGTGTGTTTCAAGTGAGTTTGAGAGAAAAACAAAGTGTTTAGTGACAAAAACCGATCCTGTAATTGGTATCAGAGCTTTTTAAGCTCTTGATTGTGAGATCTTACCATCCAAATCAACCTGTTTTTCACTCCTCCTTTTACCACACTCAAAAATGGCCCTCAACCAAAAGTCTGAAGTTGAGATGGGGACGATGACTAAAGCACCTATCATCACCCCTGAAAACTTTAGATCATGGAGCAGATGCATGGAAGGCTTCATCAGATATCAAGATAGCAAACTGTGGCAATCTATTGTCAATGGTCCTTACAAACGAAAGGTGGCAGCACCAGGTGGAAACGGTGCCATGATAGAGAAGGCTGTAGAAGATTACTCTGATGAAAACCGGAAGAAGCTGGACATTAATAGTAATGACATGACTGTTCTGATGATTGTCATACCCAACTCCATCATGATGGGGTTCGAGCATTGCAAGTCAGGTAAAGAACTGTTTGATGCACTATCTCAGATGTACTCCAGCTCTAATGACTCCAAGAAAGATTCCCTGAAGCAACAGTTCGAGAACTTCACTTATATTGCTGGAGAGACCCTCAGCCAACAATACTTCAGGTATATGGATCTTATTTCCTCCCTTCAGTCTGTGGGAATTGCCCTTGAATTGAGAGATCTCACAAGAAAGTTCATGAGTGCACTCCCAAATGAGTGGGCGTTCTACTATGTCTCTATCAAGAGGACAGAAAATCTGAACTCCCTCACCATGATTGAACTTTATGGCATCCTTGATGGATACCGTTTAGAGATGGAGAACAAGAAAGGCCACCAGATGAGCAGACCCTCAAGCCTTCTTTCTAGCAACGCTTTAATGGTTGCTGAAGGCTCAAGACCAACCCCACCTTAACAGTACCTGACATACACCCAGCAGCCATCCTGTTCTTCTAGGCCATACATCACATTCCCTAAGACTCCAAGGTCTCAACAGGCTCAACAAAGTTCCTTTCAGGACAGTTGTGCTTTTGTCTCAGGAAATGGGCACTCTAGTGACTATCAGTATTGCTTTGATGATCTAGAGTGTTTCAGCCCAGATGATGTGGAGTATGTGTACATAGTCCAACAAATGGCTCTGTTAACCTATAGAGCGAAGAAGTTCTTCAAGAGAACTGGAAGGCAGTTTCCCCAGAACCTAACTAACAGCAAGTTTGGGTTTGACAAGACAAAGGACAAATGTTACAACTATAACCAACTTGGTCACTTTTCCACGAAATTAAAGGCTCCGAAGTCAAATTCGGGAACCCCATAGGCCTTCACACATCCCTCTACACCAAAAGCTATTGGAAAGTCAACTGAGACAGCTGGTGTGGCTCAAGAAGTTGATTGGAGCTTCATGGTACAGGATGTGACTCCTGCTCAAGCACTCATGGCTAGAACAGATGATAACAAGGTATATGAACATCTCTGTACTCCAGCTTGCATTGCTAAGGTTAAGTTATATCAAGACTACAATATGGAAATTAAATCCGATATTAAGTCTTTAAATATTTCATAATCTGATTTAAAAGGGCTGAATCTGACTATCACAATAAAATTGAAGAGTTAGAGAAAACTGTGTCCTTGTTAAAACATGAACATATAAATTACAAGACTCAAATCAAGGTTTAATATCCAAATTATCTGAGGCTCAAGCCAAGCTTGTCACAGCTGAGGCTCAAGCCAGGAAGCATGCTATCTCTGAGCAAAACTTCCAAGCCATTCTTGCATCATCCTCTCACTCAAAACTTTATTATAAAAAAAGGTGGGTTGGGAACCAATAAAATTGCTTCTCCACATTCTTGTGAGTCTATTAGACAACCAAGGTGTGGTACTAAAGAGCAAGAGGTTCCATCGGCTGACCCACCTTCCTATGAGTCAAAGAGTGATGCAACTATGGAGACCATCACAGGGAAGAACCAGGTAATTTTACCCATTTCTACCAGTGATGATCAACCCCTGACCACCAAAGCCAGAAGAAGTCGAGCTAAGGCAGCTAGAAAAACTGCCAAGAAAGTGGCTGAGTTCAAGTTGAAGATAGACCCAAAACAAAAGGGTGTGTTCATCTCAGCTAGATTCCAGGTGGTAGGAAACTCTGATTCAGGAAAGGAGTGTAGTACCAGCACTCATGTCCTACCAAGGATCAGAAGTTAAAGGGAAAGATTGCTGATGAAGAAAAGAAGAACAAGAAATAGCAATCCTCAAGTTCCCAGAAGATTAACATTGCCTGCATAATGTGTGGTCTGCAAAACCACATGGCCAAAGATTGTTATTACAATCTTGCTAGCACACATTATGCAAATAATTTTAAAAAGAAAGGAGTCATGGAAGGTTTCACATTTGGACCTTATTATATGGTTCAAGTGATGAAGAAAGGAAAGCTTGTCTCGGAAGCAAAGTTGCTTTCAGAAGAATATCATTCTTCCGAAGGGAAAATTACTTCGGAAGACAAGGTTAAGAAAACTCATAAGAACAAGAGAGCTCCTTTGAGACCTTCCGAGAAAAAGACTGCTTCGGAAGAAAAGGTAGTGAAGGTTTCTTCCGAAAAGAAAGAATCTTCGGAAGAATGCCAAGCTGCATAAGCTTCAACAAGCTCATCTACTATGATCAACCAAGGGATGGAATGGAAGATAAAAAAAGATGTTGCACCCCAAACCACTTCTTCAAAGACATCCATTAAACCCCCATGCATAAACTTTGGTTCAATTATATCACTATCATTAGAAGAACCCAAGACCAACAAGGCTTGAGTTTCCATCAAAACTAATCATCTCATCTTATGTGCAGGGACATTCATTTGACAAGAATAGCAATGTATAGATTGTGGATAGTGGATGCTCCAGGCACATGATATGGAACAGATCTCTCCTTTAATAATTTCAATATTTTGATGGAGGTCCTGTCCAGTTTGGAGGTGAAGTCGGAGGATATATTTCTGGCAGAGGGAGTATATCCAATGGTAATTTAAAAGTTGACAAAGTAGACTTTGTCAAACAGCTTGAACATAACCTATTAAGTGTTTCTCAGTTTTGTGATCAAAAGCATCAAATGCTTTTCACAAAACATGAGTGCATTATCCTCAGACCCGGGATGACAATTCCTCAAGAATTGGTGCTTCTTAGATCTCCCAGGAAAGGGGATATGTACAAGCTTGATAAGAACATTGCTTCCCCACTGGGTGAAGTATCATGCTTTCTTTCCAAAGCTGATGGTGATGAGTCAACACTATGGCATAAACGAATGTGTCATGTCAATTTTAAAACAATGAATAAATTGGTTAAAAATAACTTGGTACACGATTTGGCTAAAAAGGAATTTTTCTGCAAAGATAACTGTGTTGCATGCCTGAAAGGGAAGCAACACAGGGCATCTCATAAATCCAAAGTTGTTAACTCTATCACCACTCCATTACACTTATTGCACATGGATCTGTTTGGTCCCACAAGTATAATGAGCATTAGAAGGAAATCATACTGCCTTGTGATTGTTGACGATTTTACAAGATTTACATGGGTATTCTTTTTAAGAACTAAAGATGCAACTGCTAAAACTTTAAATATTTTATTCTTAAAATAGAAAATCAAATTGATTACAAGGTTAAGATAATTAGAAGTGATCAAGGGACTGAGTTTAAGAATCAAGTTCTTGACTCATTTTGTAACTCAAAAGGGATTGCCAGACAATATAGTGCTCCTAGAACTCCTTAATAAAATGATGTTGCTAAGAGGAGGAACATGACACTTATTGAGGATGCTTGGACCATGTTAGCTGATTCAAAGTTGCCTCTAACATTCTGGACAAAGGAGTCAACACTGCATGCTATATGCAGAACAGGGTTCTTGTAGTTAAGCCACATGGAAAAACCCCTTATGAGCTATGGAACAAGATGCCACCGTTCATTGGCTTTATAAGGTCCTTTGGAAGCAGGTGTACAATACTTAACACAAAGAACAATTTGGAAAAGTTTGCTGAAAAGTCGGATGATGTTATCTTTGTTGGATATTCCTCCAACTCTATTGCTTATAGAGTTTATAACATTAAAAATCAACAATCTGAGGAATCTTCCAACATTGTTGTTAATGAGCACACTCCTTGTGTTAGGGGGAATGGCCCTGATCATATCTTTGATTTAGAATTGTTTCCAAACTATTCTAAACCCTCTTGTGAGAATGTTTTAGCTGGAACAGGTACTCAAAGTGATTCTGATGAAGACCAACTGTTTGAGTTACCCAGACCTCTTCCAAGTTCTCCAAGAGTTGCTGCAAACCAAGCTCCCACTATTGGCAGATCTGATAGCATAACTATCTCAAGAGATAGTGGAGCTTCAACCAGTGGTCCACCTAGTGAGCCTCAAAACTCATCTGGTGACACTGCACAACACCAAGCTGATGGAAGTAGCATTTTGAAGGAATAGACAACTGTTAATGCTGCTTCACAGCCAACAAATGAGGATAGTGTTTCTCATTCATTCAATCAGTCCTCATTGAATGAGTTTGAAACAATAGTTGGTCCAAGTGTTCAAGCTCCTGAGCAAAATATATCCAATCTGGATCTATCTTTGCAATTGGAGGAGATCCCTAGACTTAGGATTCACAACACTCATCCAGCTGAGAATATCATAAGGGAAGTCTCTGAAGGTGTGACACCAAGAAGACAAACTCCCAAGGGGAATGTCTGTTTGTACTCATGCTTTTTATCCCAGATGGAACCCAGAAGGTTGAAGATGTCTTGAAAGATGGTAGATGGGTTGAATCAATGCAAGAGGAATTGCTTCAATTCAAAAGACAAAAGGTTTGGAACCTATGTCCGCTACCATCCGGTCAAGTACCAATAGGCACCAAATGGGTTTTCAGGAACAAGAGAGATGATAGAGGCTTGATTATCAAGAATATGGCAAGACTGGTAGTTTAAGGATACACTTAAGAGGAGGGATTGATTATACTGATGTCTTTGCACCTGTTGCAAGACTTGAGGCAGTTAGGATCTTCCCTGCTTATGGTACATCCAAGAATTTTACTGTCTACCAGCTTGATGTCAAGTGTGCCTTTCTATATGGGGATATAGATAGGGAAGTCTATGTGTGCCAGCCTCTAGGATTTGAAGACCTACAACACCCTGACTATGTGTGCAAACTGGATAAAGCTCTATATGGGTTGCACCAGGCACCTAGGTTGTGGTATGAGACATTGTCTCAGTTTCTCCTGAAGAATGATTACACTAGAGGTACCATTGACAAGACTTTATTCATAAGGAAGTCAGAGAAAGACATTTTGCTCGTTCAAGTCTATGTTGATGACATCATATTTGGTTCCTCAAATGACCAAATGTAAAGACTTTGACAACATCATGAAGAAGAAGTTTGAGATGAGTTCCATGGGAAAAATGGACTTTTTTCTTGGAATTCAGGTGAAACAGATGAAGGAAGGGTTCTTTATCAATCAATCTAAATATGTCAATGACATTTTAGAAAGATTCGATATGAAAGATTGTAAGCCAGCCAAGACACCTATACCAAGAAACCACAATCTTTGTCCTGACTCTGAGGGGGAGGATACTGATCAACATTAGTATAGGGCAATTATTGGTTCTCTGATGTATCTCACAGCAAGTAAACCTGATATCATGTTTGCAACTTGCATCTATGCAAGATATCAGGCTGCTCCAAAGGTGTCTCACCTAGTTGCGGCCAAGAGAATCCTCAGATACTCAAAGGAGCATCTATTTGGGTCTCTGGTATCCAAGGAACAACAAATTTTAATCTCTATGGCTGTTCTGATTGTGACTATGGTGGCTGCAATATCAACAAGAAATCAACATCAGGTGGTTGTCAATTTCTTGGTAGAAGGATCATCTCATGACAATGCAAAAAGCAATCCTGTGTTTCAGCATCTATTGCTGAAGCTGAATACATTGCTGCTGCTAGTTGCTGTGCTCAGCTGCTGTGGATTCAGAACCAGATGATAAACTACGTATTCAACTTCATGAGTACTCCTATCCATATTGACAACAATAGTGCTATCTATTACTGAAAATCCAGTGAAGCACTCTAAGACAATACACATTGATATCAGGTATCATTTCATTAGAGATATTCATGAGAAAAATCTGATTAAGCTAATCAAAGTTGACTCAAATAAACAATATGCTGATTTGTTTACCAAATCCTTTGATGAAAAAAGATTTAAATATCTCATTACACCTATTAGGATGATAAACATTGATTAGTTTATCTTATTTGAAAAACCTTTTTAAATGTGTGATGTCTTTTGTCAATACAATCTAAGCCCTGTTACAAAAGGTCTTTCTCTGAAATTTAACTAAATATAGATTCTTTTGAAGAGGAATTAACCCTCGAAAGATGTTTTATATATCTTCCTAAGCAAAATTCCTCCAAGGAAAATCTTCTTCTCAGAAGAGTTTTTAGTCTCAAAAGAAGCGATTGATTACATATACGATCTACTTCCGAAGCTTATAAACTTCTCCATTTGAAAAGCACTTTTTACTCTCGGAAGTAAGAAATCTACCTTCGGAAGTAAAATTGCCTTCGTAAGAAGATTACTTTCCGAAGCTTATAAACTTCTCCATTCGAAAAGTACTTTTTACTGTGTAACGGAAATCTTTTGGGCCCCACTCTGTAAAAAACAAAGATTTTGTTAATGATGTCGGATTATTTAAATGAATTTAACCTTACCGCCCTTGTCACATCATACACCGAACCATATTTCCACCTAATCCAACCCCTAAAACCGCCATTTCACCCATTCAAATAACCCCGACTTATCACTTTAATATTTTTACCAAATTTACTGCCCAAAGCTTCCTTTGTCTCCAATTTACCCTAGTTCAAACTCATTTCTCTACAACTTTTTCCCACAATGGCACTTAACCCTCAACACAACCACGTCGCACTCCTTGATTCATCCAAGGATGCTGACTTCTCAGATATCATCTCCTTTTTCACCCAATCTACCTATTACACCGCTCTGACTTTTAACCTCACTATCTACTCAAACCATATGGTTGAAATCTAGGGCAACGATCAGATTGAAACCCTAAATGGAGTTAGGGTTATAAGTTCGAGAATTTTATGGCCAGGAGTTGATCATATCAGAACAACTCATCAGGGAGCATCTGGAACTTCACGATGAAGGCGTTCCTACTGAATTCCCCAAGTCAGACCTAGATGACACATATACCCAAATAGGATATGGTGGCGATGTGAGCAGGTCTACCGTTTACAAGTTTAACTTCTCATATAACTGGAAGTTCCTGCTTCATGTTGTTCTCCACTGCTTGTCTAATAAGTCTGGGGGATGGGATCAAATCCCATATGAACTAGGATGCCTAGTTCATGGGTTGGTGAAAGGCCTCCGCTTCAATTACTCAAGATTTATGCTGATCAACCTTTTGGGAAACCTTCAAAGGGACACATTCTATATGTATCCCAGGTTCATTCAGCATCTTATCAACTGTGAGTTGGACCAGAGTCAGCTTCTCTGTGCAGCTGCTCTACCAGTCCCTCAAATGAGGCTGACCATCTTTAAAGTCTTGAAGAGAGTGTCCACCAACTACACTAGAAGACACACTGAGCTTCTTCCTGGTATGATTGAGCCAATGGCTCCTAGTGACATCCCTATTAACCCCACAGGTGATGAACCCACACCAGCAACTACCCTCACTTTGTCAAATCTACCTTCTCACCCCATCACAATCACATACCAGAGACACCCCAAACAAACCCTTGTTCAATCTGCTCTGATTGAACAAGCTCCTCCTATTCAATCCAAAAAGACTAGAGTGGAAACATAGGCTCCCACTCAGTCTGAGGTCTCACCATCCTTCACTTTTGACCTCAATATGGGTATTGAGTCTCCTCAGTCTCAATACCATGAGCCTGAAACCCAAGCTGTAAACCCTCAGGGTGAGTCTCTATACTCCCCTGAGCAGCCAAAAAGGGACAGCCCCACCATAGGCTCAATGCCAATAGACATTGATCAAGGTCCCGGGTCATTAGGCTTAACATATATATCCTTCACTGACCTATTGATAGGAACTAATGAGGAGATTATGTATCTTCAGGGCAATGAAGTTGATCCACAACACCCTCTCAAGGATCAACAGAGCCTAAAGAGATCTTTTATCTCTAGACCCCATCAGCAAGCCTTAACTGAGGTGAGTCCTACTGATGCGAAGGGGACTCATATAGATTCAACTGCCATTACTGAAGGAGCCTCATTGGACCTTTAGGACAGTGGTAACATCACTGACACTGAACCTACGGCAACCATGCCATTTGATGACTCTGAAAGAGACATCATTAGGCAAGGGAAACCAGGGTGCCAAGAAACCACATCTGGTGGTGAGGATGAACATACTAGGTATGTTATCTCATCTCCCCATGATTCTTCAAAAGAATATGAGGGAAGTCTGTAACTCACCATTCAAGACCTAGTTTCTAAAGTCTCAAACCTTGAATCTAAGTTTAGGACTTTAGAGGATAGGTCTGCCACTCAACAACTTGAGATTGAAAATCTCAAGGCCAAACTAGCTGAGAAACAGATTGAGAGATCTGTTAAGCACGTACCTATTCAGGTCTCATTGACCACTTCCTCTAGCTTATCAAGCTCTCAGGATGATGCTACCAAAAAGGAAGCGAGTGTTCAGGGAAAAAGACATGAGGAACCATAGAGTCAAGCTCTTTCTACTTTGACTTCAAGATACCCTACTCAACAAGCTTCAGTTTTTCCTGAGCCTCTTCCAATTGTCATTCAAATGGACGAAAGGATACTTCAAGATCTTAACAGGTTCTTTTCTAAGTTCCTGATGGGATCTTCCATTGAACAACCAAGCCCTAATATGTCTATGATATACTTTGGAGCTCAAGAGCTTCAGAGGTTGAATGCACCCTCTACCACTGTCCAAGAAGTTGGTCAACCTAAGGCCCAAGTTGAACCTGAGATTGATTTCGAAGGGAAAACAAGGACTGATGGCCCAGCAACTGAAATAGTTGAGATAGAGAGTGAATTCCCACAGACTTTCAAAGCAGAAGTCAAAGCCTCGGAAGAACTATTGCAAACTTCTGAAGCTGAGATTAAAGCTGCGGAAGGACTATTTTCTCTATCTGATGATCTAGTTGTCACAGATGCAATTCTAGAACTAGCGTCTGAGGTCAATAGGGAGGATTTTCTCACCCAACCCCTTGCTCAAACATCATCACTATCTCTTGCTCTCATCACCACCACTCAACCTGAAACCTCTACTCAAGAAACTCCAAAGTCTAGCACTTTCAAAGAAACCAAAGGGAAGAAGAAGATGACTAAGGAAGAACTAATGGAGGAAGATAGGTTGGAGAAGCTTAAATGGAAAGGTAGACTCCCAACTAGGAAGTTGCTAGTTGCAAGTAGCAAAGCAGCTGCAGCCAACCAGGAGGCTATCAACAACAAGAAAAGGGTGGAGATCATTGACAGGCTTGTCAAGCTTGGAGTTGTTAATGAAGATGTGCTCCTGCTACCATTAGAGGAGCTAATTGAGTTAGAGAAGGCAACTCTGCTGCAAATTCAGCAAAAAGAAGAAGCAACAAGGTTGGCCTAGGAGGAAGAGAGGGAGAGAAAGAAAAGAGAGGCTGATCAGCAGCTAAGGAGTGAAAGGATAACTTTTCTAAGCTCCAGGGGTTTCTCTCTAAAGGAATCGTCTCCTCACAACAATGATACAATCTTGTGGCTTTTCAATAAAGAACAAGATCAAATGGAGAAACAGAGAAAGAAAGCTGCAAAGGAGAAGCAAAGGGAAAAGAAGAAGAAGGAAGAAGAAGCATGACTTGTTGCTGCCAGGAAGATAGGTGATAAAGCCTGGATGAAGGACTATCTCTGGGCTCATGGCTTCTCTGGTAGGCAGGTGGGTCCAATGTCTGAAAAAACCCTGCAGCGACATGTCAGTGACATCAAGGCTGACATTCGCTCAGGGAAAAGAAAAAAGATGTATAGAAGGGGACATGAGATGACATTCAAACCAACACCTTAACCCCAACCTCAGCCTCAACCTAAACCTGAACCAATCCCTTTCCTATTACCCATTAAAACTGAACCAACCTCTGAACCTTACACCCCTGAGCCTACACCATCATCTATACCTGCCTCCTCACCACAACCACCTAAACTACCCATCCTCAAACCCAAAACACTTCCTAGAATCCAAACACCACTACCTACCCAGCAACCACCCAAACCATCCCCTCAGCCTTCTAAACATCTCTCCTTAGAGGAGTTTAAGGAGATCAAAACGAGGCTCATTAAATGTACAACCTTGAGTGACATCTCTTGTGAGGAGGGGTCAGTCAAACTAACTTACGTTGATGGCTTCTCATGTTTCCTCACTAGAGATCAATTCCTTGATCTACCAAGAGAAACACTGGACCATACCGCTACTCTCTTTGGCCTCAACTCGGATTCACTAAATGAAGAAGAGAATAAGCTAAGAAGAAGGCTGGTGACTCTGCTAGATACAAAGAAAGGGGACAAAGTGCCAAGTCAGCCCCTTGTGCTAAGAAAGAAGATTATCCAGTGGAGGTTTGAAGACTCTTCTCATAACTTTTTTGTTGAGAGAGAGATTGGAGAGCTAAACAGGCTCAATGCCTCATCTCTGCTACACTTAAGCGGATTCGATATTGCTGAGTTAACAAAGAAGCCATTATCCAACCCCTCCAACTCTGAGATAGCTGCTCACATCAGAAATCATCTTAGCAGTCTTCATCTAGCCGAGCTAACTGCTAGGACCAAGATTGAAGAAGAGTTGAGATTGAGAGAGGATGAGGAAAGGAAAGGATCAACAACCAAAGGCAAAGCCTTTCTTCAAATGGTTGAAGGTCCTGAACTTGAATCCATAGTTAGATAGGAGTATGACTACAACTACCGTCAACTAACTCTCTTCAGGGGGCACAACAAAAGGTGCATGTCATTCAGAATGATAGACTGGATCTCCAATCCACGAATGACTTGTACAAACTTCTCAGCACCACTTCAGGGAAGAACAAAGAAACATATAAACATCTTTTGTCCCTGGTGTTGAAGGTTTTGAGAAGCAGGATTAAGTGAGGTTTTGGTAGCATCAGCCTAGGGGGAGTTTGTTGGATCTAGAAAAGGCTGGTGCAACCAAAACCAAAACACTTAGACAATTTTGATATAACTTGTAAAGGTCTTCCGAAGCTAAGTACAGAACTTCCGAAGGCAAATGGAGTTCTTTCGAAGGCAAAGACAGAACTTCCGAAGATCATGTCTGAAGGATCTTCAGAAGGAAAACTCCAGCTTTCGAAGACAAAGTCTTCTCTCTTCCGAAGTTCAAGACTTGGAAGAAATCAAGACAACAACTTTCGAAGTATGAAGATATGAAGAAGTCCTCAAGCCTCGGAAGAAGTAGCCTCTTCTGAAGTATAAATGGCTTCTGAAGAACAAGTTTTTCCGAAGCCAATTAACCTTCAGAAGACACTACTATGAACCAGTGGACATAAGTATGGCTCTTCTGACACTCCGCTGCAAGTCTTTGAGATACTGCATGGTCCTTTCCCACGCCCATGTAGTTGACCATACTTTATTCCACTATTCACCTTTTATCAGTTAGTATAGTTACCAACTTTAGTTGGTGACAAAAGTAAGTCATGGACATGTCATGACTACCTTATCTTAGATAATACTTTATCTAAGATACCTTGACTTTAGCATTGTAGTATCTGCTTTAGTCATAGGTTTTCAGCTGGTATCAAAGTATATCCGGCTGTAGGATCTTGTATATATAGTTTCTTATTGTAACTCATGTAAGATGCTTGTAAGAGTCTTGTAATACTTTGAGTTGAGAAGTATATATACAAGTGCCTTGAAAATTATTTCCTTGTGTTCTTTGTTACTTAGTATATTATAATCAATTCTTAGAAGGGATTCTGCATCATCATCTGAACCGAGTGTGTTTCAAGTGAGTTTGAGAGAAAAACAAAGTATTTAGTGAAAAAAACCGATCCTGCACTATATCTATCTCAATGGTAGATTATGTATCGTATTTGCATTGTTTGTAACCATGATCCTGCTGGGTTTGTTATGGTGATGATTTAATCCATTGCGTGTTTATCAATTACTAGTTTGATCAATAAAATATATCAAGACTGTTTTGATAAAAAAAGTAAAATTTATCACCATCATACCCGATAGTTATGTGTTGCCTTTAGAAGACATGTTGTTTAATCATTTATATTGTTTGTAGGTTTATATGTTTTGGAACGGAACCTTATCTTTCTTTCTCTTGGTATGTTATTTTGGTGTTATTTATTTAGAGTTATGTTTAATTTTCTTGATATAGGATTTTGTTGGCAATTAGTGTTGTTTTGTAGGTTTGTCCATGGTATTCTTTTTTTTCTATTTAGGTGATAGTCTAATATTGGTTTAGCCCGGTGTTAATACTTTATATTGTCATCTATAATAAAGGAATGTGTCACAATATATTTGAAACATGGTCTCTTAATGTTTAACATTTATGTAATGTTTACACAGTGATCTAACAAGGTTAAAATGCATTGACTTGGTGCCGTAAAGAATTAACATCTAATTTATAAAATTAAATAGCAACCTTTAATTTAGTTAAATATAATTGCGTTTATATTATGATAACTTTTGGATGCTTTTATCTTTTTCCAATTTTTATTCCTTTTCATGTAATCACGTGTACTTTATTTTGATTTAAAAATAATAGTTGTATACATATAAATCCAGACATAGGCTCAAATTAGGTCGGTCGAAATCGTTTTCAATAAGGGGTGGAGCTTGAAGAAGCGAGCCTAGAGTAGCAGCGCAGCCTATTACGTTTTTCAGGCCCCTTTTCTATTATATTCTATTAGTAAAGCACTAGCGCCCCCATAGAGTCAGGATATTCTGCTATCAATAAAACTGAAAGAAAGAAAAAATTGATGCCTTTTGTATAGATCAAGGATTGTAGCTTGATTCTTTGATAGCCCTTTGGGCGACCAACCCATTTCGCTTAGTCATTTCTTCTTTCTTTCCTAGCCTACTAACTATTTAGTAAAGGGCTGCCATTATATACGCAATTAAGAAAGGATGCCAAATCATCCACCGAATCCTATGTTTCATCCAAGTTTATTTGATGTGTATACCTGTTAAAAGTTGGCCTCATGTATGTATGTATGTATGTATGTATGTATATATAGGCCAATGTTATTGGTCAAGTGTTCAGTGGAACCAAATCATGATGCTGGAGTAGGAGGTCTCTTTACTAGTTCTTGCGGGTATTCCTGGGACTTTGTCACCTGCCCGACGTATAATTTACCAGCATTAGGGTAATAATTGTTCCATGTCTGGGTTGTTTATAGATTTGTTTGTTTGTCACGTGACTATGATTTTTCTATTTCTTGTTTCCAAGTGTTATTTTCGATGATATTATGTCGTTTAAATTAAGTTATGGTTATGTTATGCAGGTTTCAGGTTTCACATGCTCGATTTTGAATTCTTTTATATTCATTATTGTCACCTAGATTATATGCATGGTTGTTAAATACTTTTTTTCTCTTTTCTGTCATATATTTTCCTTTTATTTTAAATTTTAGTTTTGTGAGGTTATGTTTAACTAGTATATGATTCACATCCTTGATGTGAGAAGAAGAGTAGATCCAATCCTACATATTTACAATTTTTTTTGACTTAAAAAATAGTTGTCAACAACATATAGTACTCATTCGTCTATTTGATTAGCATTTAGGTAAATATCTCTTCAGGTTTAGACAATGGCTTTTCAAATTAGTTATGGCTATGTTATGTAGGTTTGACGCATACTATCTCGCTACAAAGTTACTGAACAAAATGCACAAAATGCTGCAGGCGCCACTACTGTAACTAGCATCATGATCACATCAGCACATCAGCCAACAAAACCGTCACGAACAACAAAAGGCAGTTTAGCGACAAAAAAGGTCCTTTCTCCATAAACAAGCATATCAAAATTGTCATGCCTTTTCTCAAAACTATCAAAACTTTTTTGTAAAGCCAAGAGTCATTAATCTAAACCATATTGTATGCAGTAGACAAAATCAACGATATAACAAGAGCAACACAACCATGAAAACATAATCAAAAAGAGAAAGAACTAAATTTTTATAGTAATGCTATTGTAGATAGACTAAACAAAGCCACCTCTTCACACATTTGTCATGTCTTGATCGTAAAAAAAAAACCCTATAAACCAACCTTGTTCTTTTGTACCATATTAATATTAGGCATGGTTGTGAACAAGCCCATTTTGTAGTTTGATTCTCTTTTGTGGCTCATTTTGTAGTATAGTTGTCTCTTTTGTAAAATGTGACACAAGAATGTCAAGAAACAATTTAAACCAATCTGTTATGATTACCTACTTAAATTGCCAAACACTCGAGCAACAAAAATGATCCGGCAACAACTCATGATGGAATGAAACTAGCTTTAATTTATAATTGCAAGCCAGTAGGTTTCACATGATTATAAAAAGTCTATTTTAATTTCGATAATTTTTTAAATTGAAAATCAAATTTTAGTTATATTGGTACACGTTTAGGAATAAGATAGCAATTTAGGTATGTTTAACCATCCACATCCTTGTTTGGTACTCTGGATTATTTCGGTTTTTACCAGTACCCTTACATTCATTACCATAATCGAAATATTAGAAAACCAAATATCGATATTGGTATCGTTATATTCAGTCGGGACCAGTTCAGTATGGTACCAATATTGGCATAAAAAGTGCATCCCTAGTTGGTACCCATAAAATTAAGGGCTAGGTTTTTTAGACTAGATGACCATTCAAAGTTGACTTGATTTCTTGGCAAAAACTCAATATGTTTTGAGTATAGGTGATATGCTACTACCAGTGGCGGATGAAGCTTACGAGACATACTACGACGACAAACAAGATGAAGTAGCTAAAAGTGCAAGGCGATCCGCTACTAGGAAGAGCTAATGCAAATACCGTACAACCAGAAATAAAAGATGTGCATTTTGCACTAGTGTTAGCTTCATTTCATATTCCAAATAAAAAAGTTCAGGTTTGGTCCAAATTATATACTTAAATACATCACTTCAAATAATCAAATATCCACAAATTTGCCAAGAGAGTTCACATGAAGATTGCCATGAAAAAGATTGTGTGATGCCTGTATAATGCACAAAGTCTAGTAACTTCATTCTTCCATCTAGACCTTTGTTTTGTGTAAATATGGAACTGTCTGTTAAAACATTTAGTATTTCGTCAAAGGTATTGTGATTGTATTCTCTCTCGGTTTTGTTCCCACCATAGCTTCGCGTGAACCTCCCCAAACATTTCACGGCTGCAAACGTGAAAGTGATAATTAAACTTGACTGAAAACATGTCCAGTAGGCCAAATGGTTAAATTTTAAGGTTAAAAACTTAAAAAGGAAATGATATGATCATGTTAAACACGTTAAAAGTCACCCAAAATGTAATCAGAATACATTATGCCTAGACGTAGCCCCGCGTAGTCTTGTGAATGGAACCAAAGAGTGGATAGGTAACACAAAAAAGGTTACCTAAATTTCACACGACGGAGCTCGCGGGTCCCATCTAGTAATTGTCGGATGGTAATATGAATACCGGGCTCGTCCTCCTCTATCCATTCTGAATCAATATCACTAGCATTACTAACAGAAACAGAAGCCTCGTCTGTAGAGGATGTCGTCGTCCTTGATGGTTCCACAGATGATTTCTCCCCGTTGGGACCCACTGCACCCGGCCCCTTATTGTAATGGTAGTTGCCACCTTGTTCTGGAGGCGGGTAATAGTTCCTTAACAGGTTCGTCATTGGGTTGTCCTTTACTGATCCAAGTCTTGAACACGACGAGTCTCTCTGCATGGTTCATCAATATAAATTTATTTAAACTACAACCATTGTATATGAATCATTATAGGCGGCAAGGTAAGCGTGTTTGACGGGTTTGGTAATGGGTCAAAATGAGTGAACTTTTATTACTTTAAAATGAAAAGTTTCTTAAATATTTAGTATAAATATACTCTGGGGAGGAGAGGTGTTGTTTCGCTTGTTCTTCTTTTTCTCCTGTTTAACCTATGCTATGAGTGAGATATTACTGGGTAACTATGTTGTTGTTTACCTGATAGACCCATTATGCATAACCCAAATTGACCCATTTAGAGTTTACCCATGAATGTTTCTACCTTTAGGAATCATCGACAACCAGTTGCAATTGTACTTAAAAAAGAAGGAAGAGAAATAGATTACCCCATCCTCGAACCTAGAGGGCGTGTCGAGAGCTTGACAGTTGAACCTCTGAACATTGTAGAGCTCCATGATTCGGTCATAGTTCTCTCCCCACCATCTTTGGGCTTGCCATTTATCAAACATCTCTCGGCTTTTATTTACATGTTACAAAACTTGTTAACTTTACAAAAAAGGAAACTGATAACGATCGATGAATAAAGCTAGTTACCAAACGTGTACACTATCATTTTAAGAGAGACAATGGCCAGACAAGACTAATAACACTTTAAAATACTATTCGTATTAGATGAAGACAACCATAGTTGCATTCGGCCCGTTTGGTTATCTCCGAATGTAACTTCAAACACAGGACTAGATATGTTTGGTTTTGGCGTTCTAGATCGGCCTAAACATCTTGTTTTGGAAGTATGAAACATATAGCTAACTCAATGAGTGAACTTGTAAGGGTCCTTGTTCTTCAACTATATAAAACCTTTATTAAACTTGAAACATAAGTCTTACTTGAACCGTATCCGCTTGAGGTCATTCCCACCATTAGGCAAGGACACAAAAGTAATCTGAACGCCTCCCTCGACCTGAGCCATCCATTCCACAGGACCATCATCATCATCCAAGACCAAATGACCAGATTGACGAGGCGGTTCATAACCATGACTAAAGTCCCATGCAGGGGTCGAACATGAACCGCTCGGTTGCATATATGGATAGGGTAGTTTAGAAATGTTGTCAAAGTTTGTGTAGGGTCTGTTTCCTCCTTTCTTGAAGCTGCTTGGCCCACTGGGAGGCTTCCCCTTTGAAGAATCAGATGCTTTAATTGTCATGTCCTTCATCTGCTGTACATTATTGAATTAGATATCAAACTAGAAGCACATCACATACATAATTTTAAATAATTGTTCAACATACATCCGTCAAATGAGACTTGATTTGCACAAAATCTGATAACAGTCTGTTTACTAATAGGCATATGCTTAAAAACCCTTTATAAAGTTCCAATACCACCTACAACACCTTGTTAATCCAGATCCTATGAATTAAGTTTAAATTGTTCTTTATACACAAGCACGGACCTAAAACAGGTGGATACGTAAATAACGTATAAAAAGATATGTAATCTTACACTTACATCAAATTCCCCATCCTTATCTTGATTATATTTTAAAAATGGGGTATTTAGATTTTGTGTGTTGACAAGAGACGATTTTCTTGCGCGAATTGGACATTAGGTAGAAATTGTCCAAATATCACCTACCACTCAATCCTTTTACTCAATACTTTGATTTCAACTTCAATTTTAATTTATTATGCGATTTCATTCCAAAAAAATAATAAGTTTGAGAATTACAGCATGTCCACTTAATAACGACTTTTTAATTTTTAAATGGTCAGCATAAAGCTGATTATTATTTTCGTGATTCAGAAAACGATGAAAGAATTTTACGTGTAAGACGAGCTGATAAAAGTTTTTGGGATTACATTAATGGGATTACGAATTTTACTCAAAAGCAAATTTTTAAAAAAATATTGGAGAACTCGCTCATGGTAGAGGCGAGTTCTGGTTTAATCGTGACATCTCGTTGACCGACCCAAGAACCCGCCCCTACCATGGGTGGGTATCCCTAATGTCCAATTCGCGCGAGAAAAACACATATTGTCAACACACAATTTCTAAGTACCCAATTTTTACAAAAAATTCTCTCATCTCCATCCAATGTTGTCTAATATTTGGAAGTGACCATCCATCCTAAATCTATTATTTTTTTCATAAATAGTTGTGAGTGAAAGAATGAGAAAAAATAATACAGATGTATAATTAAGTATTATTAAATCGAAGAATAGATATGGAGAAGCTGATGGAGGAACTTTTAAAAAACGAATTAAATTTTAAGATATGATGGTTTTTTGTTAGTTATAAAGGATGAGGATATGAAAACTAATGTGAATGTTCTACATTAAGTGGTATTGTATGCACAAATTGTAAAAGAAGAGACATTGGCCCTAAAACGTCAACAACACATGAAAATTAACAGAAGAGACATTGGCCCTAAGACATCATCAATACATAAAAATTAACATACATTAATCAGCTTTGTTTGACGGTTTAGATATTTGATTACTTCTAGCTTTTCAAATTAATAATCTCTCCCAACAAATCTTTTATTTTCACGAGACTCCCTATGATATTAATATTTAATAGTGTCACAATTTAAGATGTTTATTGTTTTTGTATAATTCAAGTGTCCGATGCATATATAAAGCAAAAGAGCAAGTATGTGATACTAATATAACAGATTAACAGGTAATTCTTATAGGTAAGTATGAAGTAGATAAATCCGTCCCTATTTACCTGTAGTTGTCACTAAAATTTTATGTTATTGGAATTTGAACAAATAAATATATGTCAAAATTACAAAAAATTATTAAAAATTTGAAGGCAATATAAAACTTCATATCTCATTTTAAAACATGAAGGTGGGAAATATGTGTGCTTACACATAAAAATAGACTTCTTATGGCCACAACTTTATGATACACTAACTAGAACTACAACAATATAGTCATACTAGAACTGAACTTTAATTATGAATATCTAACAAAACACAATTTAAATATTATACAAACACATCTAATGTCTGAATAATATATTAGAATAAAGAAACTGTATTTAAATTCATATAAAAATAAAGAGCAATATCTATTTGTTTGGAAATATATAATTATAGTAAATTTTAAAGACAATTTAACAACCTGCGTATTCTTTCCTTCGTCGTCTACCTGCTGCTTTGAGCACGTTATACACGTCAGCATATTCTTTCCTTCTTTTACTCTGCAAAAAATAAATATATATCAATTGTTTTAGAGCAATATCACTTATTTAATTATTTTATTCAACTTGTTTAAATTCCCCCATAATTCCAATTCAAAATTAATATATAAATATATATATAGAGAGAGAGAGACGAAAGAGAGAGGGAGAGGGAATATGTTTATTTCCTCAAAAACTTATTATATTTTATGAAAGTTTTTGTTCTGATTATGTTTCGATATATATATAAAATATTTTTTTTCATAATACAAGTGTGTGATAGTATGTGAAATTCCTGATTATCGGTATTTCTTGGGAATAAAAGATAGTTAAAAGAATTGTTACTGGTAATTTTTGTAAATCAACATGTTCAATTCTATATTTTATTTTCGATCTACATCAATATCCCTCAAAGCTTGATATTATATCATTTTTGCATAACAAAAATCATGATATAAGATATACAAGTCTACAATAATCTTGAAAGTATGACCATTTAAGTATGAAGTAGAGCTATAATAACACCCTCTCCTCCTCCTATATGTGCTTGTGCTCACCCCCTAGCCATCACTTAACTATACAAATACATAACATGTTTAGCTTATACCATCCTCTCGTCTTATACAAAACGCTTATAGTAATATACAATGTCATATACAGATGTATACCAACAAATCATACACCCCAATATGGTCGTATGACATCAAATCATCAATAACGTAAGTGGCGTACGTATAGCCTATCCCATCAAACTACGAATATAAATTGTTGTTAGCCACCATTTTATGATCAATATAAAAAGTGTGGATTTTTTTTCGAATTGATCGACAGCATCACACATAAATAATCAAAATCAAATCAAACCCAAATCCACCTTGAGAGAATGAAACAAGCATGTTGAAAATTTCTCGAAGAAGAGAAAAGGAAAGATGAAAAAGAAATAACAAGACTTTGATGTTTGTTTGTTGGGACCAATGAAAAGTGGAGAACAAGGTTATGATTCTCCGGGATCCCAACTTTCACTTTATCCTTCTTTTCAGGCTTCGATAATGAATCAACAAATACCCAGATCAGTTTTAACATAAGAAGTTAAAGAGAATGAATGAATGATCGATTTTCGATCAAAAGAATATCAAATAAGAAAAGAAATGATGAGTAATTGATGATCATGAAATGTGGAGTACACAAGTTATTCGGACGAAATGACAAAGAGACAAATAAAGTTACCTTCGAAAACGACTCCCCTTTGCCTGAACCACACACACTGTTTATGTCTCTTCCTCGTCTGATTCTTCTGCAAATTCACGAATATAAACTACAAATTACTCCATAGAACCCAATAGATTCGTTCGAAGCGGTTGAAATGTGAATCACTGATATGAGATGGATTACAGAATAGAGAATTCGAATGTTGAAAACTTACCAAAACAAGGGCATTAAACAGCCTTTGTATGCAACTGCTAGTGTCTAGAAATGGAAATAAGCATATATGTTCAAATGTGTGCTTGAAGAAGAGACAAGAGAAGAAACTAAAAACTGTTTTATACAGAAAATGTAGTAGATGGATCTTGGTATTTTATAGAAGTTGACAAATCCACTTTACCACCTTCAAAATCCTTGAAAATTTTAAAAAGAAATGATAATAATAACAACGTACTTGATTCTTGACTTACCCTTTCCTTTACGTAGCTGATAAGAGGTTAAATCGTTTCGTAGTCTGGTATACGCAGTCTTGCAAATTTCATACATAAAATTGTTATTTTGGGTTCATGTCAAGAGAAAATTATGAAAATAGCTATTTCTAACTTGAGTTATTATTATGAGGATATCTATACATATTCAAATGTACATATATATAATTAAGAAGTGTGTATATATTATTTGGTTTTGTGTTTAATCGATGTGTTTATATATGGTTGTGTATGTGCTTTTAATCATGAATGACCTTTTACATCTTATAATAGTAGAAGATTGTTAATGTGTTACGTGAAACTTCATAATTCTATATTAATATATACCCTGCCATATCTTTTTTATCATACCACATATCCTTTTGAAGAAGATATATATGGGGATACCAATTTCATGTATTATTATATTTAGGTGTCTAATCATAAGTATTTTCATGAGTTGTTGTATTTTGCATATACTCTTAAGTATGTTCATATCTGTAATTCTTTTGCAATATTTTTGTTATATAGATCGTTTATATGCTTCCCCATAGTCTTGAAATTTGTCACGCAAATATCTTGTCTGGATTGTGATTCAAGATAAGGTTCTGTTATAAATTTTCTACCTAATGATTCTATTTTTTTAATTTTCTTTAGTGTATTATATAGTTGTCCTTAAAAACTCACAAGAAACGATATGATGCATTTATTTGTTGTTCAGCGAACCAATGTCAAGCCTATTGATGTCCAAGAAATTGGTGGTGGCGCTATGGGATCACAAACAATCAAAAACCATCGTGACATGGTTAATTCACAATTTGACTCTTGTCGCCTCTATAGGCGTTGTACCTATATAGTCATTTTGTTGTAGTGCTAGCCCCACATGTACGCATCTAATCATCAATTGGGTGTTTACATATGTGTTTATGTGCAATCTGGGGTTCTCTATCTTTTATTGTTTGGAGTTTCTCTGATAATCTTTTTAATCCTGACCGTTTGACTGGATAGTAAAGACTTTATCACTGTAAGTACATCATGGTTGGTTAAACCAAAAAGTTTTGTACATGTTATTATTTGTGCATTGCATAGATGCCAACTAACCAAACTAACAATGCACAAGATCGGATCGGGACCAAAGTTCATAAACTCTAAGGCAGGTGACCAGTTAGTTGCAGTAGTTTGTCCGGTTAATTGGTAGTTTAACTTAATGTTTCCCTGACAAAGTGATGTGTGCCCAAGTGTGGATGAGCAAGCTTTAGTCTTTTTGGAGGCCCAAGATCGCTTATCAAAAGGGGCTTCACTGAAATGGCCATAACTTGGGCTAGAAGTCTCCGTTTTGGGCCTGCAACCAGTCAAAACGACCGTTGGACCGAGGAGCACGTTTTGACAAACCGCCTCGGGTCATCGTTTCGGCCCAAAAACGGCTTAATTTAGGAGTTATTTCAATTTCTGTCTTATTTTTACATTTTGTTGGACTTTGCTTTTGGCCTAGTTTTCGGCCCGTTTATGTTTTGTGGCCCATTCGAATTTGGTTTTGTTTCTTTATATGATTGTAAGAGATGGGAGAAAGTATTATTGAAGTTTATGAAAATTTGTTTTTCTCTCTATCACTGTGCGTGTAAGAGTGTAAACCCTGATTATCGGTATTCTTTGTGAATCAACGATAGTTAGAAGAATTGTTCCTAGTATTCTCGTTGAATCAACAGGTCAATTATCTATCTCTCTGTTTCCGACTGCATCACAAAGTTGATAGATAAAATTGCATACCTATCTATGAGTTCTTTTGTATGCACTTTTGTAGCAAGTAGCAACCTTGAGCACCTAAAGTGTGCATATTGACCATTCTTTATCAAGTTGAATACCTATTGAAAGTCCAATATCATATCAGTTTCTTTTTAGAGCTGGTGCATCATCGATCAATATCGTATATGACTTTTACTTTATTAAGCACTAAACCATTACGATCTTGTCAAATGGAGATGATCTTGACATTACTTAATATCCACTACAGCAGACCTGCATGCATCAATGGCCCCTTTTGCCACTTGCCACGTGCCCTTTTATACCTATGGAAGTCAACCATTCGTCATTTAGCGTACCATCCTCCTTAGACCTTCTCCTATGCACGGCCCGTGGTGGTCATCTGATGTAAAAGAAAGAGGGTTTCGCCAGCGAGGAGAGAGGAGGAGTACGTAAGAGAGGAATGGAAGATGGTGTGAGTAATATAGTTAGTTTGTGCACACGCATTCGAGTAAAGTATTAATGGTATATATGACTTGTTTTAATCATAAATTAAAATGACTTTAAGAACATAATTGGCCCCCAACAAAGCCTTAGGTACTAAATACTAAGACTGTACCTAAATTGAGTTAAATTAATATAAACCATCTAGCTAGGGACATGAATAACGATTAATGTACAATGATTTGTATTTTGATAGTGATAAAGTGCATGAAAAGTATATGTACGCGTTAAAAATTTCTTTTAGGTTAGAACCCATACCATATATATTTCATCTATTGCATTGCTTGACTCCATGGTAGATAATAATTTGACATTTTTCAAAAGGAATCCATGTAGGACATGGAGAGGACGATTTCACCACGTCGTCCAATATGCTCCACTATTTTGACTAATTCCATTTTCTTTTCAAAAGTGTGATCAAGGTCTTTGAATATTTAATATGACACTAGCCACTTGAAATTTTCTAAACATTTATGTCTTCATGATATATTTTAGCTTATGTAAAACGTATGGTTAAATGATGTGTTATATAAATAGTATGTTGGTAGCTTAAATTTTGTAGGTTAAAACTTAGGAAGCATTTACTTTAGAAATCTACAAACTTCGATTAAGAAATATACAAAATACATATGTAACACCCCCGCCCCAACGTGAAACAGGAGGTCACTTCAAATGTTAACAGAACATTCTAATTAAGTTCAAAAGAATACTTAAATTATGAATGTCAAATTAAAACATCAACTTATAAAGTCTAAAACATCTATCAACATAAATATTAAATCAAAAATTCAAGTCTTATGATATAAAAGAAATAAGTCTCCATAATATATATAGAAGAATAATGCCAACGGATTAGAAAAGAATCAAAAAACAAAATAATATATATATAAGAATAATGCCAGCGGATTACAAAAGAACCAAATTTTTAAGTCTAAAACATCTCCATCGAATTTCACCCTTTACACCAAAATAAACTATGAATAAAGGCTGAAGCAACGAAGGGTTAGGGTTGTTGATACCGTGTAGCCTACAAAACAAATAATTAAAATTTGCACATCCATGGTGCCAATATATCATATCACTTATCATCATCACAATGGCACATTGGTCGCGACTCCAATGCACCCGCAAGTCGGAAGGTGTGTATGGCACAACACAACTCAACCGCGAACTAAAAATATCATCAAAATCATAGGATGCATCCATACGCCTCCCAAATAATCCAAAAGCTCTCCCGCAAGCATAATCATATAAACAAAGTGGAGACGCCATAAACTGATCACACCATTACGGATAGTGTCAAGTCGTCAGTAGCCACAACGACAAGCCTATGGTACCTCCATAGGTAGTTGACTCGGTATCCCTATCTCCTGTCTACGAATCTAGGGTTCTATAGCCGCATGAATGACATATAATCCAACCTCACACCCAAAGTATGTACATCATGCATAATGATCCTAACTTAATGAAATCAAATAATGGCACACAAACGATAACGTTCATAAGCATATCATAAAAATATATATTTTTCTCAAGGCTTCTAAAAATAGTTCAATAGCACACATCAGCGTAGCTTAACAAAAGGAAGTGGATCATATGAGAGAGTCTTAGATCAGCGGAGTGATTTCAAAAGTAACATCATTTTTAGTAAAAATACATAAAAATAATAGCACAGAACATCCGTACCTGAATCAATGTCTAATACTCCTAATGTCTTAAAGTTTCACAGACGTGTTCAACGAACCTACAACGAGTAATTTGAACTCTAAATTAGAATTATTGTATATTATCCTACTCGCTTTTGTCCACACCTTAACCCGGTATAATTATTATTTGATATTGTGATTGGTCTAATTAATATTATTATTATTATTTGGTACTTTAATAAATATAGTAATTGAAATCTTGAGGTAATTAGGTTAGCTCCATCATTCTGTGTCACACTACAACATTCATGGTTTCATTTTTTTATGTAATTTATATACTTTTAACGCTAATGATGTTTACGTAAGCCTGTTGATTCTACTTTTGTTTTTGCTCTCCAAATCAAAGCTTCAGTTGCTACCACCATTCATTTAAATGTAATGGTATTCATCATTTTTTTGTATTTAAAACAGAAATTATGGTTGTGTTAAATAATGCCATCTATTGGCTATTTAATCTAAATTAAGCTTCTGGTAAATAGTATTGTTTTATGATGAAAGTTTTGAATTTGGTGAATAAGGACGACATGAAAAGAGTAAATAAGAATTACAAGGGTTTAATTTATTCATTAAATCAAATTAACAAATCATAAGTGCAGGACCGGTGAAGGGTATGCACTTACAACACAACAACACAATGAGGAGAGTTGCTTAGAACACTTAACAGATCAAATAGAGAACTGGTTAACTTGTTAATGAAAGATGTTAAGAACACAAGTGAAAGTGAGACAGAACAAGATTGCAAAACTATACAAGTATTTGGTTTTCAAGAATGCTGTATATTGCTTCTCAAGTTCTATTACAAGTTACAAAGCATCGATAGAAAGTTACAAGTACTTGAGATACTTTATACTACATCCTACAGCCGGCCATACTTTGAAGGCCAGCTGGATACAATTGACTAGACAACTACAAAATCAAATGTAGAGTCAAAAGGCATATATGCCTTTTGACTTGTGACTATGACATGCCATAGCTCACATCCTAATATATTACAAAAAGGATAAAAGTACATAAAGTAGAAAGCATGGACTCAAGACCTCAATGTACAGTTACCAAAAGCATGGACCTTTCACCAACTCATCTAAGTTGGTGACTTTACAGAGTTATAGTGGAAAGGTGGTCCAACTTTATGGTAAAGTACATCAGATAAAGGCATATCTCTAAAAGTATTCGGAAGAAATCTGTCTTCACTCTTTGGCTTCAGAAGACTTTGTCTTTGAAGCTTCGGAAGATGTTGGTCTTGGCTTCGGAAGATGTTGGTCTTGGCTTCGGAAGATTTTACACTTAGAATATTTCTAGTGCACGGTGTAAAACTTCCGAAGCATTTCTACTTCTGTTTTTTAGTGCATGCTTGCAGAGAGACTTTGGATGTTTTGGTTGCATCAGACCTATAGGAATCCTTACAAACTCCCCCTAGGCTGATGCTACCAAAACACTTAGAAGATCTTTAGAGGTTTGCAGTCTTCAGCACAATGATGACCATTACCATTCTTCATCAGATGGTTAGGATCATTCAGACTCTTATAATATCTTCTCATCTTAAAAAGATCATGCAAAGGTAAGTTGATTATGTCTTGCCATGTATAGACATTCTCAACACCTTGATCTCTGATCACATGCCATCTCTCTAGATTAGTAGTGAAGGTCCAGGATAAGATGGGTGTCTCAGCTGCAAGAGGAGCCACTTGAATTGGAGTTGATTGGGCTGCCTCTTCATGCACTTTCTTAGGTTAATCTGACTCAGCCTGAGGTGTAGAGGTGGATGATTCAGGCTTCTTCTTCTTAGACTTCGGTTTAGAAGCCATCCTCTTCTTCATCTTAGAAGACTTTAACTAAGAAGACTGGTCTGCAGCACCTTGTTAATCATCCTTGTCTTTCTCAGTTAGGTGTTCCTCCCTCACAGGTTCAGAAAGAGAGGGAGTTTGACCCTGCTGTGGATCAGAAGATGAAGCTTGCTGAGGCTCAGTAGGAGGTCCAGGTGTGTTGTCTTAGGTTGTTCAACCTTAACCTCCACTTCAGGTGGGATTTGACTTGGAGGAGAGTATAAGTCAATCAGCTCTCCACTCTTGATCTTCTGCTTGATTACCCTGATATGCTCATCCATTGTGCATAGAGACATAAGGCCAAGTCTCCTTTCGGAGAATCCATACAGCTTCAAGAAGCTCATCATCCTTTGTCTGTCATCAGACTTCTTCATACTCTTTTGGATGATAGCTCTTGACTTTGCAACATCTTCTCTCATCTTTCTTTTTGTTGCCTTTTGTTCTTTGAGCACTTGAAGTTCAAGCTGTTGAGATACTCAAACTCAATGTACTCAAAGGACAAGGGAAGAAGTGCAGATGCCTGGTAGAGACCTGTGGGACTAGATAGTTGATCATGTTTTGCCTATCTGTTTCCTTGTCTACCTGAGGTTCTTGTGTAGCAGCCACATCCTTTTGCACAAGACTTTCTTGAACTGGGAAGAGAGTTGGAGCATGCTTGTATAATCTTTTCTGTCTCTTCTCTTCTTTGAATTGGAGAAGTAATCTTGCATCCTCTACTTCCTTCATCTCTCTTGACAATTCCATGTCAGCCAGTTCATTTAATTGCTCTAAGGGGAAAGATATAATCTCATCTATGTCATAGTTCCTGGTCTGTAGGTAAGTAATCCTGACTGCCCTCAACTCATCTTCTTGAGTGTTTGGTCTGGGGGCAGCCCTGATTGCAGCTTGCATAAAGCCTGAAGACCCAGAGGAACTTTCTCCCCTTAGCTTCCTCTTCCTCTCTCTCTCTCCTCCTCCTCAATCTCCTCAGAAGTCAAAATCATTTTTCCTTTGTCACCCACAGACCTTTGTGACTCAAGGTGGATAGAGGTTTGGCCTTCATTGCTTGGTGTAGCATCCAAGCTCTGGCCAGAGAAGGTTGTAAGACACCTTCACCAGCAGGTGTTTCACTAAGGGAATGAATTTCTAAAGCAGTTATTGGTGTGACAGGGCTCTCAGGCTCTATCACTAGGCCTTCAGCCAAGGTTTTCCCTTTGAAGCTAATCTCAGGGTCTGCCTCAGCATCCAGTTGACCAATGACATTACCTGATTGCCTTTGTCTCCTTCTAAAGCTGAACTCTTCAGTAATTCTGTCTTGAATCCTAAGTGCTAACCTGTCAGCTTGTCTTGATTTGCTTGGGTTGACAAGTGGCATGTTGATCAGGTCAAGACCTTTATAGTAGTCCAAAGTCTGAAAATTAAACACTTCTTGCTGCCCTTGAACTCTGAAGAATAGGGCTCTTCTATCAGCATCATATCTCCACCCAATAATGTAGTTTGAAGTTCCTTGAGGTGGAGATGACACAACCCTTGGAATGCCTTCCTCAAAGAGACTCCTAATGACAAAGTCTATTATGTCCACATTAATGTGAACTTGAGGAAGTTGCTGAGTATGCACAGTTGCAAGTGAGGATGGTGAATCCTCAATGTCCATACTCCCTAAAACACTCCCAGGTTCTGTGACTGTAATGACTTTCTCCTCCTTTTTGGTAGCATCACCCTCTTGCATAGGTGAGCTAGAGGTTAGGTCAATCACATTCGCAGGTTCTTGTGATCCTGGTTGAGCTCTTTTAAAGGTCTCCCAGCTAGTTTTTCCCTGAGATAAGATATCTCAAGTTGCTGATCATTGACCCTATTATGCAGGGTAGTCACCTAAGATTCTAGGTGACTAACCTTAGAGACTAAATAGGAGCATGTTTTTTACAGCTTCTACACCTTTAGTCTCAGATTCCCCTCTTCTTCATCAGAAGAATCATTGGGGGATGAGATGATTGGACCAAAGTCCTCTCTTTCACCACTAGCCTCAGGTTCTTGGCTGCTAGATTTCCTCTGCATATTGACATCCTCAGTTGAGGTGTCAATGGGCTGAGTTGCCATGGTTGAGGTCTTAATGATGTAATCACTTGTAGAAGTGAGAGCCTCTTCCATATGGATATCCTGAACAGGTTCAAAAGTATCCACCTTAGTTATGGGTGACTGATGTGGGCTAGACAAAGGAGACTCAAGAGTACTAATCTCTCTTTGAGTAGGGAAAGAGTAGAGAGACTCATGGTACCCACTGAAACCTAAGTATTCATCAGTATAGAATGAGAGGTTGGGAATGGGTTGATTTAAGTCTAATGGCTGGGGATGGTAACTATCCCCTGAAGGTTGTTCACTAGAGTGTTGAGACTCAGAGTGAAGGCTTAAGGCAGTTGGGCTTGTGAGCTCATCAGGTGAGCATGAGGAACCTCAGCCCTGATTGTTGAAAAGATGGTAGTGGTTTGCTCCTTTGGGGAAGTGGGAGCTCTAGTGTCCACTTCCTCCTGTATGGGTGAGTATATGGGGGCCTGCACAGACTCAATAGCTTGAGCAGGGGTTTGTTTGGATTTTCTTTTGTAGGTGAGGGTGACTTGGGGCCTTTTTGGTAGTTGAGAGGTAGAAGGTGTGGGTTCAACACTAGCTTGTGTTGCTAGGTTGTCACCTTGAGCAATGAGCTCTTATATTTTTGGGACTAAGGCTGTTTCTACCCTAAGAAGCCTACAGTTTGCTTCTTCATAATTTTAAAGATGCCGGGCTTCATCTGACCCAATTTAAGAATATTATCTGTTTCTCTCAACTGTGAGCCCAGTTCATAGTTGAGAATGTGTTGAAACATATCTAGGAAACATATAATACTCTAAGGAGTCCAAGTTAGCAAGCAAATTTGTATAAACAAATTGAGAGTACCTGAACTTGACCCCTTGAACCATTCCATGTACTATGAAGGAGAGATCCTCAGGAATCTGGTCCCACCTTCCATGCTTGTTTGACAAGCTGTGGATAACCACATGAAGCATGTATTTCCACTGGGATGAGACCTTCCCTTTCCCGAAGGTCTTTACAGAGAAATCTCCCTCATAGTCCATCTGCTCAAAGGAATGATTTACAGCTTCCTTTGGGAAGGACAACTCACCTTCTTCATCATCCAGTTGCAAATGAGTGTTTATGATGGCCGGAGTGATGAAAATTGTCCTCCCTTGCACTATGGCAGACAGTGCCTTCTTCCCATCCATAATGACCTCTTGGCAGGTCTTCCAAATTTCAAGCAGATAATCCTCATAGAGAGTAGGATCAATGGTTAGGGAGGTGGAGTAGTTTGATAGAGCTAAGAATCGGCAAATCTCTGAGAAACTTTCATCTTTCTCAGAGCTTAACAGAGCAACTTGGTTATGTTGCCTGTGAAGTTGCATGGAGAAATCTGGGTTATTTCTGAGGTTTAGGTTGGCCATTTTAGAAGCTTAAGGATGAAGAAAGATGAAGAACAAAAGGCGGTTTGGGAGAATTTAGGTTTAAGGAATAGTGTAATTGAGGAAGATAGTGAAAGAGGGGGGGAACCGTTGGGCATTTATGTGAAAATGATTTGAGACAAAGTTAATAAAAGAGGATAAACTTTGAAATCCAGATGTCGGTCCCAACTCTGAAAAGTAGTTTACTTTTTCCCAAAAAGTAGTTTTCTTGGAAGTCGAGACATCTTGCGAAGGTTATTTGCTTCGAAAGTTCTGAAGAAAAAGCTTCCGAAGGCAAATTGGCTTCGGAAGAGATTTCAAAGGTTTTTGAGAATTTTGCTTCGGAAGAGAATTTTACACTCAGAGATTTTTATTCCAAGAAGAATAAATACTTCCAAAGGTAAGTTACTTTCGGAAGAAACTTGTTCTTTGAAAACATACAAAGTACTTAAGTTGATTTTAAGCTTCGGAAGATATTTCAAAAATTTCTTCCGAAGGTAAAATCACTAAGCAATTATTTGTTTACTAAGACATAAACTTCTTCCGAAGGTAATTTTGAATCTTCCGAAGAGATCAAGATTTTCAAAAATCTAAGAAAAGTCTTTTGAAAAAATTTTCTTCCAAAGAAAACAAGGGCTTATGAAGGTGATATAATAGACAACTTAGGACACACAAGTTTTAGAAATAAATATGATTAAGTTTTAAGAAAGCTATTCAAAGTTAATCGTCCCAATAGCTGATACAAGATATTTAAATCTCTCCTCATCAAAAGCTTTGGTGAATAGATCAGCATATTGTTCATTTGTGTTAACTTTGACTAGTTTGATTAATCTCTTTTCAAAGTTATCTCTAATCAAATGATACCTGATATTAATATGCTTTGTCCTTGAGTGCTGCACAGGATTCTCTGTGATGGAGATAACACTATTGTTGTCTATGTGGATGGGAGTCTCTTTAAAGTTAAATCCATAGTCCAACATCTGATTTTGAATCCAAAGCACTTGAGCACAGCAACTTGCAGCAGCAATGTATTCAGCCTCAGCAGTTGATGCAGACACACAGGATTGTTTCTTGCATTGCTAGGAGACTACTCTTCCACCAAAAAATTGACATCCCCTTGATGTAGACTTTGCAGTCATGTTGCAACCACCATAGTCACTATCTGTATAAGCATACAGATTAAAGTCAGAATCTTTGGATACCAAAGGCCAAGTGATGGAGCACCTTTGAGATATCTTAAAATTCTTTTGATAGTGACCAGGTGTGACATCTTGGGGTTGGCTTGATATCTTGCACAAATGCATGTAGCAAACATGATATTTGGCCTGCTAGCTGTGAGGTACATAAGAGACCCAATCATTACCCTATAGAGTTGTTCATCAACATACTCCCCCTCAAGATCAGGTCGAAGTCAGTGATTTCTGGCTATGGGTGTTTTAGCAACCTTACAATCAGTCATATTAAACCTTTTAAGTATGTCTAGTACATACTTTGACTGACTTATGAAGATGCCATTGTCAACTTGCTTCACTTGAATTCCTAGAAAGAAATTAAGTTCCCCCATGGCACTCATTTCAAACCTGTCCTTCATCAGCTTCTCAAAGTCTTTGCAGAGCTTTGGATTAGTTGACCCAAAGATAATGTCATTTACATATACTTGAACTAGCATTATGTCATTTCCTGTTCCTTTGATGAAGAGAGTTCCATCTATAGTACCTCTTTTGTAGCCATGTTGACAGAGATACTGAGATAGAGTCTCATACCACTTTCTTGTGCTTGGTGCAGCCCATATAGAGCTTTATCAAGCCTGCAGACATAATCAGGATGATCAAGATCTGCAAACCCAGGTGGTTGTCTGACATACACCTCTTCATCAATCACCCCATAAAGAAACGCACACTTGACATCAAGTTGGTAGACCTTGAAATTCTTGGATGCATCAAAAGCTAGGAATATTCTAAAGCTTCAAGTCTTGCCACATGAGCAAAAACATCTGTGTAGTCAATTCCTTCTTCTTGAGTATATCCTTGAACAACTAGTCTTGCCTTGTTTTTGATAACAAGTCCTCTATTATCCTTCTTGTTCCTAAAAACCCATTTGGTTCATATGGTAGTCTTCCCTTGAGGGAGAGGACATAGGTTCCAAACCTTTTGCCTTTTGAATTGAAGCACCTCCTCTTGCATAGCTTCAACCCAACTTCCATCCTTTAGAGCCTCATCAATTTTCTTTGGCTCTATCTGGGACAAGAAACAAGAGTGAAGACAAACATTTGCTTTATAGGTTTGTCCTCTTGTTTTCACCCCTGAATCAACATCTCTAATGAAGTTTGTGGTAGGATGAGACTTGTGGATCCTTAGCTGAGGAATCACAACAAGTTGCTTAGATAGATCTAGATTTGAAAAATTTTGATCTGGCAAAGAGATTCACCCTCCACATCACCACACTTATCAAGAGTGATTTGATCCAATGAGTGTGTGACATCATTGATGTTGTCTTCAATGTAGTGGTTATCAGCATCAAGAAAATCTTGATCACTTTCACCACCACCATTTTCTCAAACATTTGAAGATCCTTCTTCTGAGTTTTATGCTTCTAAGCTGGAATTTGAAGGCACCCCAGAAGCATCAGTAGGATTTGTCATTGATGTGCTGGTAGAAGCTTCATTTGCAGGAATAGTTACCACTGGAGCTGAAGATGTGTAACTTGAAGGTCTTCTGAGCTCAAATCTTGGGTCAGGATCACTTGTTGGTAATATATCTGTAGATCCTGAAACATTCTCACAAGATTTATTAAAACAGTTGGTAACTTAATCAAGATCAAATAGCCAATCCGGACCAGAACCTTTCACACTGGGAGTGTGCTCATTGAAAGTCACATTGGCTGACTCCTCAACTACTCTAGTTTTGAGATTGTATACTCTATAAGCTTTAGCTTGAGAAGAGTATCCAATAAAGTGTCCATCATCTGATTTCTCAACAAACTTGGCAATTTGATCTTTGGTATTTAAGATGGTGCAAGGACATCCAAATGACCTGAGAAAACCAATGAAGGGTTTTCTCTTGTGCCAAAGTTCATAAGGAGTCTTACCATGTGTCTTGACCACTAAAACTCTGTTTTGCACATAGCAAGCAGTGTTCACTGCCTCTGCCCAGAAGGTAATGGGCAGTTTAGAGTCAAACAACATAGTTCTTGCAGCTTCAATTAGTGTCCTGTTTCTCCTCTTAGCAACACCATTTTGCTGAGGAGTCCTGGGAGCACTATATTGTCTTGTAATACCTTTTTCATCACAAAATGTATCAAGGATTTGATTCTTGAATTTAGTTTCTTGATCACATCTTATGGTTTTGACCTTGTGATCACATTGATTCTCAATCTTTAAGATGAAGTTCTTCAGAATCTCAGGGGTCTCATCCTTAGTTCTAAGAAAGAAGACCCAAATGAATCTTGTAAAATCATCTGTGATCACCAAACAATAAGAGGTCCTTCCTAGACTCATTAAACTGGTGGGGCCAAAGAGATCCATATGTAATAAGTGTAGGGGATTAATGATGGAGTTTCTTTCCTTTGGCTTGTGAGATACCTTGTGTTGCTTCCCTTTTAGGCATGCAACACAATGGTCATCACTTGTAAACTCTTTCTTTGGTATTCCAGTTACCAAATCATTCTTAATTAGTTTATTCATGTTTTTAAAGTTTACATGGCATATTCTTTTATGCCAGAGGAAAGATTCATCATTATTTGCTTTAGATAGAAAGCATGAAACTTCTCCTGAGGGAGTTGTTTCTTGCAAGTCCATATTGTACATGTTCCCTTTCCTGGGGGCTCTGAGCAAGATGTGCTCATGAGAAATGACCACCCCGGGCCTGAGAACAATGCACTCATGCTCAGTAAAAAGCATGTTATGACTCTGATCACAAAATTGGGATACACTCAGAAGATTGTACTTAAGCTCCTTGTCAAAGTTTACCTTCTCAATGCTGAGCTTACCAATTGTGATCTTGCCCCATCCAGTAATGTAACCTCCTGCATCTCCTCCAAATGCAACTGGTCCTCCATCAATTCTTTCAAACTTTTGAAGTAGTGACCTATTGAGGGTTAATACGACCTATGATGGGCAAGCAAGCGAGCTAACTATGCATCGGAAAGAAAGCCTTCGACGTCACTATAGGCCAAGCCCTATACCTCTACCACTGCCTTGATCAATTAGTGGCCTGTCATGTGCCTGGAACAACCACTATCAATGATCCATACATTTCTGTTTGTCTTGAGCTGTCCCTGCATAAAAGAGATGATTAGTTACATTTGGAAACCCAAGCCTCATTGGTCTTGGGCTCATCAAAAGAAGTTCAAGACAATGCAACAGTAATTGATCCTATAGTCATGCTAGAGGGATCATTTGCTGATGTTGATGAAGAACTTTCAGCCACTTGGTCTTTCTTTGACTTCCATACCACCTTTGGAATCTTAGACTTGACCTTCAATACTTCAGAAGTTTTGATGACTTCGGAAGTTTTGATGACTGGCCCTTCGGAAGATCTTGCTTTCACTGCAGCAGGCTTCAGTGCTTCAGAAGTATTCCTTTCTTTTGAGACCAAATTTTCTTCCGAAGGCAAGTTTTCACTTGTCTTCTTCTTTATTTTGGAGCTTCCGAAGGAAACAGATTTTCCTTCCAAAGCTTGCTTCTTCTTCTCCAAACTCTTAGAAGATTCTTTTTTGGTCATGTGGAGAGTACTCCTTGGATTGTAGACACAATCCTTAGCAAGATGAGAAGTACTCCCACACATAACATAGTCCATTTTCTTCCTTCTAGGAGTTCTTCTTTGTGAACAAGGCTGAACTTGATCACTTTCCTTCTCCATCTTCATCTTTGCAGATGTTGTGGCAATTCTTGTGGGGTTAGAACTACCTTTGGAGCTGGATAGTTCAGGTTGTACATCAGCAATGCACAACTGATCAGCCTTCTTCTTGATGATGGGATGATTTGGATATGAACTAGAACTCTTGTTGATGAAGTTCAAGTTTGTGTCTTCAGCCTTTACCACTTCAAATCCTGCAGAGATGAAGACTTGTTTCTGTGCATAACTGAAGGTAGCCTTGATCTCTTGAGCCTTTTTGGACTTTCTTTTGGCCTTCCTGATCAAGTTCTTTCTTCTTGACTTGGTCATCCCAACAGCTTTGCTCTCCTCAGAGGGATGGTGACCCTTAGTAGAATGCTCTTCTTCACTCTTCTCAGAGCCATTCTCCACCATCTCCTCTTCATCCTCTTCAGTCACAGGATCTATGAGGGGAAGCTCATCTTCACAAGTTCCATACCTAGGAGATCTTACAGACAAGATTGTGTGTGGAGGAGCTATCTCACAAGATCCTAGTCTTTGCTTATTTTGATAACAAACTAATGCATGCAAGGATGAGGATATTATGTTCTTGAAGGTCTCTTCTTCAAGAACACATTTTTCTGCCTTGGCTTTGATGATCACAAGCTCAGCCTGGCATTCAGTTAATTTAGTAATGAGATCTTTGATCTGAGTCCTGTAGTTTGTATGCTCATGTTTAAGAGTTGAAATGGTTTTCTCTAAGTCCTCTATCTTTAGTTTATAATCATTTTTAGCTCTTTTAAAATCAGCTTTTAAAATATTTAAGGACTCAAGGTCAGATCTCATTTCTAAATTATAGGACCTGTATCTATTAACTTTAGCAATGCATTCAGGAGTACAAAGATGTTCCAATACCTTGGCTTCATCGTGGTTTGCCATGAGTGCTTGGTTTGGAGATGCATCTTCTACTTGAAAGCTCCAGTCAAAGCCTCCTACCTCAACAGCAACTGCAGCTTGCTGCTTTGGCTTCTCATTCTAGGGGGCTTTCTCAGTGTAGTTTGGTCTAGTTTGTGCTTGGCCACCATTTGTCCTTGGTGCCTTACACTCTCTTGTAAAGTGTCCTATCTGGTTACAGTTGTAACACTTTACTTTGCTTTTGTCCAGCCCAAACTTTCCACTGGCTGCATTTCTTGGAAACTTTCTCCCTGTCCTCTTGTAGAACTTCTTGGCTCTGTGAGTGAGAAGAGCCATCTGCTGGACTATTTTCATGTACTCCAGATCATCTGGATGGATACAGTCCAAATCTTCAAGAGTGAAGAGAAAGTTGCCTGAAGTTTCATCAGTAGAGACAAAGGCATGAGAAGAACTTGTCTCTTGGAAAGGACTTCCTTGAGTATAGCTTTCCCTTGGAGTCTCTGGGAAGGTGATGAAAGGGCCCTTTTGTGAGTTGTCAGGGAAGCATATAAGATGATGCTGTGGTTCAATGCTTTCCCTTTCAACCACATAGAGGGTTGAACTCAGTTGATTGCTGGAGTTACCAGATGAGTTTTGCATGTTCATCTCCATCTGGTAGCCACTAAGAATACCATACAACTCTGTGAGAGTAAGAGTATTAAGGTTCTCAATCCTCTTGATAACAACACAATAATGTGTCCATTGTCTACGAAGAAAGGACATAAACTTTCTTACAATGTCCCTGTTTTCAAGAGTTACTTCAACATCCATTAGAGTATCCACAATCTCAACATACCTGAAGTATTGTTGAGTCATGGTTTCACCTGCCTTGAAGGTGAAGTTTTCAAACTGCTGCTTCAGGAGATCCTTCTTGTTCTCCTTTGCTTCAGTAGACCCCTCATACATCAGCTTCAGTGCTTCCCATAGTTGCTTAGCAGTTTTGCACTTCTTGAAGCCTATGTAAATGGAGTTTGGAAGAGCAGTTTGAAGGGCTGTCATGGCTCTTTGATCAATCTCTATTCTTTTCTATCTGCTTCAGAGTAATCAGCCACAGCCTTAGGAATCATACCACCACCAGTAGCATAAGTGGTGCTTGGTATGTGCAGGACCGTTTAAGGGCTTAAGCACAATTACAACACAACAACACAATGAGGAGATTAACTAAGCTCTAATCAAACAGTGAACTGGGTAACCAAAGGTGATACAAAGAACACAAGTAAAGCAAGAGACAGAACAAGAGAATATGGGTTTCAAGGAGGCAGTATATTGCTTTCTCAAGTTCTTTTACAAGTGTTACAAAGCATAAAGAAAAGATACAAGAACTTGAAATACTTATACTACAACCTACAGCCGGCTATACTTTGAAAGCCAGCTGGATACAATTGACTAGACACTAACAAAATCAATTGTAGGATCAAAAGGCATATCTGCCTTTTGACCTTGTGACTATGACATGCCATAGCTCACATCCTTATACAATACAAAAAGGATAAAGTACATAAAGTGGAAAGTTGAAGACTCAAGACCTCAATGTACAGTTACCAAAAGCAAGTCCCTTTTCACCAACTCATGTAAGTTGGTGACTTTACAGAGATGCAGCGGAAAAGGTGCTTTATGGAACAGTACATCAGATAAAGCATGTATACTAAAAGTCTTCGGAAGAAATCTGTCTTCATAGGCTGAAGCTTCGGAAGACTTTGTCTCTGAAGCTTCGGAAGACTTCATGTTTGGCTTCGGAAGATATTGGTCTTGGCTTCGGAAGATTTTACACTTAGAGTATTTTCTAATGCTTTGTGTAAAACTTCCGAAGCATTCTTCACTTCAGTACTTAGTGCATGTTGCTGAGACACTTAGGCTGTTTTGGGTTGCATCAGACTTCAGGAATCCTTACAAACTCCCCCTAGGCTGATGCTACCAAAACACTTGGAAGATCTTCAAATGTTGGTAGTCTTCAGTACAATCAGGACCATTCCTTTCTTCATGAGATGGTCAGGATCATCAAGACTTTCATAGTATCTTCTCATCTCAAAGAGATCATGCAGAGGTAAGTTGATTATGTCTTGCCATGAGTAGACATTCTCAACACCTTGATCTCTGATAACAGTCCATCTCTCTGGATTGGTAGAGTAAGTCCAGGACAAGATGGGTGTCTCACTAGTTAGAGGAGCCACTTGAATAGGAGTTGATTGGGCTGCCTCATCATGCACTTCCTCAGGTTGATCTGATTCAGCCTGAGGTGCAGAGGTAGATGACTTTGGCTTCTTCTTCTTAGTCTTTGGTTTAGAAGCCATCCTCTTCTTCCTCTTGGATGTCTTTAACTGAGAAGACTGGTCTGCAGCACCATGTTGATCATCAGTGTCTTTCTCAGTTGGGTGTTCCTCCCTCACAGGTTCAGAAGGAGAGGGAGTTTGACCCTGCCTAGGATCAGAAGATGAAGCTTGCTGAGGCTCAGCTGGATGTGCTGGTTGAGGTGTCTCTGGTTGTTCAAACTTGACCTCCACTTCAGGTGGGACTTGACTTGGAAGAGAGTGCAAGTCAATGAGTTCTCCACTTTTAATCTTCTGCTTGATCACCCTAATATGCTCATCCATGGTGGATAGAGACATGGGGCCAAGTCTCCTTCCGGAGAATCCATACAGCTTCAAGAAGCTCACCATTCTTTGTCTGTCAGCAGACTTCTTTGCATTCTTTTGAATGATGGCCCTTGACTTTGCAGCTTCTTCCCTTAGTTTCCTTTTAGTTGTCTTTCTTTCCTTGACTAACTCAAGCTCAAGTTGCTTTAGATACTCGAACTCAATGAAGTCATAGGACAAAGGGAGAAGTGCATCTGCCTGATAGAAGCCTGTGGCACTCAGGTAGTTGATCATCTTGATCCTATCTTCCTCTTTATCTACCTGAGGTTCTTGTGGAGCCACATCTTCCTGTGCAGGACTTTCTTGAACTGGTGAGAGAGTAGGAGCATGCTTGTAAAGTCTTTTCTGTCTCTTCTCCTCTTTGAGTTGGAGAAGTATCATTGCATCCTCTTTCTCCTTCAACTCTCTTGACACTTCCTGTCAGCCAGTTCATTTAGTTCTTCTAAGGGGAGGGAGATGATCTCATCAATGTCATAGTTCCTGGTCTGTAAGTAGGTAATCCTGACTGCCCTTAACTCATCATCTTGAGTATTTGGTCTGGGAGCAGCTCTGATTGCAGCTTGCATGAAGCTAGATGACCCACTGGAACTTTCTCCCCTTAGTCTCCTTTTCCTCTCTCTCTTCCTCCTCAATTTCCTCAGGAGTCATTATCCTTTTCCCTTTGTCACCAACAGACCTTTGTGACTCAGGGTGGATTGAAGCTTGGCCTTCATTGCTTGGAGTAGCTTCCATGCTCTGGCCAGAGAGAGGCTGAGAAACACCTTCACCAGCAGGTGTCTCAGATGGAGTTTGGACCTCAGCAGCAGTTGTTGATGATGAGACAGGGGTCTCAGGTTCTGTCACTGGGCCTTCAGTCAAGGTTTCCCCTATGAAACTAATCTTAGGGTCCACCTCAACATCCAGTTGACCGATAACATTACCTGATTCCCTAAGTCTCCTTCTTAGAGTAAACTCTGCAAGGATCCTGTCTTGGATTCTTTGAGCCAGCCTGTCAGCTTGTCTTGAATTGCTTGGATTGACAAGTGGCAAGTTGACTAAATCCAGTCTTTCATAAAAGCTCAGGCTTTGGAATTGAAAAACTTCTTGTTGGCCTTGAACTCTTTGAAGTATGAGGGCTCTCCTGTCATCATCATACCTCCACCTTATGATGTGATTGCCAGTTCCTAGTGGTGGAGATGAGACAGCCCTTGGTATGCCTTCCTCAAAGAGACTCCTGATGAGAGAGTCTATAGAGTCCACATTAATGTGAACTTGAGGAAGTTGCTGAGAATGCACAACAGCAAGTGAGGATGGTGAGTCCTCTATGTCCATTCTCTCTGAAGAACTCCCAGGTTCTGTGGTTGTAACAACTTTCTCCCCCTTTTTGGTAGCATCACCCACTTGCATAGGTGAGCTGGAGGATAAGTCAATCACTTCCACAGGTTCTTGTGTTCCTGGTTGAGCTCTCCTTAAAGGTCTCCCAGCTAGTTTTTCCTGCAGATATGAAATCTGGAGTTGCTGATCATTGACCCTGTTTTGCAGGGTAGTCACCTGAGATTCCAAGTGACTAACCTTAGAGACTAAGTAGGTGCATGTTTTTGACAGTTTTTGCACCTTTAGCCTCAAATTCCCCTCATCTTCATTAGAAGATTCATTGGGGGATGAGATGATTGGACCAAAGTCCTCTCTCTCACCACCAGCTTGAGTTTCTTGGCTGCTGGTTTTCCTCTGCTCACTGACAGCCTCAGTTGAGATGCCAATGGGCTGAGTTGCCATGGTTGAGGTCTTAATGATGTAATCACTTTCAAAAGTGAGAGCCTCTTCCATATGGACATCCTGAACAGGTTCAGAAGTGTCCACCTCAGTAATAGGTGACTGATGGGGGATAGACTGAGGAGAGTCAGAGGTACTCATCTCTCTTTGAGTAGGGGAGGAGAAGAGAGACTCATGGTACTCACTGAATCCTAAGTCTTCATCAGTGTAAAAGGATAGGTTAGGAATTGGTTGGTTGAGATCCAAAGGCTGGGGATGGTAGCTGTCCCCTGAAGGTTGTCCACTTGAGTGTTGAGACTCAGAGTGAAGGCTTAAGGTTGTTGGGCTATTGAGCTCATCAGGGTGAGCTTGAGGAACCTCAGCCCTGATAGGTGAAGTAATGGGAGTGGTTTGCTCCTCAGGAGAAGTGGGAGCTCTAGTGTCCACTTCTTCCTGTAAGGTTGAGTATTTGGGGGCCTGCACAGACTCAATAGCCTGAGCAGGGGTTCGTTTGGATTTTCTTTGGTAGGTGAGGGTAATTCTGGTCTTTTTAATGGTAAGACAAAAGAGGTGTGGGTTCAACACTAGCTTGTGTTGCTAGGTTGTCACCTTGAGCAATGAGCTCTAACATTTTTGGGACTAGGGCTGTTTCTACCCCAGAGAAGCCTACAGTTGGCTTCTTCATTATTTTAAAGATGCTGGGCTTCATCTGTCCCAATTTAAGAATATTACCTGTTTCCCTCAACTGTGAGCCCAGTTCACAGTTGAGAATGTGTTGAACATATCTAGGAAACATGTAATACTCTAAGGAGTCTAAGTTTGCAAGTAAATTAGTATAGAAAAATTGAGAATACCTGAACTTGACCCCCTGAACCATTCCATAACTATAAAGGAGAGATCCTCAGGAATCTGGTCCCATCCACCATGCTTGTTTGACAAGCTGTGGATAACCACATGGAGCAGGAATTTCCATTGGGATGAGACCTTCCTTTCCTAAAGGTCTTTACAGAGAAATCTCCCTCATAGCCCATCTGCTCAAAAGAATGATTAACAGCTTCTTTTGGGAAGGACACCTCACCTTCTTCATCATCCAGCTGTAGATGTTGGTTAATGATGGCCGGAGTGATGAAGATTGTCCTCCCTTGCACTGTGGCAGACAGTGCCTTCTCCCCATCCATAATGACCTCTTGGCAGGTCTTCCAGAATTCAAGCAAGTGATCCTCATATAGAGTAGGATCAATGGTCAGGGAGGTGAAATAATTTGACAGAGTCAAGAATTGGCAAATCTCTGAGAAACTTGCATCTTTCTCAGAGCTTAACAGAGCAACTTGATTATGTTGCCTGTGTAGTTGCATGGAGAAATCAGGGTTGTTTCTGCGGTTAAGGTTGGCCATTTCAGAAGCTTAAGGGTGAAGAAAGGTAGAAAGCAAAGGCGGTTTAGAGAATTAGGTTAGAGAAACAGTAGAATTGAGGAGATAGTGGGAAAGAGGGGGAACCGTTGGGTATTTATATGAAAAGGGATTTGAACCAAAGTTAATGAAAGAGGATAAACTTTGAAATCCGAAAGTCGGTCCCACCTCTGAAAAGGTAGTTTACTTTTGCTCAAAAGTAGTTTTCTTGGAATTCGAAAAGCTTCCGAAGTTTATTTGTCTTCGGAAGTTTTGATTGAAAAAGCTTCCGAAGCTAAAATGGCTTCGGAAGATTTTCCTGAGAGTCTTGAAGATTTATGCTTCGGAAGAGAAATAAACCCTTGAATGCTTTGTATAGAAATAAACAAAGCTTCCGAAGGTTAATTTTGCTTCGGAAGGAAAAGGTTCTTAAAAATAAATAAGTGTCTGAGATAAGAATTTTAAGCTTCGGAAGATGAATTTGACTTCTTCCGAAGGTAAAATCTCTTAGACAGTTATGTATTTTGAAGACATGTTTTTCTTCCGAAGAAAAATTTTATCTTCCGAAGTATCAAAAATTTTCAAGAATCTAAGGAAAGTCTTCAAAAAGAATTTTACATCCAAAGAAAACATGAGCTTATGAAAGTGATGAACTAGACAACTTAGGACACACATATTTTAAGAAGAAATAATTAGAATTAGTTTTAATAAAAAGTCTACTCAAAGTTAATCATCCCAATAGCTGATATCAGATACTTAAATCTCTGTTCATCAAAAGCTTTTGTGAACAGATCAGCATATTGTTCATCTGTATGAACTTTGACTAGTTTAATTAATCCTTTTTCATAGTTATCTCTTATTAAATGATACCTGATGTTGATGTGTTTGGTCCTTGAGTGCTGCACAGGGTTCTCAGTGATAGAGATAGCACTATTGTTGTCTATGTGGATAGGAGTCTCTTTGAAGTTAAATCCATAGTCCAGCATCTGATTTTGAATCCAAAGCACTTGAGCACAGCAGCTTGCAGCAGCAATGTATTCAGCCTCAGCAGTTGATGCAGACACACAGGATTGTTTCTTGCATTGCCATGAGACCATCCTTCCACCAAGGAATTGACATCCCCCAGATGTAGACTTTGCAGTCATATTGCAACCACCATAATCACTATCTGTATAGGCATACAGATTGAAATTTGGATTCTTTGGATACCATAGACCAAGTGTTGAAGCACCTTTGAGGTATCTTAAAATCCTTTTCACAGTGATTAAGTGAGACATCTTAGGGTTGGCTTGATATCTTGCACAAATACATGTAGCAAACATGATATCAGGCCTGCTAGCTGTAAGATACATAAGAGACCCAATCATAGCCCTGTATAAGTGCTCATCTACACACTCCCCCTCAAGATCTGGACCAAGGGAGTGGTTTCTGGCTATGGGTGTCTTAGCAATCTTACAATCAGTCATATTGAACCTCTTGAGTATGTCTTGAACATACTTTGACTGACTTATGAAGATGCCATCTTCAACCTGCTTCACTTGAATTCCCAGAAAGAAGTTGAGTTCTCCCATTGAACTCATCTCAAATCTGTCTTTCATCAGCTTCTCAAAGTCTTTGCAGAGCTTTGGATTAGTTGAACCAAAGATGATGTCATCAACATATACTTGAACCAGCAATAAGTCATTTCCCTGTCCTTTGATGAAGAGAGTTCCATCTATAGTACCTCTTCTGTATCCATGCTTACAAAGATACTCAGATAGTGTCTCATACCACTTCCTGGGTGCCTGATGCAGCCCATAAAGAGCTTTGTCAAGCTTGCAGACATAATCAGGATGATCAGGGTCTACAAAACCAGGTGGCTGTTTGACATAAACCTCCTCATCAATCACTCCATATAAGAAAGCACACTTTACATCAAGTTGGTAGACCTTGAAGTTCTTGGATGCAGCAAATGCCAGGAATATCCTAACAGCTTCTAGTCTTGCTACAGGAGCAAAGACATCAGTGTAGTCAATCCCTTCTTCTTGTGTGTATCCTTGAACAACTAGTCTTGCCTTGTTCTTGATGATGATTCCTCTATCATCCTTCTTGTTTCTAAAAACCCATTTGGTTCCAATGGTAGTCTTCCCATGAGGAAGAGGACAAAGGTTCCAAACTTTCTGCCTTTTGAATTGAAGCAGCTCTTGTTGCATAGCTTCAACCCAACTTCCATCCTTTAGAGCTTCATCAACTTTCTTGGGCTCTATCTGAGATAAGAAACAAGAGTGAAGACAAACATTTGCTTCATGGGTTTGTCCTCTTGTTCTTACCCCTGTGACAACATCTCCAATGATGTTTGTGGTGGGGTGAGACTTGTGGATCCTTAGCTGAGGGATCACAGCAAGTTGTTGAGAAAGATGTAAATTTGAGAAATTTAAATCTGGTCTGGAAGATTCACCCTCCACATTATCACACTTATCAAGATTAACTTGATCCAATGAGTGTGAGACATCATTGATGTTGTCATCTATGGTATGGTTATTAGCATCAAGAAATTCCTGATCACTATCACCATCACCATTGTTGTCTTCTACAAGTGAGGTGTCTTTATCTGGTTGAGAGGCCTCTGAGCTGGAATTTGAAGGCATGCCAGATGTATCAGCTGAATTTGTCATTGTTGTGCTGATAGAAACCTCATTTGCTGAAGTAGTTCCAACTGGAGCTGAAGATGTATGAGTTGAAGGTCTTCCTAGCTCAAATCTTGGATCAGGATCACCTGTATTTAGATTTTCTGCAGATCCTGAAACATGCTCACAAGATTTGTTAAAAGAGTTGGTAACTAAATCAAGATCAAACAGCCAATCCGGACCAGAACCAGCCACACAAGGAGTGTGCTCATTGAAAGTCACATTGGCTGACTCCTCAACAATTCTAGTTCTGAGATTGTATACTCTATAAGCTTTAGCTTGAGAAGAGTATCCAATGAAATGTCCATCATCTGATTTCTCAGCAAACTTGGCAATTTGATCTTTGGTATTCAAGATGGTGCAGGGACATCCAAATGACCTGAGAAAACCAATGAAAGGTTTTCTCTTGTGCCAAAGTTCATAAGGAGTCTTACCATGTGTCTTAACTACTAAAACTCTGTTTTGCACATAGCAAGCAGTATTGACTGCCTCTGCCCAGAAGGTGATAGGCAGTTTAGAGTCAGACAACATAGTTCTTGCAGCTTCAATAAGTGTCCTGTTTCTCCTCTCAGCAACTCCGTTCTGCTGAGGAGTCCTGGGAGCACTATATTGTCTTGTAATACCCTTTTCATCACAAAATGCATCAAGGATTTGGTTCTTGAATTCAGTTCCCTGATCACATCTTATGGTTTTGACCTTGTGATCACATTGATTCTCAACTTTTAAGATGAAATTCTTCAGAATCTCAGGGGTCTCATCCTTAGTTCTAAGGAAGAAGACCCAAGTGAATCTTGTAAAATCATCTGTGATCACCAGACAGTAAGAGGTCCTTCCTAAACTCATTATACTGGTGGGGCCAAAGAGATCCATATGTAACAAGTGTAGGGGAGTAGTGATGGAGTTCTTTTCCTTAGGCTTGTGAGATACCTTGTGTTGCTTCCCTTTCAGGCATGCAACACAATGATCATCACTAGTAAACTCTTTCTTTGGCATTCCAGTTACCAGATCATATTTAATTAATTTATTCATGTTCTTAAAGTTTACATGGCACATTCTTTTATGCCATAGGAAAGAGTCATCACTATTTGCTTTAGATAGAAAGCATGAAACTTCTCCTGAGGGAGATGTTTCTTGCAAATCCATCTTGTACATGTTCCCTTTCCTGGGGGCTCTAAGCAGGATATGCTCATGAGGAATGACCACACCAGGCTTGAGAACAATGCACTCATGCTCAGTAAAGAGCATGTTATGACTCTGATCACAAAATTGGGATACACTCAGAAGATTGTACCCAAGCTCCTTAACAAAGTTTACCTTCTCAATGCTGAGCTTACCATTTGTGACCTTGCCCCTTCCAGAAATGTAACCACCTTCATCTCCTCCAAAAGCAACTGGTCCTCCATCAATTCTCTCAAAATTATGGAGTAGAGATCTATTGCCTGTCATGTGCCTGGAACAGCCACTGTCAATTATCCAGACATTCCTGTTTGTCTTGAGCTGTTCCTGCACAGAGAAAATGATTAGTTACATTTGGAAACCCAAGCCTTACTTGTCTTGGGCTCATTAATAGTAGTAGAAGGTAATGCAACAGTAATAGATCCTATGGTTGTACTATGGGGATCTTCAGCTGTTGTTGATGGAGAAACCTCAGTCATTTGGTCTTTCTTAGACTTCCACACCACCTTTGGAGTCTTGGACTTGACCTTCAAAACCTTAGAAGCTTTTGGAACTTCACAAGTTTTGATGACTGATCCTTCAGAAGAATCTACAGTCACTGCAGCAGACTTTAGTGCTTCGGAAGAACTCCTTTCTTCCGAGACCAACTTTGCTTCCGAAGGTAATTTTCCATTTACCTTCTTCTTTGATTTGGAGCTTCCGAAGGAAACAGACTTTCCTTCCGAAGCTTGAGACTTCTTGAGACTCTTTGAAGTCTTTGTTTTAGTCATGTGGACAGTCTTTGTTTTAGCCTTCATACATCAGCTTCAGTGCATCCCACAGCTGTTTAGCTGTTTTGCACTTCTTAAACCTCTGTATACAGAGTTTGGGAGAGCAGTCTGAAGAGCAGTCATGGCCTTCCTCAATCTCTACTCTTTTTCTATCTTCATCAGAGTAGTTGGCCACATCTTTTGGAATCATACCAGCACCAGTAGCAGAAGGAGTGCTGGGTATGAAAGGTCCATTCTCAACAGATTCCCACATTCTTGAATCAAGAGACCTGATGAAACCTTCCATTCTCATACACCAGGTGTCAAAATCATCAAGAGTGATCAGTGGGGATTTGTTCATGGTTCCAGTCTCCATATCAGTCTTTGAGATGGATGCCATTTGGAGAGTTTAGTTTTTGTGTGTGTGAGGGATCTTAAGATGGTGAGATCTTATATCAAGAGCCTGAAAGCTCTGATACCAATTGCAGGACCGTTAAGGGCTTGAACAAATTACAACACAACAACACAATGAGGAGATTAACTAAACTTTGATCAAACAGTGAACTGGATTAACCAAAGGTGATACAAAGAACACAAGTAAAGCAAGAGACAGAACAAGAGAGTATGGGTTTCAAGGAGGCAGTATATTGCTTTCTCAAGTTCTTTTACAAGTGTTACAAAGCATAAAGAAAGATACAAGAACTTGAAATACTTATACTACAACCTACAGCCGGCTATACTTTGAAAGCCAGCTGGATACAATTGACTAGACACTAACAAAATCAATTGTAGGATCAAAAGGCATATCTGCCTTTTGACCTTGTGACTATGACATGCCATAGCTCACATCCTTATACATACAAAAAGGATAAAGTACATAAAGTAGAAAGTTACAGACTCAAGACCTCAATGTACAGTTACCAAAAGCATGGACCTTTTCACCAACTCATGTAAGTTGGTGACTTTACAGAGATGCAGCGGAAAAGGTGCTTTATGGAACAGTACATCAGATAAAGCATGTATACTAAAAGTCTTCGGAAGAAATCTGTCTTCATAGGCTGAAGCTTCGGAAGACTTTGTCTCTGAAGCTTCGGAAGACTTCATGTTTGGCTTCGGAAGATATTGGTCTTGGCTTCGGAAGATTTTACACTTAGAGTATTTTCTAATGCTTTGTGTAAAACTTCCGAAGCATTCTTCACTTCAGTACTTAGTGCATGTTGCTGAGACACTTAGGATGTTTTGGTTGCATCAGACTTCAGGAATCCTTACAGTATGTAAGGTCCTTCAACAACAGAGTCCCACATCCTGGAGTCTGAGACTTGATGAAGCCTTCCATTCTTTGACCCAAGTATCAAAGTCTTCAGAAGTGATCAGTGGAGACTTTGTCATAGTTCCAGTTTCCATATCAGCTTTGGTTATAGCTGCCATTTTAGTTGTTAAGTATTTTGTGTGTGTGAGGGATCTTAAGATGGTGAGATCTTATATCAAAAGCCTGAAATGCTCTGATACCAAATGCAGGACCGGTGGAGGGTATGCACTTACAACACAACAACACAATGAGGAGAGTTTCTTAGAACACTTAACAGATCAAATTGGGAACTGGTTAACTTGTTAATGAAAGATGCTAAGAACACAAGTAAAAGTGAGACTTTGTCTTTGAAGCTTCGGAAGACTTCACTTTTGGCTTCGGAAGATTTTGGTCTTGGCTTCGGAAGATTTTACACTTAGAATATTTCTAGTGCATGGTGTAAAACTTCGGAAGCATTTATACTTCTGTTCTTTAGTGCATGCTTGCAGAGAGACTTTGGATGTTTTGGCTGCATCAGACTTATAGGAATCCTTACAATAAGGAAAAAATAATAATAGTAACAATGGCTCATGAAAGAACCATAAAATACGTCTACCACAAAGGTTTTATTTTTTATTATTATTGTTATTATGATTATTATTTTAGCCTGCGTTCACATCTTTTTTCCTTTTACTAATTTAAGACTACCGATGAGTTTTGTCATACTACTTATGTCAAGATTTATTTGTTATGTTTGAAATTTGGTATACAACAAAAGCAAAATTAGCTTGCTTACCTTATAGATGTAAACGAAAGTTCTAACGGTATCGAATCCTTAACAACGAAGACAGTACGTGGCATGATGGTGGTCTAAGCGGTCGACAATGATGGTGTTGGAGTGGATTCAGTCACCAAAATCTGTGATGGACCTTAGAATTTAGCAACTGTGAAACCAAGAGGATTATTCTTCGGTTCAAAGCCGGGTAGTATTCAATGAAACAGAAGGGTTAATCGATACCTTACGTTGACGGGAGCGGTGTATGGTGTTGCCGGACGGTTGTTTGCCGCTACCCAATCAACAAACTACTGTTGCCTACTCGAATGGTAGGTGGATGATGAATCGAAGAAGAGGCTTACGAGGATGAACTTGTATGAAGATAATAGGTTTGTGATTAGCTTGGAACCCAATGACTTCTTATAAGGTTTGGGATCAATATTAGCAAACGGAGGATACTGTGACAATTAGCGACGGTTTGTAAAGATAAGGAACAAAGAGAGAGATATATGGATCAACATGCATTTGAAGTTCAATTTTAATTGATTTGTACGTGACTTCAATTTTGATATCATCATTATTTTAATTTGTTTTGATTAGCATGAGAGATATTTATTATTGTCATTATTTAAGTATTTAATTAATTAATTATTTTTTTGCTTATTTTTATTTTGTTATTTTATTTGTATCATTATTCGAGTTAATTTATTTATTTATCTATTGGCTTACGTCGGGTTATTTCATCATGTCACATCCCGGCGGAAGAGTGAGATACTTTGAATGTGACTTGTTTGTTCAGAACTCATTGATTAAAAGAGTTTAACAGATAGCGCAGCAAACAAAACATAACATAAATTAGTTCATCATTTAAGGATAATTATAAAGTTAGGATTACATCAAATCATAACAGTCAAAATTTGATCTAAATATAATCCTATTACAAACATATTATCTAACTGCTACATCTTCAGTAACGATGGAAATACGCGTCCACCGATAGGCTGAGATCATACATGTTCACAGTTAGATTAACAGAGACTTTTCCCATTATTTCTCCCCAGCCGTTATACACATCAAAAGAGAACATTAAGTTGTTAGTCATGATGATTTCCTGAAAAAGCATACTCAAAATAGTCAACATAAAGTTGGTGAGATCATAGGTTTATCTTAACAAAATATTCTTGATGCATCAGATACAACCAAACCTTACTTAATAATCAGATCGTTCATAACTGTCATAACATAATTCATAAAATCAGATAATATAGCATCACAACACTCATCCTGTTGGTGCAGGAAATATTTTCCTAAGTAGCGCTACCAATATTATCTAACGGTTCCACATCCGAATTAATGGTTGTAACATAAATGACAGTATATCTCAAAAATCTTAATAATGCATCAATTCATAAAAACAGTATGTTTTTTCCCCAAAAGTTTATAAAAATAAAAATGGAACTATGAATCTCACCTCTTACTCCAAATAATAACCTATAAACAAAAATATTTATAGTTTAGCAAAAATGTCTTTTCTTTAACATTTTTAGCACCTCAAATTATAAAATTCATTACAAAAATTATAATCAAACATATACCACGAAAGTTTTACAGTAAGTGAGTCCTAAAATCATACATAACATATTAAAATTTCATATTCTAATTATTTACAGTTTATTTTCTATAATTTTTAAATTATTTGAATAATTTATCAGAAATACCTTACGACCTTTAAAAATTGTCAAACATTGTCAGAATATATGACACAATATTTATAGTTTCTCAAAATTTTCTTAGATTCTAGATCATAGCAGGGCTTATTTTTATGATTTTTATTATTTTAACAATATTCAGTAAAAATAGTAGAATACGTCCAAAAATTCTAATCTTTATACAAACTGCTCTATTCTAGTTATCGTATTTTATATGAATGTTTCATAATTTATCTCAAAGTTTAAGTATTTTTCTCGATTTTTATATACTAGAAATTTCTAGAATTCATAACTTATTCATAACTTCGAATTAGGCCACAAAACTTTTTCTGCAAGTCTTATAAATCATAATAATCAACATATAATTTTTCCAATCATTTGCCAGGGTCGGTTCTTCCAGCATGAAATTTTCTTCCAAATACTAAAATAATTCGTATAATTTATTTTACTAGCAGTAATAGCATCAAAATTTGCAGATTAATATCTCCTAATATTTCAAATATATTCATAATATTTGTTCCCACAATCATAGTCAAATACATATCAAACCGAATTAAATAAGTTGGCATATAAATTTTCAACCCTTTTATTGATAATTTCTTTTATATAACCTTTGATGGTTAATATTCATCCATTTTCTTCAGGTTATAAATCCTTCTTAATATTCTTTCAATAACATTAACATATTTGTAAGATTATGTGAAGAACTTGTAGGTTTGACCATAAGGGTTGTTTATATGTGTTGTTTAGACACATATATATATTTGGAAAACTTAACTAGTTATGGTTTAGGGATTAAAACCTTGATTTAGATAACAAAAGAGAGTGATGATCACTGATGGCAGCTTCTTTCTCCGATGGACCGAGTTGGGTGATAGTCTTTGAGCTTCAAAGTCTTGTTCTTCTTGCAATGAATGATTGGAAGATGATGATGTTTGGTTATGGTGACCGAGAATAAAGAGGGTGATGGTACACGGTTATGATTTCCGAGAGTTTTTGAGAGGGGATGATGGTGTCTTGGTGGTCGAGATCTCAGAGAGTAGAGAGGGTATGGAGTTAAAGATGTGAAGGTGGTAATGGCCTTCGGCCGAATGGTTTAGATATACTGGAGTCTTCATGATTAACTCTATACTTAGAGTGGTGATTTGGCAACATAGCTTGTATTAGTTGGCTTCCATAGAGTGTTGTGGCGGTTTTGAAGGTACCCGAGGTGTCCCCATATTGCTAGGTGTCGAGCAAGAAGACTTGTGAGTCACCATGTCATCATTACAAGTTTAACTAATACTTAGGGTGTTAATCGGATGGCTTAACGCTCTAATGAACCGAGTCTTGATCTTAAATGGTGCTTAGGTTTGAGGTTTAAGTGTATAAAAACATTTTTGTCAATAAAAATAGATTTTGATCTATAGCGATTGACAAATCGTCTCTATAGAGTGAAATTTTTTAAAACAATTGGAAAAATTATATTCTGTAGGCATGACATGTAGTCGATGTAGGTTAATTGCAGTAGTATTCGCCAAAACACCATTTTGTCTTTGATTTGTAGCGGCGACAATTCAATTTTATTATTATATATTTGGGTAGGTAGCTAAACTTTTATACATATATTAAAACTGCATTTGAAACTCAAATTCAAGTTTAACAAACACATAATTTATCAAATTCAAAGAAAATGAATACAAATAATTCAAATTCAAGTTCATTAAAATCCAACAAAATTACAAACACTAATGATCACCAGGTGGTTGTGGCTGCTGGCAGTAATGCATCATTATCATTTGATCTTAAAGCATTTTTGCATTTCTTATATTTGTTGCGCCTGTTGTCGTTGGATTTCTTGACTTTGGTTTTGTTGCTACAACTGCTATTCAAGTTGTGAAATTTTATCTTTAAAATATTCTCTTGGAAGATGTGTCCTAAAAATCAAGATGTGTGGTTTCGTATACGTCCATGTCTTTGACTTGAGGCACGAGTCTCATTAACAGCAGATGACTATCCACCGGTCTCGCAAAAGGATCTTGCATACCCCTCTTGAATTTGTTCATACAATAAACTTATTAAATATTTTAGTAAAAATTCGATATCATAACTACTATAAAATACACAACAAATCATTTAAGGTTTAACTTTTTTAAAAATACTAACAATATGTACCCAAATTTCAATCAACTTACATAAATTATATCAAACATAAATTGTTTTACACCTCGTCGTAGCAAGCTTTCTTTTCACACCTTCATACGAAGGATGTTTCCCTCGAACACGATTAAGGAGGCTATTTGGTTCTTTTAATATTTGGCCATTACTCAAATGTCTAGAAGCATCTCTTATCTCTCTTTTGCCATCAAACATAAGATCTTCCCTTAAACTATGCTTTTTAGTCAAGAATCATCTATGACAAAGAAAATCTATTTTATTTGTTACATTGCACGTGGGTGTGTCTACGTTTCAAGTATGGCATGCCATGTAACCTTGACCACTCCATCCATCTATATAGCTACGGGAAGCATAATCATTAATTTCCCATAAGCACACATCCTAAATACAGTTTTGGTAGTTTTGGTTGATGCATTTCTCATTTGAACTCCTTCGGCTGACAACATTTTCAACTTATATATAAAAGGTTAGGAAAACATTATGTCCTTTCCAAGAGATTTATGGCCAAAAATCAGTAAGGTCAACATACAAGAAGACTTTTTCATACATAACCATCGTGGTGTGTTATATGTTATAAATACTACTGGCCACATATTGTAAGATCGACTCATGTTACCAAATGGAATTCGACCAACATCAACCAAACCAAATGTATGTTATGGGTTCTATAGCAAAATCAGGATATCTTTCATTAAATTCTTGCTATTCCTTCCCATCAATTGGATGATGCGTCATACTATACATTGAGCGTCCAATATAATGCCATGTCATTTTTTTGCCGTGAATCTTGAGCGATACCTTCATCAAAGTTGGGAAGTTAATGAAAGCAACATAACACTTTTTAAGGTACTTTCTTCCTGTTTATGTTTTTGTTAACCCATCTAATCTCATTACAAAGCGGATAAGTTTACATTAATTCCTCCAAAACAGAGCACAATAGTTAACGCAAGCATGGATAGATTCATATCCTAACCCAATATATTATAGATCCCTTCATAACTTTATAGTGTGAGGCTGGAATTTAATTTTCTTTAGGGAATGCCACTCTCAAATCCTATAACAAGTCGAAATTTCCAAGGAATCAAAGAAAGAAGAAGTTCTCTCGTGAAAAGGAAGTTCTCGCACGATAAAAGAGTTCTCGCGCGAGAAGCCTGGGTGAGAAGTCTGGGAGGACCCTATAAATAGATAAGAGCACTTTTTTGCCCTTATTCTGACGTAAAAAGTTCTACTGTTAGATAGAGAAAGACATGTAGTTAGAGAGAGGAAGCTTGCAGTGAAGGTGTTTAAGGTATGTAACTCGTGTAACTAACCATTTATATATCAAGAAATGATTATTGATGATTATAATAATTTTGGGATGATATGCTAAGGGCATGTGTTATCGATTTTGGAGGAAGCTGGGATGAACACTTACTATTAGTAAAGTTTTAATATAACAATAGTTATTATGTTAGTATTGGTATGCCCCCCCTTATGAAATGCTATATGACAGAAAGTGCAGAATGCATGTATGTTGGGGCGACATTGGGTAAAAGGAGCCGGGAAGTATTGAGGTGATCGAGGTCATGACAGAGAAGTTGGATAAGATCAAAGCCTTTATGAAACCAGCAAAAGATAGACAAAAGTCCTATGCTGATAAGAGACGAATGGCGATTAAGTTCCAGGTCGGTGACAGGGTAATGTTGAGGGTATCTCCTGGAAAGGGATTATCAGGTTTTGGATGCGAGGAAAGTTGGCCCAACTTATATAGGGCCATTCAAGATCGTCGCAAGGGTATGAAAGGATGGCTAATAGGTTAGAGCTATCCGATGAGTTAAGTGGAATACATCCTACGTTCCATGTATCTCATCTAAGAAAGTGTATGGCTAATTGTTGATCTATGAAGAGGATGAAGCTACCGAGGAGTTCAGCACTGGCTTCTAACTAACGAATTTTGCCAAGTGCTAAAACAACTGTTGAATCACATATGCTGAATGACTATCGATCAATATATGCTTTCAACTGCCGATCAGCATTCAACTAAATACTGTCGATTGACTGTTGTTAATCAGCACTAAACTCCATGAGATGTTGATCAACTATTACAAAGACAAGACTGTCTGTATCGACTGTTATTGTGTTTTGTCTTTTGTAGACAACATAGTACTGAAGCTGGCTAACTCTGATGTACCAATTGTCTGTCTTGATGTACAATTCTGAACATAGAATATTTTACTCTTATTGTTTAGATTTCATAGTATAAAGTCCGTAAACTTGTATAGAAGAGGCAAGCTTTTCAAGCCACTTAGTTTATCTGCTGATTGTTTATTTGTACTCAAACGATTAATCAAGTGAATAATTTGAAAAAACAACTTGTGCATTTATATTTACTCAAAGTATTTGTGTTTTATTAGTAAGTAGTTAACTTAGATTCTGCATTCTTTAACTACTGACCAAAAGAGAAGTTCTTGTTAGACTATAGACCTATCCGATCCAACAATAATGATGACATAATAATACCACTTGAGGATATTAGGTGGATGAACATCTGAATTATGTGGAACAGCCACTAGCCATCCTTGATAGAAAAGTTAAGTGCCTGAAAATAAAAATGGTTCCACTTGTACATGTACAGTGGAGGCACAGAAAGGGATCCGAGTCTACATAGGAGACTGAGAAGTAGATGAGGCGGTATTATCTATAATTATTCGAGGATTGACGAATTTCGGGGATGAAACATAAATAAGGGGGTAGACTTATAACACCTCGTAATTTCTAAGGAATCAAAAGAAGAAGAAGTTCTCTCATGAAAAGGAAGTTCTCGTGCGCTAAAAGAGTTATCGCGCGAAAACCCCAGGCGAGAAGTCAGGGACCCTATAAATAGATGAGAACATCTATGTGCCCTCATTCTCACATGAAAAGTTCTACTGTTAAAGAGATAAATACGTGCAATTAGAGAGAGAAAGCTTGTCGTAGAGGTGTTTAAGGTATGTAACTCGTGTAACTAACCTTTATGTATCAAGGAATGACTATTGATGATTATAATGCATGAATATATAGTTTCCATTTGAAAGGCTCAAAGGAAAGTTAGTTTTGTTTTAGAATCTTCCATAAGGTGAGTTTCTAGCCCCCTTTTACATAATTTTTTATGTTTTAGGGCTATTATGCATACTAAATTACTTGTTTATGCTTGTAATGATGTTATTTATGGAGTTGGTTATGTTAAGCCTTAGATATGATTAAGTCGTGTTTAGGCGGGAATCTTTAACTTCTCACGTGATATGCTAGTTCTCGCATAAATTAGGTAGCTTGGGTTGTAAGGAATTTCGAATCTGATGGGTTCTCGCGTGATGTGTATGTTCTCGCGCGATATGTTAGCTCTCACACGACTTGTTGTATTATATGTATGATATTGTGTTTTATCTGTTTTCAAAATGATAAAGCTTTATGAAAGATCTTTACTTGGCATGTTATGTACTACTATGAGTAAAATCTTATGTAAAGAAAGTGAAAGATAACGATAACGAATAGTGAAACATAATGAATGAATGAAAGTCTTGCAAGCGAAAGTATGGAGGTTCACAACTCATTGAGAGGTTGTTAGCTCAACTTTGTGAAGTTTAGCTAGCCCATGAGGATGCGCATAGGGGTCTAATCCTATAGCTTGGCCATGTATGAAAGGAGGTTCACGACCCAATAAGGGGTCGTTAGCTCAACTATGGGAGGCTGTATAGTCCATGAGGATTCTCACGGGATCCTGTTCCTTGTGATTGACTATGAACGGAATGGGATCTTTGTCGTGAGGCCTTTTGATATTGTGATCAGTCTCATAACTTATGTTGAGATAATGAATGAATGAATAAAACAGTGATGAGAGATAGTGAAATGATTATGTGTATATGTGTGTATTGTTGTATGATCACGTATGAAAAAGGCAACGCTTTTAATGAATGTAAAGTATTTTATTATTAAACTAGAACTCACTTAATGTCGCTGACTTTGTATGCATAATAGTTGGCAGGTAGTCGAGGATTCTACAGAGATGAAGGCATGGATACAGAAGCTACTGGGATATTCTAAGTCTGGCATATGTACTTTTGGGAATGATGATTATTTTAGTACAATTTTCATGTTAAACGAAGTAACACAATGTTATGAAATCATTATTTGAATAGTGAAATTATGTTTTCCGTTGCAAATGTTACGTTTATTAAATGTTTTATGCTATGAAGGTCAGACTGTGAGTCCTTCCAGGTTTGTAGACCTAAAAACACTCTAAAAGTGGGTTAATAACTATCTGTCCATTTGTTGATAACCTTGACATGCATCAATTTTGCTAAGAAGTTTAAGGAAGACGTCCAACTACAACAAAGGTATAACTCGGTGTTGAGTTTGTTAAATAATGCATCAAATTATGGGTCAAAAACAGTTACATCTTCATCCACATTTTCTTTGTTGCATTTCACTCTACCATAACATCATCAGTTGCATCAACATCTAATTATTTGTTGCTAGAATACATGTTATTGGAGCAAAATGGTCTTCTATTTATGAAGCACAAGGATATTTCTTGTCATGAAAATTTCACATCTTATATGATTGTAGAAACCCATTGTGATGTATGTGGGCATAAATTGTTTTAGATCCTACCAACACCTATTACGGCATTGTTTAGACAACAAAATGCTTTTCCTAAATCATACACTTGTTTCTTAGCAATTTCTAGAAAGTTATGAATACCATTTACAAAGTCCTGAGAACTCTGAGTTCGCAATTTATTCCAAGTCTTATTGTTATTTTTATTGTGTTATAAAACATAAAATACAACTTTATCAATTAACATATACACAAAGATGCCCATATATAGAAAATAAATACAATGAATAATTGTATATAATTTAAGTTGGTGTTCAGACGTGTATATTTTAAAAGATTATCTTAAATATACCATTGCCTAGCTCTTACATGTCAAATTCAAGCATCAATAGATCCTTAGTTGCTTGAATTTTAGTCTTATCTCTACATGCTAACAACATATCATCTACATACAAGAGTAGATACAAGAACACAACAATATTAAACCTCTTTAAGTAAACACAACTATCGATCATAACTGCTTCTACAGAACCCATGAGTGACAACATACTCATCAAATCTTCGTACCACTGCCGAGGTGATTGTTTCAATCCATATAGTGACCTCTGCAATAGACAAACCCTATCCTCTTTCCCCTCAACTCAAAACCTTGGGGCTGCTTCATATAGATTTGTTCTAAAAGTATACCATGTAGAAAAGTTGTTTTTACATCCACCTATTCTAACTCAAGGTCAAAACAAGCTATCAAGGTCAAAATCACTCTGATAGAGGAATGTTTGACTACAGGAGAAAATATATCAGTGTAGTCCACACCAGCCAATTGTGTAAAACCCCTAACCACCAATCTGGCCTTGTACCTGGGTGGCTCACCTGGTAATTCCTCCTTTATTTCAAAGAGCCACTTACAGTCCACCGGTCTTTAACCCTTAAGTTTATCAACTAAAACACAAGTCTTGTTCTTGTATAAAGAAGAGATTTCATCATTCATAGCTGAGACCCACTTATCTTTATTCACTAAAGACATAACTTCATAATAAGTCAATTGTTCTTGAATGCATTGTTGTTCAACAGCTACAAACATAAATGTTGAAATGTCTTCATTAGTTTGATATCTAGAAGGTAGATTAATCTGCCTTCTGGGTCTCTCTCTAGCTAGACGGTATCCGCTAGTTGTGTCATAAGGGATGCCTCCATCTAATGAACCACCCAGTGAACTTTCACCTCTTTCCATAGGCTCCACCTCCACCTTAAATTGAGGATCCACCTCCACCTCAACTTGAGGATCCACCTCCACCTCAACTTGAGGATCCACCTCCACCTCAACTTGAGGCTCCACCTCAAAAGGAACACTTTAACCTTCACTATTACCAGCAAAACACCCCCCACCCCAACAACATCGTTGTACATAGTATCTTCTTTGAATACCATACTCCTGCTCACAATGACCTTGGACATATTACCATCCAACTTCCACAACCTGTATCCTTTAATACCCTCAAGATACCCTAACATTACACATTTATGAGCTCTAGGTCTAGCTTCCCTTGGCTGACATGGGCAGAGGCCAAAAAACCAAAATACTTTCAAATTTTCATACTTAGTGTTAACCCCTGACCATTTTTTCATAGGAACATTATTATCAATAGCTGAAGAGGGTGACCTATTCACTAAATAGGCTTCAGTAGATAAAGCTTCAACCCAAAACTTCTTCGGTATACAAGACTCATATAACATGCATCTCATATTATCTAAGAGGGTTCTAGTCATTCTTTCAGGACTGACAGATGCCTAGAGATTCCATTTATCTTAAACAAATGATTAAACTCATTGTTACAAAACTCTAGCCCATTGTCTGTTCTTAACCTTTTAACCTTTCTGTCTGTTAGGGTTTCAACCATTATTCTGCATTCTATAAATTTCTCAAAAATTTCATGTTTACCTTTGAGAATATAAACCCAAACCCTCCTTGAAAAGTCATCAATAATAGACAAAAAGTATAAACCCCCACTCCGATGATACATGCCTTGCAGGCCCCCATAGGTCAGCAAGAATATAATCCAAGATACCTTGGGTGGAGTGAATTCCGTTCTTGAACTTGACCTTATATGACTTGCCCATAACACAATGCTCACAAGATCCAAAATCACACTCCTGTAATTTGATGATCACCTGTTGTTTTCTCAACTCCATTAGGCCTTTGTTACTTATGTGACCTAGTCTCTTGTACCATAACATATCCTGAGTGAATATTGTTGAATCAACTACAGCCACAACACCTTGGGAAGCCTTCCATCCAGCACATAGATATTGTTATCTTTTCTAGTGCCAGAAATCACCACCATAGACCCTTTTAACATTCTACCTTTTCCATTTTTCAGATTAACTGAACAACCTACGCTCTCAAAAGTGCCTCGCGAAATAAGATTCTTTGTCAACTAGGGAATGTATCTTACTCCAATCTATTCCAATTCTGTACCATTTACTAATTTCAGCCCCACAATACCATACCGTTAAATTGAACATACTCTATCATCTCCCAGCTTGACTGTTCCAAGATCCTCATACTTCAGCTCCTTGAATATCATTCTATCAGGTGTCATGTGATAAGAGCATTTCGAGTCCATGATCCAATCAGATTTTGACCCACCTTTGATGACTTCAAATACATCTGCACTTCCATAATCATTTATAGAACTTTCAGGTGATCCACCACCTTGATTATTAAATGAACTAGACTTTGAGGGGTTTCTCAGAGTTACAAACAAAGCACGTTCGTTTGAATTTGGATCTAGATCGACTGGTACCTCTAGCCTTTTGAAATCTTTGCTCAGTTTTCTCCGGACCAACAAGCCTTCACTTGCCTCCTCTTTTACACCTCTTCTATTATCAATGTTCCCCTTCCAAACATAAGTGTATCTATAAAATGTTCATATGAGGATGGAAGCAATGTCAAGAATGAAATTGTCTGATCTTCATCATCAATGTCAACATCTATGTTAACAATATCCAACACTAATTTGTTGAATTCATCTGTATGATCTTCAAGAGTCTTTCCACTTGTCATGTGGAACGTGTATAGCCTTTTCTTGAGGTACAACCCTTCTAGTTTCGACCAGATATCGGCGGCACTTGTTTCCTTGGTCACCTCCCTGAGCACACGATCTCCCAGGCTCAACATAATTGCACTGTGAGCCTCTTCTAGGACATCCTTCTTCTCTTTCTTGGTGAGGTTTGCAGGAAAGCGACCTTTACCAGCAAGAGCATCCACTACACCCTGATGAACCAGAAGTGCCTTCATATTCACTCGGCACAAACCGAAATCATTTTTGCCATCAAATTTTTCCAACTCAAATTTGGTGGAAACCATCATGTAGATCTGGCCTCCGTTCTTTAAAGACGATGAGCCTATGAATTGGCTCTGATATCAACTGTTGAACAAGAATGAACATACGCAAATCTAATCAATGATGAATGACTTCAAGAGTATATTGTATTCAAAAGAAGAAGAATGATTACAGAGTATTATGAAGAGTATTATATAAGAAAGCAACTCTAACTAACTTCTTAACGAACTAATCCACTAGTTTTAAGGAAAAACAAAATATGACACATTAACCCCCAATATTATCAAATATTACACTATTGGCCTCAAACTATATTATTGGCATGAGTTGACTTGTAGATCGCAACTAATACTCAACACCATCCTAAAAAACCAAAACAAAATAACACACAGGATAATCAACTATAATAAAATATCCCTAGAGATACTATTTGAGTGTGTTTTAAGGATTTACAGGATTAAATGAACAAATATGGCAATATTGTGGGAGCAAGGTTTTGTAATATGGAATAAAAGTTTACATAAATAATTTTGGTACCATGACTAATTAGTTTGTTGTAGCTGGTCAAAAATTTATCAAAAAAACTAATATTATCCAAACATTAAAAAGTGTTTGTTGAGCTTCAAGCGGTAATAATCATGAAATTAATTCTTACCGGTCCTTACCAACTTCACTTAAAACTCTACTTCAATTAAAACTATAATGGTTAATGCCTTCCTGAAAAAAGTAGCATTCATTATAACACTCAGTTTAATAAAAACATCTTAAGTGATATCTTCTCTAATCTAAGAACGAGCAGCATTCACTATGTTGACAATCTTAATCAAATTTAAAATATTATTTTTCCTAGTTAAACCCACTATTCTCTATCAAATAGTGTCAATAGTTGTATAATTAAACACGGCATTTAAGCTTAATAACAACCAGGATATCAAACAACACAAAGTAATCAGTCTACTTTTAATGTTTTAAGAAATAAAAGAAATGTAAAGATCCTAATGTAAGGATAAATGGAAAAGTAAAAATCTTTAACATTAATATCCAAAAAAGAAATTGGTGGGCAATCACAAAGAAATGGGCATTTCTTGATACTATTCACTACGAACATTACAGGTGTGAACCAACAATTAGACACATCAAATCAATAATTACACACATTAACAATCAATCAAAACAACGTCGATATCAGAAAACTACAAATGAATTCTGATTAAAAGAAAAATTAAATTTATAACCAAAGGACTTATGAAAAGATGAAAGTGAGCAAGGAAGAAAGGTTGAAAGATCATCGAGCAAAGATGCAGTTCTATCTAAAGTTATATAGATTCTCTCCTCAAAAGATTGAACCCATGAGTAATTACGATCTTCAACTAAATGTCAAAGAGATCAAAGACAGGGTGAAAATAAAGGAGTTGTCATCATATGTAAGAGTTCTATCTGAATGGAACTATAAAGAGATGGAAAAGAAGAGAAAGAAGAAGGCTTAGGAAATCAGTCTATCTCACCAAATTTGAATATCTCATTCAATCTAAGTCTAACAGTTGATACAAGGTACACAAGTTGTATCATGTAAAGTTTAAAAATGTTATGAAGAAACAAAAGGTCTAGATACTACTCCTCCATCAATGAAATTCATCTTTAGATGTTCTAAAACCAAGGTACTAAGATGAAGCTTATTCTCAACAAACTTATATTTATTGTCCACCCTATAACCATATCTATTTAGATGGAATCTTCTATGTCTAATCATGATCCCATCATAAAGTGAGAACATGACAACAAAAAGGACTACTACTTTATCACTCGGGTAGCTGTTGTAAGCTTGCATACTTAAGAATTAGTTAGTTTTCATTAATAGATTTGAAAAATTGCAGATCTCACCAAACTAAGATTAAATAACCTCGATGATTCATCTAAAGTAGATAAAGTAAAAAACTTGCTATGAAAATCTATAAAGAACACCTTGAGCAGTTGAATGAAGTTCTTAGTATTCAATAAATAGAACAAGAAAGTCAATCTCGGCATGCAATAAAATCTACTGGTCCTCCAAGTGCTAAAGTTACCACATGTGATGATCAACCTTCACCTAGAAGCATACCTTCTCCTTCTCAATCATGTAACTCTGAAGATAAGTTAATTAACTCAAAATCAGCAGCTACAAGACAAATCTAACTTCTAAAAGGGAAAAGAATATAAACTAGATTCCAAAATATATGAAAGTAACTCAGAAGAGATTGATGTAAATGACTTTTGAGATGATCAGTAAATTGAAGCTATCCACTAGGATTATGAGCTAACATCTGAGAGCTATTTTGTTGAAGGAAGAAATAGTTTAAGAACAATGTATTCTAGTGAACTTTGAAGTCCTCAAACATAGCTACAAGCATATGGAGAAGATGTTCCAAAGAGGATTTCCCCATAAATCCAAGTCAATGGTTTCAAATCTAGGGGTTAATTGTCAGTAAAGAAAGAGAACCATAACCCAAAAAGCATAGTGATATCGTAGGCAATGTGCTTGCACATAACTCCTTTAGTTGTTTACGATCCTATCACTACATGGAGCTTTAACCCCAATTCAGTCTTTACACTTTAACTTACACAGTTGTTAGAGATGATAGAGTCAATGAGTTTAACCTATTAAAATTTTATTGGCACCACTTGAGAGATCTAGCCAACATCCCTCTTTGTGATCTAACAAGGGATGTTAGGTGTAACATCGGGCATTTTCAAGTTATAAACCCGAACCCGAACTAAAATCGAACTATCTTACGATATGAATTTCTTTATTTAACTTATTTTATTTATATTAATGAATTATATAGATTAGACGTGTAGTTTAAATTGATTTATTCAATTTATCATTTAAACAACTTATAATAACTTGTTGATTTATAAATAATTCTTGTTCATAAAATTATAAACTTTATTAATCATGCTACAACAAATAACTAAATGGAAAAGACTTATTAAAACTTATAAAGTTATAAAATGAATTTTATTATACTTATAAAGTTTTATAAGTAATTATGAATTTTAAATATTGAAAATAACTAATCAAATTATAAAGTTACAAGTTTTATAAAAGTTATAAAGATTAACAAATAAATAATTTGATTGATTATTCAAATTGGTTTTATAAAGTCTATAAATATTTTATAAAAAAGTTATTAAAATTATAGTCTTCAAGAATTTAAATTTTAAATTATAATTATTCTTTTATTTATTTAAATTATTTAATTTTATATTTATTTCAAATTCCAATCATAACCCCCTTTTAAAAGACTTATAAATCACCATTAACACCATTCATAACCTCCTCCTAACCTCAAGTATAAAAGCAAGGCTTAGGCCTCACTTTTCATTTGCTCATTCTCTAAAAACCTCACTCTCATATCTTTCTTTCATCCATTGGTATGATGAATTTGAAGAATTTTATTTTACAAGAAATTTCAAGAATTCTTAATACTAAGGTAATCCTTTATTGTTTTTATATTATACATTTTAATCATCTTAACATTCAATTGTTCTCATGACTTTATGTTCTTACTATTATTCTTTCTTCTACCAAACCTCTTTTTATTTTAATAATTATCATTTGATCATTAACATTTTAATAATCACTAATCTTATAATAATCACTAACATTCCTAAATTAAGCTAACAACACACTAACATAAACAAAGAATCCCGTTTGCATATGGACGGCTATGCCGCCGCATTCGGTTATTCTGCAAGATTATTGTTCTAAATGATGGCTATGCCAAAGTCTTAGAATATTTTTATAACTCAAATGAAGACTAATATACCATATATTAACATAATAAATTGTTCTAACCCGTTTCATGTATTAACAATTTTTAAAAGTGCACATAAGTGCCTTACTACAATTCTGGCAGAATATAGTCTTACTTCAACCGACCATAAGTTGATCATAACAAACTAAATTTGGGTAAACTCAGACTCCAATGTTAATTTCATTGAATTACCTTTTCAACGACAGTTTATACGTCTTCAAACTCAATCGGACGACTCAACAATAGCCTTCACAAAATAAGTGCGCATTTCAGCACCTTCTGTCTTGTGATGCTTGTTTGACCTATTTAAAGATCTTTTCATAAAAATGTTTCTGAATGAAAGTTGTCCGGGAGACTTTGAACTAGTCAAGTATAAATATTTATAATTTTATGAAACCGTTTGCTATTTTTAAAACCTGTTCAAACACATACCAAACATTTTGTCCATAATCTAAAATTGATGCAATAATCCTTTTTCAATCTACCTTTCGCTTTTTAGCATTCTCTAAACGTTCTAACTTCTTGTAATGAATTCCAACATCAAGTTATTGTTTTTCTATCATTTAGGAGATCACCTTTGACTCTTGACATCCAAGCTTTCTTATGTACTCTACAACCATCACTATTATTGTGAGTATTTCCATACCCCTTTTGCTTATTTTCACACCTTGGGGTGAAACATGTTAACTTATACTATTGCACTTGTAATTATTTGAGACTTGTAAACCTATGGCAATTCATCTTGTAATGTTGTGGTTAGTTGAACTTTTATGGTTACCATGTTATGGCGTTATATGTACAATCATTAACTATTGCTAGCCCAGCGAAGTCATAGATCTATGGGTAAGACAAGCCTGCTTTGGTTGATCCAAGTACACTTAGCTGATCGTATATACTTTTAAACGTTTGAGACTTGTAAAACTTTGTCGAGGTTTGATTGTTGCATTGTTCATAACATCCCTAATCACTTTATTCACTAACTTATGACTTGAATTGCCATCTTTTATATAATCTATGTATTGAAAACTATGGAATGCTCACCAACATTTTTATGTTGACCTTTTATTTTTAACATGTTTCAGGAACACCTCAAGTTTGTGTTTTACTCTTTGAAGCTTATTACATCTAGGATTGGACCTAGAGATAAAATGAAAGATCATGTTATTTGTAGCATTTGTACATGATGTATTCCTTGCTGAAACTTTTGTTTGTAATGTTATTAATGAAACTTATGAATATTATATTTGGAATTAATAAATAGCGTTATGTGGCTGTGAACAATCGTAACCCTCACATCTCGACGTTTCCGCCGTCAAGGTTGGGGTGTGACATTAGGGGTCAAAAATATAAAGCTATAATCAAGATAATGATTAATTGACTCCAATAAATAGTTTTGGTAGCATCATCCTAGGAGAAATGTGTTTGGATATTTAAGGATGAAGCTATATAAAATCAAGAATCAACTCATCTCCCAAAGATTCAAATTGTTGCCTTTACAGAATAACTAGATCTGCTAAATAGTTTGTATACCTATTGTTACATAGACTCTTGTTGAAGTCCTGGCTAAAATGAAGTTTATCTACTATTGTGTTTTATCATTTCAGTGATTATAAGTAGCAGAGTAACCTTAACCCTATAACTACTAAAGATTTGTTGCCTATTAGTCAAGTACAAGTTTTATTTGTTCGTTTCAAGTTTCTTGTATCTAATTAGAACTTGTGTTCGTGGTATACCACAATATAGAGAAATGTTGTAGTTCACCATTGATCTTGAACCTCGAAAGAACAATGCAGATTTATTTCTAGTGTTCTCTTGTATAGAATATAACCCCACACTTGTATAATTTTTGGGGTTACTGCTTGTATTGCATTTTACTTATTGTATGTAGTTTTCTACTATCAAGTGAGAGATCCTTTAAAAAAATTAGGTGTTATTTCAATATTTTCATTGTATTTATTGTGTTTGACATCAACACTTAACATATATATATCATATTCGTTAAGTGTTATTCCAAGAACTTATGTTAGTTTAGATCTAACTATATTCATGGTGGAAATAAATAGTATTAACAACTATTTCACTAAACACCCCCACACCTAAACCATCTCTAGCCCTCACTACCCTACTGAAAATCAATATGTATCAGTTTTATTTTCTAAAGACTGTATTTTTATAGAGTCACATGGTGCAACTAAAACCAAAACTAAACAACACCACACTCTTGTACGGTTACTTTTACACACCTACTCCTATGTGTTTCTCAACAAAATACCAACAAGATCCCTCCTAAATCATCCAACACAAGATAGATCTTATCTCGGGCTTGTTTTCACCTAACAAACCAACATGTCGTACCTACCTTCAAGAAGTGGCCGAGATTGGAAACCAAGTTAACTGGTTAGTCAAAAAGGGTCTTATTCAAGAATCTCTCAGCCCATGTGTTGTGTCGACAATTCTAGTTTCAAAAAAATTAGTTAAAGGCGAATGTGTATTGATATATGTGGAGGCATTGAAAAAATAATTACCGGTTTCCCATTCCCATGTTAAATAATCTTTTGGATGAAATACACGAGTCATGGATATTTTCCAAGATTGATTTGAGGAGTGGTAATGAATTGAATTAAAGACTACTTTAAACGCAAAAAAAGGACTATACAAGTGGCTTGTTATGCCTTTTGGATTATCGAACGCACCAAACACATTTATGCGCTTGATGAATCAAGTATTGTAACCATTTATGAGAAATTTTGTTGTAATCTACTTTGAGGATATTGATATTCGGGTGGTTCTTCGGGGGTTTAACATGTTATTTCGGTTTAATTTGATTATATTTATGTGTTAGAACCCCGTTACTGCGTTAGTCTTGTGTGTGTAGGTTATGGAGATGAAAGGAGCTAAAAGGGTGCAATTAGAATGATAAACGGGAGAAGAAACAAGACCGAACAAGACCCGAAAAGCAAAGAAAAGAGAAAGGAAAGATTCGACCCCACCGTAAAATGGGGTACTCCACCGTAATTTACGGTGGAACCTGACATTTCATTGCAGAAGGTTTTAACGTGTCTTACGGTGGGTCACTGATCTTACGGTAGTTTTTAACATCAAAATGGCGCATCACTCACCGTATTTTACGGTGAGCAAACCCTCTTTACGCTGAGCTCGACGGGGAAACGCTATAAAAACGAGTTAGGGTTTGTTTTAGGGATATCTTTTGATCCAGAGACTCGTTTCCGCAGCCGTCTTTTCCAAGACGATCGTACAGCAAAGGAGAAGTGATTTCTGACATCAAAACTCAATTTGATTCAGTCGGTTTGCATTTGTAATGTCGAATTCTTACTTAATTCGTTTGTTTTTGGTATGTTCATTTGAGATGCTAGGCTAAACGTTTGTAACTCTCTTCGGAGAGTAAGGTTTATGTTAGGAACTGAAGTTTTATCATTCGTGTGTTGAGTTAAACGTTTGCACTGGCCAATTAAGCCAGTTAACTTTATTTGTTGATTGAAACCCTAAAATACGCGTGTTCTGTACAATTGTGTTTCCTTGGTTTGAGAAGCGTTCAAGACCAGTTCAGTCCGGAACGTTCTTGGGGTTTGGATCCGGTTGGGTAACACGGCAGTAGGTTATGATGCGAGTAGTCGACCGACAACCGACAGTCTCCTTCAGTTCAATTGCTTTTAATCAGATTTACACTCGATTTAACAAGTTTGGTTCCGATCATAGACCTGAAATCTGAAGAGAGTTGCTCTTTCTTTTATTACTAATTTTAAACCAATCTTTTACTTTGCAAGTTAGTTTTCATCGTTAACGTAATCAAACCATTTTTTTTGAATTAACTGACACGTCCCACATACTCTCTGTGGATCGACCCGACTTGCCCTAGCTACTTAGGTGAGATCGGTTTTATAAATATTTTTGATAGGTCTGACAAACTTTCATCAAAATGGCGCCGTTGCCGGGGAGTTAGTGCGCTTCGTGTCATTAGTTCAGTTAATTTTCAGTTTTGTTTATTTTATTAGTTCCTTTTTACGCCTGGTATTGTGTGTGCGCAGGTGACAGATACGTGCATGCAGACTCGGTATTCTAGAGACAAAGCACCTTTGATTTTCGACCCAGAAATTGAGAAGTCAGCTCGGCAGAACCGAGCAAACACCAGAGTTCATAAACAACAGTCAAAGTCTCAGAACGAGCACATGGCAGATCCACTACAACAGGTTCAACAACAAGAACCAAATCCGGAAGTCCAAGACTTTCAACTACCACCAGACATAAACCCCCAACAGCAAAATAACCAACCACCACCTCAAAATAACCCACACCAGCGACCAAGGCCACTTCAAAATCCATATCGTCAAGGGCAAAACCCTAGACCACAATCAAGACAGAGAAATCTCTTCGAGAATATGGAAGATCAGTATGACTTTGATGAGGATGAAGAGTATGAAGAAGGGGATACGTTAGATATGGATATTGAGTTTGAAAGAGGTAGGGAGCGACAAGAGGATTACTACCAACCACCGCCAAATCGGAATAATCAACAGAGAAATCAGAACCCGAGGGGGCATAACGGTAATCCAAGACAAAACCGAGTGCCATTCAATCCGGGCTATCAACCTTGGCGGGCAATAAACCAAGGGGTAGATAGTCATTTCAGACCATCACTGGCAGGTACTACATCCCCTATAGTTCGCCCGGAACGAAGGGGACGAGCATTCGAGATTCGGTCTAACAGTTTAGCTATCCTACCAGCGTTTCACGGGTTGGAAAAGGAAGAGCCCTACCTACATTTGCATGATTTCAGTGCAGTTTGCGAGACCATTGGGGCGCAGGGATTCACACCAGAAGAGGTAAAATTGGTTCTATTTCAGTTTACTTTGAAGGATTCAGCAAAGAAATGGTTTCATTCTCTACCGGGAGCTAGCATAACCACTTGGGATCAATTGCAACAAGCCTTTTTGGAAGAATACTATACTCCTCAGAAAACAACTGAAGCCAGAATCGCCATCAGAAACTTTCAGCAACATGTAGCAGAACCATTTCATGAGGCATTCAAAAGGTTTAAAGAACTGCTAAGAACTTGTCCACACCATGGGATTGAACAGTGGGAACTGATACATGCTTTCTATGAGGGGTTATCTGACGAGGATGTGAGAAACATAAACTCCACAAGCAATGGGAGTTTCATGACCAACACTGAGGATGATGATTGGATACTACTTGAAAGGCTTAGTGTGAACTCCAAGAGGCAAGCTCAATCTAGGAGGAAGTCAAGAAGCATTGATGCAGCAACGAATGCTAGGGTTGAGGCGTTGGAAAAGCAATTGGCAAAGTTGGGTCAGTCAAGTAGTGGTAAGGCAACTGTGAAGGCCACGAGTACATTTAATGTTTGTGAAGGATGTGGTGAACCGGGGCATATTGCTAGAGATTGCCCGGATGTGTACGGGGGTAATGAGGAAGTAAGTTATGTGTAGGGGGATAGGCGCCCGTATAACAATCAGAATAATTTGAATACTAACACCTATCACCCCGGTCTGAGAAACCATCCCAATTTCAGTTATGGGAATCCGGATACTCAATTGAACCCCAACTTTCAGGGTAGCTCTCAGCCAAGATATCAGAACAGAGCTCAGAACCAGAATAACCAAGGTTATCAAGGAGGGTACAATAGATCATACCAGAATAACCAGAAGAACTATCAGCCACCTTAAGAGCAACCTGCAAATTCTGGAGATTTGTCATTGAAAGACTTGGCCGATATGTTGAAGAACATTCAGAAGAATCTGGACGAGAAGAGTAAGAAAGATGAGATCCGAGACAAGGGTTACAAAGCATTATCAAGACAAGTGGGGCAATTAGCTGAAGACATGTCTCAAATGAAGAAAGCAAGTGGGAAGTTACCAAGTGACACACAACGAAACCCGAATCACCAATCTTCTTCATCTTCACCTTTCGGATCATCCAACGGGAAGAACGCATCCATCAATCAGGTCAGTATTCTTCGCTCAGGTAAGGTTTATGATAAGAAAGTAGTCCATCCATCACCATTCATTGAAGGTGTGGTGGAGGATGTTGATGAGGAGGCGGAAAGTGACCCGGAAGTTGAATTCACCACACCTGTTTTACCTAAAAATCACAAATTTTCAAAATCAAAAGAAAGAATAAATGGGGATAAAGGAAGTGATCTTAAGGACACGGGTATGGAGGCTAATACCGTCCCATTCCCTAAGGCATTACTTCCACCGGGTAAGAAAAACATTGAAACCAAACGGGGCCCACAACAGGATGAGATGTGGGACATTTTTAGTCAAGTAAAAATTAGCATTCTGCTATTGGAAGCGATTAAACAGGTGCCTGCTTATGCAAAGTTTTTAAAAGATCTATGCACCCAAAAGAGGAATGTTAAAGTGCCCAAAACAATTCAACTTTCAAATATGGTGAGTGCAGTCTTATTGGGTCAACTTCCACCCAAACTCCCTGACCCGGGAGCGCCTTTAATTCCCATTCAAGTGGGTGATTGTAAAATCTCTAAGGCGCTACTGGATTTGGGAGCCAGTATAAGCATCATCCCGGGGAGCATATATGACCAATACGATTTTGGTCCATTGGGGCATACCCACACTACTGTAGTGTTGGCCAACACCACGCCCCGACTCCCCAGGGGGATGCTGAGGGATGTTATTGTCAAGGTTGAGAATTTTTACTATCCTGTTGATTTTTTGGTTCTTGACTATAACACCACAATATCCAATGAACAACAAACTGTCATCTTAGGTCGACCATTTTTGTCAACTTCTAATTCTTTAATTAATTGTCGAACCGGAGCTGTGGACATGACATACGGGTCACAACGACAATTAATCCATTCTTTTGCCCATATATCTAATCCTCCCGTTGACAGTGACTGCTATGGAGTAGAAACTGTTGACAGGTGTGGAATTCACGAAGGTGAAGGACATACCAAGGAGGCATGTGTTAATTGTGACAGGGAACAGGTGGAGCTGATACAAGAGTTGGAAGAGCAGGATACAAAACATGAGGTAATGGCTGCACAACAGTTGAGACCAACATGGACTCCTCAAGTAGAGAGTCTCCCACAACATATTGACACACAGTTGCAGTCATCATTAAAATCACCACCTCAATTAGAGTTGAAGGAGCTGCCAAAACATCTCAAATATGCATTTGTTGGAGACAATGAAACCCTCCCGGTGATCATTGCCTCTAACTTATCAGAAGATCATGAAAAGGCATTGATGGAGGTGCTAGTAAAGTATAGAGCAGCGATCGGGTGGACGATAGCAGACTTGAAGGGAATCAGTCCCTCTATTGTGATGCACAAGATCATAACAGACGAAGGAGCCAAACCGGTAAGAGATGCTCAAAGACGATTGAATCCGAACATGAGAGAGGTTGTCAAGAAGGAGGTACTCAAGTGGCTTGACGCAGGTATCATTTATCCCATCTCTGACAGCGAATGGGTTAGCCCGACCCAAACTGTGCCCAAGAAAGCCGGAATACAGATTGTGAAAAGCGCTGACGGTACGGAGGTAGCCACTCGGCCGGTAACCGGGTGGCGGATTTGTATCGACTATAGGAAGTTGAATTCTGCAACCTCCAAAGACCACTTTCCTTTACCATTCATTGATCAGATAGTTGAAAAGCTATCAGGTCAGAGTTTTTATTGCTTTCTAGATGGGTATTCAGGTTATTACCAAATTGCAATCCATCCTGAAGATCAACATAAGACCACTTTCACTTGTCCGTATGGTACATTCGCGTTTAGGCGGATGCCATTCGGCTTGTGTAATGCCCCCGCCACCTTTCAGAGGTGCATGATGAGTATCTTTTCAGATATGGTGGGGGATTCCATGGAGATCTTTATGGATGATTTTTCTATCTTTTCCACATCATTTGAGTCTTGTTTAGAGCAATTAGTCAAAGTTTTAAAACGTTGCGTGGAAACTAATTTGGTGTTGAGTTGGGAAAAGAGTCACTTCATGGTTCAGGAAGGGATTGTGTTGGGTCATGTGATCTCTAGTCGGGGAATAGAGGTAGACAGGGCAAAGGTTCAAGTTATATCCACTTTGCCCCCACCAACAAATGTTAAGGGAGTTAGGTCATTCTTAGGACATGCGGGTTTTTACAGAAGGTTCATAAAGAATTTCAGTGTAATTACTAAACCATTATGTAATCTTTTGTTAAAAGATGTGCCTTTTAATTTTGACAAAGAATGCCTAGAGTCATTTAAAGTTTTGAAAGACAAGCTGGTGGAAGCACCAATCTTACAATCACCGGATTGGTCACTACCATTTGAGATCATGTGTGACGCCAGTGATTATGCAGTTGGGGCTGTTTTGGGGCAAAGGGTGGATAAAAAGCCTGTGGCAATTTACTATGCAAGCAAAACCCTTTCTGATGCACAGTTGAATTATACCACGACAGAGAAGGAGTTGCTTGCAGTAGTTTATGCCCTTGATAGGTTTAGGTCATACATATGGGGTAGTAAAGTCATTGTTTATTCCGACCACTCTGCTGTCAGGTACCTCATGGAGAAGAAGGATGCGAAACCGAGACTGATTCGGTGGATACTCTTGCTACAAGAGTTTGATCTTGAGATTCGAGACAAAAAGGGGACAGAAAACGTGGTAGCTGACCACTTGTCCCGAATCGTCTACGAGATGGACGACCATGAGTTAGAAATTAATGAGCAATTTCCTGATGAATATCTTTTGTCAGTTTCCACTTATTCTTCAGAGCCTTGGTATGCTAACATAGTGAGCTATTGTGTTGCAGGTACAATCCCAGGGCATTGGTCAAAGACAAGAAAGAAACACTTTGTCAACCGGGCGCGGCAATATCTCTGGGAGGAACCGGATTTGTTCAAAATTAGAGCAAATCAGTTGATTAGGAGATGTGTGCCTGATTCTGAAGTTCAGGCGGTGTTGGAGTTAGCACACACATCTGCGTGTGGGGGTCACTTTAGTGGCCAGAAAACCGGGCACCGCGTTTTGAACTGCGGGCTTTATTGGCCCACAATATTTCGGGATGCTTATGAGTTTGCTAGGACGTGTACAAATTGCCAAAAGATGGGTAGCATAAGCAAGAGGAACGAGATGCCCATGCAACCAATCCTTATTATCGACATTTTTGATGTTTGGGGGATTGACTTCATGGGTCCCTTCCCTAATTCTTGTGGCAATCTGTATATTTTGGTGGCGGTTGATTATGTTTCTAAATGGGTAGAAGCAATAGCCACCAAAACGAATGATCATAGTGTCGTATGCAAGTTTGTTCAGTCTAATATAATCACCCGATTTGGGGTCCCTCGTGTAATCATAAGTGATGGGGGATCACATTTCAAGAACTTTTATTTTGGCAAACTTTTGAAACGATATGGAGTAGATCACAGGATTGCAACACCTTACCACCCTCAAACGAGCGGTCAAGTGGAAGTATCCAATAGGCAGATCAAAGAAATTTTGCAGAAAACGGTTCGGCCTGACTGCAAGGATTGGTCAAACAAGTTAAATGACGCTTTGTGGGCATACCGAACCGCTTACAAAACGCCTATTGGTAAACATAGAAAGCTGAGTTTGACTGAGTTAGAAGAGTTACGGGAAGAAGCTTACGAGAGTGCATCCATCTACAAGGACAAGATGAAGCGGGTGCACGACGCAAAGCTGCAGTTGAATGATTTTAAGGTAGGTGATCATGTGTGGCTTTTTAACTCTCGTTTGAAATTGTTCCCAGGAAAATTAAAGAGCAAGTGGACGGGTCCATACAAGATCACCCGGATTGGGAACTGTGGTGACATTGAGATCGAGGATTTTGATGATCACATTCGACAAGTCGTAAATGGACACAGGTTGAAACCGTATCTACGACCCAACAATCTAAATGGTCCGAATAAGCAAACTGAAGAAATTCTTTCGGTTAGCATTTGGATTTCTGACCCAATTTGATGAACACATGGTTAGAAGTCAAGCTATAGACTCCTAAATGTAGCGCTTCTCGGGAGGCAACCCGTGGTCGTACGTCTTTCTTTTGGTAGTCTTTTATTTTATTTTATTTTTATGTATTTATTTATTTATCTTTTTTTGTTCCGTCTCGTTTTGTGTAACAAGTTTTGTAGGAACATAGCATCACACAAGTGTGGGGATGTTCCCCGTTCAGGTAAGTTTTGGTTGACTTGCGAGTCGAGGGCGACTCGGGTTTCAAGCGGGGGTGAAGTGTTTCGGATTCACAAAACGAGTTAACAAAACCCGTGACGTTGTAAGTTTTATAAGGGTGAATTTTCAAGTTTCAAAAAAAAAAAAAAAAGGTCGATCCCACCGTAAGGAGGGTGACACCACCGTACCTTACGGTGGAAGTAGAACTCCCATGGCAGAAGCAACCAAACGTAATTTACGTTGAAGAAGGGGCCTTACGTTGAGTTCAGCGTGGAAACAATGGGAAGTTGAGGGATTTGTTTTGTCAATCAACCAAACTTCTTTTAACACTCCTTTTACTCACAAATCTGAATCAAACACCCACTTTTCTCCAAACTATTTACCATCTTCCAAAATTTCTCTCAAGAACACATCAACCCACAAACCCTAACTTTCTCAATTCTTCACCAAATCGAACGATTCTTGAGCCTATCTTGTGTGATTTTTCGAGTAGAACACGAATCTACCATTAATTTGTCCAAAAACAACACGAATTTGGCCGGATCTGTTCGTAAGTGACGAACCCTAACTTTCAATTTTGGGGTTTTGAGCTTTGTGTTAATTTTCTTGCAATTGTCATTGATTCCCACTCTTCTAAACAAGCAAGGTACGATTTTTCATCCTAAATCTTATATGGCTGACGTTTATTGCTCTTGTGATGTTCAAATTTGTGTTCTCCCACATGGTTTTAGCATTCTAGTTCATGTGTACAGATGGGTCGGGCAGGAAAAGAACCCATGGGAAAGAAGGCAAAAACTGGCACATCATCTTCAAGGGACCACCCCATGCCTCAAAGACAAACCGAGGAAGAAGAAGAAAGGGTCGTTGTTGAGGAACCACCGAGATGGGTCAGGGGTCCGTTGTCACTGATCAAGCCGAAGAGTGCGCAATCTCAGTTATGGGAAGAGAAAATGGCTTCCGTAAATGACAGAAAAAACGCGTATTTTGTTGAACGCGATGTACCCGATGAGCTATTTGTACATCACGGTATTTATGGGAGGTTCGAGCGATTAGGGTGGAGGGCTGTACTCCACACATATGACAAAGAGCAAAATAGATTGTTCGCACCGTTGATTGATGAGTGGATTGGGGGGTTGGAATTGGAAGGGTTCAAAAACAGGAAAAACATGAAACTGGTCGGGTATGTGAAGAAGGTTAAGGTAACTATGTCAGCGGAGATCTTGAAGCGAATTGCCCCTTTCGACTCGCTCCCCAATGCTCCGTATGAATATCCTCTTGAGGATGCGTTATGGGGAAAAGATGATGAGCAGAATGCTAATTGGATGATGATGAAACAGGTGATATTTGCAGAAGGAAAAGAACATTCCTACAAGCGAGCCGATCTGAAAACGGAAGCAAAATTGCTTCTAACTATTGTTACAAACAATGTCATGCCTCGTAGGAGTGACAAAGACCTCGTACGTTATTGGGATGTTCCGGTGTTATACTCTTTGATGACCGGGGAGAAAAAAGTATCTTTTTGCTATATTGTGATGATGAACATCTGGGCTGCGAGAGTAACTCTGAAGAAGAAATATGTCCCGTTCTGCAGACTAATCCAAGCTTTATTCAAGTACTTCAGGGTAGTTGGGGAAGCACTCTTTGAAAGCCCGCGCGATCAGATACAGAAAGAAATGGGGTCACTTGATATGGGTTATATGAAGAGAACAGGATGGACTTGGCTGTCCAACGATCGGTACGCAACTTGGAAGCACAATGATGGTGATGTGTGGAAAGTGAAGCGGGTAGATGCTAGACCTCTCGAAGAGGGAGAGGAAAGTGACCCTGACATCGGACCTTCTGTGACGCAGCCAGAGCCTGCGGGCTCCCCCTACCCAATGCCCGATAGCATGTGGGAGGCCATTCAAGAGACTTACCCACCAGGATACCAAGGATGGACATCTGTGAATCAAAACATGTGGGTGGCACAACAGCATACTAGACTTTCGGGTGACATCAACACCCAGCGGACTATTGATAACCAGGACAGGGTGCATGCTGTTGAGATGTTTCACCAGGAGGTGCAGGTGAATAACATCTATGAGTCCCACCGCCGCCAGCGCGCGTACGAGGCCTACTACAGCGGGGAGCAGTTTGTGGACGCACCAGCATATCTGGACTATTCCACCCTTCCACCGTATCAAGGGGGTCCACGAGACCCGAGACCAGAGTGGCATCACTCCCAATGGATTGACCCGGCCCAGTTGCAGCAGCAGAATCTTGGTGAAGGCAGCAGCAGGGGCGGGCAATCGACAGGAGATGCTTACGGGTTCAGTGCGTGGTATGATGATCTCACTAGCATTATGGGGGCCATGCAGGATAAGTACTATGGTCCAGGCAATCGCTGATCGTGATTGTCCATATCGATCTGGTCCATTTGCCTCTATTCATATTTATGAGTAGGTACAATTACTTATCTGTTTTATTTGTCGGGTATGTGGAACGGAAGACAAGCTGGGCGGATGGGTGGTGTGGTTGATGTTTATTTCTTTATGTCATGTTGAACTTTTTAGTTATGTTAATTTTAGGCGTTACTTCCTTGTGTGCTTATTAATTGTGAGTCCGAGTCAGGAATTGTTTAAAGGTCCAGATCGTGTTTGGTAAAATCCATACATTGGGGGCAATGTATCCCAAGTGTGGGGATGGGGATCCTATGGGGATATACAATTTGGAGAAATGTGAATATGGAAAATTTGAAAATTTTTGAAAATTTTTCTTCAAAATGCTAAAAGTTGTTTGAGGTTTTTATTCATGGTTGATTCCCTAGATGCTTAAAACCAGCTGGGTAAATGGAAGTTGGAGAGGGAATGCTTGATTAGAGGTGGCAAACCCTAGATTTAGTACTTTGCCTATGTCATGTCGGTAACCATACTTCTTCCGTTTCCATTATGTGAGAAGCCTATTTTCATTGCTATATATCTTAATTGCTTGCTGAGTGTACGATGTTATTTGCTTAGTGGTAGAACTTGTAGGGCATGGACACTTTGAGACTTGAGACCGAGATATACATTGAGGTGACTAAGGCATTAGGACTAACTGTAGAATAACTCTTTAGGACCCACCGACCCGAAATCACCCCGTAGTAAACCAATTTGAGCCTTTTCACCTGATTGTTTGATTTGAACCCAAATTGACACAGTAGCCTTTGTTAACCTTTTCATTGGTTTACCTATCTGATGGAACTTGAGTCAACTAGGGGTAGCATAGTCTAAGTCGATTTTCTTTATGGTTGAAGTTAGTAGAGATCTTTCGTTTGAAAAAAAAATTGAAAAATCAGAAAAGTTGTTGAATCGTTAAGTTGAAAGACGAGATTATGAGACGAAAAAAAAAGAAAAAAAATGTGTGAATTGAGGATGTTTTGTGTAAATGTTTTTAGTTAGTTTTGGTGTTTTGTAAATAATGTAGTTAACTCAAAGTTTCCATCACCTTTAGCCACCAATACCCAAATAATTCCTACCCGAACCTAAGCCTGTCATTACAAACCTTTAAAAGTCCTCATGATTGATGTGTTATCTTGTGTCAGGGGGTGGAAGGGTGACTACTTTACAAGCCTATGCTCACTAGCCTATAACATCTTTGAGTGATCAGAAATATCCGGCACGTCTTTTGCCGAGTCATAAACTAAACTGAGAGGAGAGCTTATTGTGAAGGGCATGACATTTGCAAGGGAATAGCTCAGGGTTGCGATTTCTAATCGGGTATTCCATTGGGTTGGAGGTTTGTGGTATCTACGGGTCAAAAGTCTAAGTTGGGAATCATGTATGAATTTAAACCTTGTATGATTGTTAGCATATTGTGTTTGGTTGGTAAATGGTTTGTAGGGTGAGTCAACAGCAGCATCACTTGGGGACAAGTGAGGAACAAGTGTGGGGATGTGATATTCGGGTGGTTCTTCGGGGGTTTAACATGTTATTTCGGTTTAATTTGATTATATTTATGTGTTAGAACCCCGTTACTGCGTTAGTCTTGTGTGTGTAGGTTATGGAGATGAAAGGAGCTAAAGGGTGCAATTAGAATGATAAACGGGAGAAGAAACAAGACCGAACAAGACCCGAAAAGCAAAGAAAAGAGAAAGGAAAGATTCGACCCCACCGTAAAATGGGGTACTCCACCGTAATTTACGGTGGAACCTGACATTTCATTGCAGAAGGTTTTAACGTGTCTTACGGTGGGTCACTGATCTTACGGTAGTTTTTAACATCAAAATGGCGCATCACTCACCGTATTTTACGGTGAGCAAACCCTCTTTACGCTGAGCTCGACGGGGAAACGCTATAAAAACGAGTTAGGGTTTGTTTTAGGGATATCTTTTGATCCAGAGACTCGTTTCCGCAACCGTCTTTTCCAAGACGATCGTACAGCAAAGGAGAAGTGATTTCTGACATCAAAACTCAATTTGATTCAGTCGGTTTGCATTTGTAATGTCGAATTCTTACTTAATTCGTTTGTTTTTGGTATGTTCATTTGAGATGCTAGGCTAAACGTTTGTAACTCTCTTCGGAGAGTAAGGTTTATGTTAGGAACTGAAGTTTTATCATTCGTGTGTTGAGTTAAACGTTTGCACTGGCCAATTAAGCCAGTTAACTTTATTTGTTGATTGAAACCCTAAAATACGCGTGTTCTGTACAATTGTGTTTCCTTGGTTTGAGAAGCGTTCAAGACCAGTTCAGTCCGGAACGTTCTTGGGGTTTGGATCCGGTTGGGTAACACGGCAGTAGGTTATGATGCGAGTAGTCGACCGACAACCGACAGTCTCCTTCAGTTCAATTGCTTTTAATCAGATTTACACTCGATTTAACAAGTTTGGTTCCGATCATAGACCTGAAATCTGAAGAGAGTTGCTCTTTTCTTTTATTACTAATTTTAAACCAATCTTTTACTTTGCAAGTTAGTTTTCATCGTTAACGTAATCAAACCATTTTTTTTGAATTAACTGACACGTCCCACATACTCTCTGTGGATCAACCCGACTTGCCCTAGCTACTTAGGTGAGATCGGTTTTATAAATATTTTTTATAGGTCTGACAAACTTTCATCAGATATCCTTATATTTAGTCAAAAGTAAACACAAAGATAACTTATACCAACCTTTTGAGGTACTGAAAGATAAACACTTGAATGAAAATCAACTAAAATGTGCAGTTTTTTTATTAGAGGTAACCTTCCTTAGGTAGTAATATAAGCTAAGGGCATACAAGTCGACAACCAAAAGTGCAAGTCATTAAAGACCGGCCAATACCTTAACCAATTCAGCAAGTTTAAAGTTTCTATGGTTTAGCTTCTTTCTATTGAAGATTCATAAATATTTTTGGTACCATTATGCCACCTATAACTGAATTGAATAAAACAAAACACTTTTAATGGAACGATCAAGCCTAGGCTACTCTTGATGAGCTCAAAACACAACTCACTTCCACTCTAGTATTGGCACTACCATGTTTTAAGGAGGTATTTGAGAAAGAATATGATGCTTCTAGTGTAGGTATCTATGTGGTCCTATCATAATCAGGTTGATAGATGGCTTATTTTAGTGAAAAGTTAAATGAGGCCAAGCGAAGATATATAACATGTGATGAAGAGCTTGATGCACTAGTTCAGGCTTTGGATCATTGGTAACACTACCTTATTGCCAATGAGTTCAATTTACACTCCAATCATAAAAAACCTCAAGTTTATACATGGATAACACAAACTTCAACTCAACCATGTTATTTTTTGTAGATGTTTAATTTTACAATCTAACACCCATCCGACAAGTTAAACAAGGAACAAATGCGTTATCCCGTATGTACTTACAACTCAACACTTTACATTCTAAAATATTTGGTTTTGAGTTGTTAAAATAGGAAAACCATGAAGATTGAGATTATGGAGAAATTTTCATCCACTACCAAGCACTGCCCATGGTGACCGATGTTCATATAATTAATGGATTTTTGAAAGAAAATAAACTACATTCCTAGAACTAGTTTAAGTTTAAGGAAAAAATAGCTTAAAGAATCAAATGAGGGTTGATTAGTAGGACACCTTTTAATCAATTAAAGTTTTATGTTGATGAAACAATCCTTTTACTGGCCCTGGTTAGCAAGAGATGTCAAGGACGAAACCACTCATTGCCTCATAGTCTATACTTACCATTAACGGTCCTAATGACCCCTTGGAAGATATAAATTTAGATTTCATCATAGTACTATCAAGAACTCTATGCGCCAAAGATTAAGTTATGGTTGTCATTGATAGATTATCTAAGATGACTTATTTCATTACCTGTCACCTTACATTTAATGTAATTCAAATCTCTAACCTGTATTTTAAAGAAATAGTTGGTTACATGTGTAACCAAGACAATGGTTAGCGGTCAGGATGTCAAATTGCTTAGCCACTTTTGGTTGACATCGGGCCAAAATTAGGAACAAAGCTCATGTTTAGCACATCGAGCCACCCTCAAACATATAATCAAATAAGGGTCACCAATTGTACCTTGGGTACGCTATTATGAGCACTAATTAAGACTAGATTCACAAAGTAGGATGAACTACTAGCACAAGTCAAATTTGCTTACAATCAGTGCCTAACAAAGCTACTTGTCATAGCCTATTCAAGATCATATATGGTATTCATCCAAAAATTCCTCTTCGTTTGGCTATGTTGGACATCTCCTAGAAATTTAGGCAAGAAATGAGTGAGCGCGCCACTAACATCAAGGAACACCTCCGTCCATGATAAGCTTACAAAGCTTAATAATAAGGTACAATCTTGGGTCGATAGAGGATGAAAATAGCTCTTCTTTCAATTGGGTGATTAGGTATGGGTTCTTCTCTAGAAAGAGCATTTTCATTCCTAAAGAGGCTCTAAATTCAATTGGCGGTCAAGTGGACCATTTAAGGTGCTTTCTAAGGTAAATAATAATGCAAATAAATTATTCTACCATGCACATATGGGATGGCAACAACTTTTAATATATATGATCTTCAATCGTACTACAACCCTAACAACATCTTACCAAGTTTGAGCACAATCTCTTCCAAAGAAGGGGAGGATGATATTTGCTACTCAACCCATTCTAATATACTATCCTTTGAAGACACGGGGCAAAACAAGTCATAAGTCAGGGGTTAATCTTGGGTCAACTTTAGTAGGTTAGAGAATATATTCGTGTTGATTTGAAGTTGCCTCACAAATGCCATGCGCAGCTAACAATTTAATTTCATACAAATTTCATGCAACAAAGTTCTTATTTTTTATCTTTTAATTTTTGTTTGTTTTATTATTTAGTAAGTTGTTTTTGTTACCATTTTTTCTATTTCCGGGGTTTATGCATTATGGCTAGGTATTGGAACTTCTTTTTGTAAGGTGCATGCTGGAAAAATGTCAGGTTTAAGAAATCAAGATTTGTTTGATATTAGGTAATAGATTGGATGAAAAAATAGAATGAATGAGGGAATAGAATGACAAAGTAATGAAATTAGTCATTATATTTCATTGTTCTATTTGGTTATCTTGGGAATAAAAGGAATCAATACTTTTGTTGTTTGTTAGGTAGGAAAAAATAGAAGATGTAGTAATACAAAGGTAGTTAAGTGCTAACGATCGATGGTGGTTTCTAGTTGTGGTGATCGGTGGTGAGGGGGCGGCTACGGTTAGTGGTGGTCGTGATCGATGGTTACAGGTGATGGTTTTTGGTGTTGGGTGGTGGTGGTGACCGGCGGTGGTGGTGGCAGTGGTCAATGGTGGTGGCGATTGGTGGTTACAAGTGATGAATTCTAGTGTTGGGTGGTGATGGTGACCGGTGGCAGCGACAACCGTTGATGGTGATTGCTTTGGTGCGCTATAAGGTAGTGGTGATTTGTGGTGGTTTTCGGTGGTGTGTTAGTTGTAATGGTGGTCAGTGGCGACCGATCTTTGCCCAGTGGTGATGGTGGTGGCTAGTAGTGCGACCGATCTTAATAGTCGGTGGTGATGATGATGGTGGTTAGTTATGGTGGTGGTTGGTAGTGGTGGTCGGTGGTAGTGGGCGTGGTGGTTGGTAGTGGTAATCTGGTAGTCACTAAGGATGGAAAAAAGAATTAAATGAAAAAATGTGTAACACCTGGAAAATTTAAAGAAGAAAAAGAGAATAAAAAGGAAGAAATACAATTTAACCCAAGTTGAGAGGTTAAAGTGTAAAAAGTATAAAATTTTATATTATTTTGTACAAAAGTAACGTGGCCGCCCATGCCATGCAACTTTCAACTTTCTTTCGATTTTCTAGAGAGAGAAAGACGTAGAGAGTTTCGGGTTTTTAGAGAGAAGAAGAAGAAGAAGAAGTCGAATTCAAGGTATGTTTATGGTGTTTTGAAATGTTTTTGGCTGGTTCTAGCCTCGGGTTTATACTTATGTGTGTGTTTTGTGTGTTCGGTTGTGTGTTTTGGTGGGGTTTTAGGTGTTTGAACTCAATTGCATTCGGTTTGAAGAAGTCTACTCGAAAGTTGCAAGAGGTGAGTTCTAGATCCCCGTTTTTACATGTTTAAATTGTTTTGGGGCTGGAAATATATTTTATAAAGTTTTTATTATTTTGGGGTGTACCCGTATGTATATGTGTATGTGTTTGTGGGTTGGTGTATGTTGGGAATGATTTAGGTTATATTCATGTTTTATGTATGTTTTATGTGGCTTAGTATGATAGAACTAGGCTTGAACATGTTCAGATATGATTTGGGGACTGAATTATGATGTTAGTTACAAAGGTAGTTGGCCATGCGCCTAAGTACCCATGCGCCTGAAGTTCATGGGCCCCAATAGTGCCCATGCGCCTAGGATTATGCCCAGGAGTCTAAGTGTTCTCATGCGCCCAACCTGTTTCCATGCGCCCAATGCCTATGTGCCTAAGTCAGGCCCATGCGCCTGCATAGTGCCCATACGCCTAGGAAGAAGTTGCCCAAAGTGACTAAGTGTGGGCCATGCGCCAGTATAGTACTCATACGCCAAAAAAATTTCCTATGCGCCTAAGTTTTCCCATGCGTCTGAGAGGTCATGCACTTGGATAGTGCTCATGCGCCTGCATAGTGCCCATGCGCCTGAAGAAGATTAGAAATTATTCTCTTAAATTTGGGGACAAAAATGAATTTT